>CM074286.1:1655000-1795000 GCA_037194245.1 Opsariichthys bidens | reverse complement strand
AATATAACATTAAAATAAACAATCTAAGAATAATAAATAAAAATAATAAACAAATCAAAAGACACGCTTAAAAATAGTTAAATTATAAAATAAAATATATAAAAATAATAAACAATCAAAATAAAATACTTATCAAAATGTAAAACTAAAAATAAATTAAAAACGATCAAAATAAAACACTAATAATGAATTACATAATAAAAATGTACAATTAAAATAAATGAAAAACATAATTATAAATGATAATTATTGTTGTTGTTGTTTACCTGCAAGTCATGTGACCATTAATCGACATCACACATTCATGAGCATGCAAATGTGTTGACGAATTATCAAATATTAGCTTAAAATCTCAGCGAGGCGTCAAGGAAATAGGGAAAAGGGTTCCGGGGACAAAAAGGTTTGGGAATCCCTATAAGAACCAACAGTGAGTCTCAGCTCATGTGTGGATCCAGTCGAGGAAGACGCTTCGGTCGGATGAAACCTCCTCGAGTTAAACTTTCCACATCAAATGAGCTTCTGAACTGAACGATGGAGTCTGTGCGGAGAGTGTCGAGTGTCCACTCAACGTGATGCACGGACAATGGGTGCACATGGACTCTCCTCTGTCTTCAGTCTCACTGAACACGTGTGTGTGTGTGTGTGTGCGCTGAACACATGTAGTATCACTCTCTCTTTCAGGCAGCAGATAACAGCGGCGCCGACGGCTCACCTCAGGAACAGAGTCTGAAGAGGAAACAGGCCGCCACACTCGCCAACATCAGAGAGCTGATCAGTCAGGTGACACATTCATTTATAATGTTACAAAAGATTCCATTTCAAATAAATGCTGCTCTTTTAGAACTCTCATGAATGTGGAAGAATGCTGAATGTAATTAATAATTGAATATTTATGCTTCGTAGAGTTTTGTGTCGTTAGTTTTTAGTCAACCTTTCCAAAAATGAACTGAAAACACTTGCTAAAAATGAATGAGATCATAAAATAATGGAGTGATGATGCTGAAAATTCAGCTTTGATCACTGGATAGAAGTTATATTTCAGAAAACAGTTCTTTAAATTGTAAAAATATTTGACATTTTTGCAGTATTTTTTCATACAATATACAAAATAAACCTGATCAAAACAAATCGATTACAAATAAGTAAATAATAAACATATAAATAAGTTATTTGATAATAAAACACATTATTTTACATGATAAAAATGTAAACTTAAATACATTTACAAATAATAAACAAACAAAGAAAAATATTTACTAATAATTTAATTATAAAATAAATGAATAATTAAAAATAAAAGCTTATCAAATTAGAACACTTAATTAATTAATTAATACAAATTAAAATTAATTAATTACAAATAATAAACCATCAAAAATAAAGCACTTACTAATAGTTTAATCATAAATAAATAAACAACTTTAATTTTAATAAAAAAAACAAAAACGTACTATTAGTTAAAATCATTAAAAAAAAATTCTATTCAACATTTATAATGGTTTCCGCAAAAACATGAACTTACACAATTATTTTCAACATTGATAATAATCATAAATGATTGTTGAGCATCAAATCATCATATCAGAATGATTTCTGAAGGATCATGTGACTCTGAAGACTGGAGGAATGATGCTGAAAATTCAGCTTTGATCACTGGATATAAATTAAATTTTACTGTATATTCACATAGAAAACAACTATTAAATTTGAATAATATTTACCTGTTTTTACTGCATTTTTTCACACAATAAATTCAGCCTCGGCGTGCAGACGAGCCTTCTTTTAAAAGCATTAAATAATCTCACCAGCCCCAAACCTCAGCTGTTCTCCTTTCACGATCAAAGGCTGATGGGTCAAATCACTCAGACAGTTGGAAATGCCGTTTCATGATTTGGCCGAGCGTTCAGGAGAGAATGAAATAACGTGGAAGAGAAGCCCGTGACTAATTCAGCGACTGAATCACAATCTTACGAGTTCATCAGTGAATCTTCTGTTAGTGGTCCAGATGTGCAGATTGTAGTTTCACATGCTTTGGTCTGAGGATGATAATGAACGGTCAAGCTTAAAAAACAACAACATCGGGCTAGTTTTTGTAGTGCTGTTGTTGTACGTTTTTTCTGTGTTTCAGCTCAACAAAGACGCGGTGGCGGAGCACGCTAAGAAGATGTGGTCGCTGCCCGGCGATCTGTCCGAGGCCGTGAACTCCTGCGTTAAACCTCATTTCCCGGAGCACGTGGACAAGGCCGGCGAGACCCGCTCCGAACACACGGGACAGTACAGTCACGTTTTTGTCGGATGACGTCCATAACAAGAGTTTAAACCAACGCTAATGTAATGTTTCCCATTTTACACGAGTCTGCTCTCTTCTTTGCTTTAGCGCTCAACCTTACAGAACAATCCAGTGACAGTTAGTGTCTCACGAAGACTCACTGGAATTCACTGCAACATAAAAAATTAAACATTGCACCGATACTAAATTTCTCCTTCAGTAGCCGATCATTCAGAGCGATATCTGCCGATACCGATAGTTTGGGGGTTCTGCCTTTTATACCTTCTTTTAAATGAGTGATAATTTCATTAGAATTAATAATTAATCGTATTTTTAATTATTATATTTGAAATAATACTTCATTCTGTTAATTTCATCAACGTATTCATATTAACACACTGAATTCTGTAGATTAAATGAATATTTCTTAACTTTCTGAATGTTATTATTTCATATAATTTTCTTTACATACAGCAAATCACAAATTCACTGCGTTTTCCCGCCCTTTTTTGATTGACAGGATATATCGGCTGTGTTTAAACTATCAACCGATATTGTGTACATTTTTATCGGCCGATACCGATTATTGGTCTATATATTGGTGCATTTCTTATAATATATTTATATAAATTATAGATATTTTGAAGATTAAATGAATATTTCTTAACTTTCTGAATGTTATTCTTTCATATAATTTTCTTTACATACAGCAAATCACAAATTCACTGCGTTTTCCCGCCCTTTTTTGATTGACAGGATATATCGGCCCCTGATTATCGGCTGTTTTTAAACTATCAACCGATATTGTGTACATTTTTATCAGCCGATACCGATTATTGGTCTATATATTGGTGCATTTCTTATAATATATATATATATATATATATATATATATATATATATATATATAAATTATAGACAGAAAGAGAGATTTGTTTTGTTTTGTTTTTTATTACGGGTGAAATATCATTTTAAAAGAAATTTAGCGTGGAATTTGTTTTAGAAGCATTGCATTGTAACATTTTTTTTGTTTATGCAACATAATCCTATATATATATATATATATAGATGTTACATATGATATTGAATTAAAATAAGCCTGTTATAGGCTCTTAAGGTTTGTATTTATTTTGTTTTTTTTTGCATTTTGATATTTCACATTTTGCCCACCAATTCTCATATTGTAATGCAAATATACGATATACACTTCAAACTTATATGTAATGGTTATTAAATGGCGGTTCAGTCTACGGGATCAATAAATTTATTAATAATTTATGGCTCTATGTTATTGATATTTATTTGGGTGATAAACACATTCATATTCATATTTACACACTTTAAGTAAATTCACTTTTAATATTTCTTAACTTTCTGAATGTTATTATTTCATATAATTTTCTTTACATACAGCAAATCACAAATTCGCTGCATTTTCCCGCCCTTTTTTGATTGACAGGATATATCGGCTGTGTTTAAACTATCAACCGATATTGTGTACATTTTTATCGGCCGATACCGATTATTGGTCTATATATTGGTGCATTTCTTATAATATATTTATATAAATTATAGATATTTTGAAGATTAAATGAATATTTCTTAACTTTCTGAATGTTATTATTTCATATAATTTTCTTTACATACAGCAAATCACAAATTCACTGCGTTTTCCCGCCCTTTTTTGATTGACAGGATATATCGGCCCCTGATTATCGGCTGTTTTTAAACTATCAACCGATATTGTGTACATTTTTATCGGCCGATACCGATTATTGGTCTCTATATTGGTGCATTTCTTATAATATATATATATATATAAATTATAGACAGAAAGAGAGATTTGTTTTGTTTTGTTTTTTATTACGGGTGAAATATCATTTTAAAAGAAATTTAGCGTGGAATTTGTTTTAGAAGCATTGCATTGTAACATTTTTTTTGTTTATGCAACATAATCCTATATATATATATATATATAGATGTTACATATGATATTGAATTAAAATAAGCCTGTTATAGGCTCTTAAGGTTTGTATTTATTTTGTTTTTTTTGCATTTTGATATTTCACATTTTGCCCACCAATTCTCATATTGTAATGCAAATATACGATATACACTTCAAACTTATATGTAATGGTTATTAAATGGCGGTTCAGTCTACGGGATCAATAAATTTATTAATAATTTATGGCTCTATGTTATTGATATTTATTTGGGTGATAAACACATTCATATTCATATTTACACACTTTAAGTAAATTCACTTTTAATATTTCTTAACTTTCTGAATGTTATTATTTCATATAATTTTCTTTACATACAGCAAATCACAAATTCGCTGCATTTTCCCGCCCTTTTTTGATTGACAGGATATATCGGCTGTGTTTAAACTATCAACCGATATTGTGTACATTTTTATCGGCCGATACCGATTATTGGTCTATATATTGGTGCATTTCTTATAATATATTTATATAAATTATAGATATTTTGAAGATTAAATGAATATTTCTTAACTTTCTGAATGTTATTATTTCATATAATTTTCTTTACATACAGCAAATCACAAATTCACTGCGTTTTCCCGCCCTTTTTTGATTGACAGGATATATCGGCCCCTGATTATCGGCTGTTTTTAAACTATCAACCGATATTGTGTACATTTTTATCGGCCGATACCGATTATTGGTCTCTATATTGGTGCATTTCTTATAATATATATATATATATAAATTATAGACAGAAAGAGAGATTTGTTTTGTTTTGTTTTTTATTACGGGTGAAATATCATTTTAAAAGAAATTTAGCGTGGAATTTGTTTTAGAAGCATTGCATTGTAACATTTTTTTTGTTTATGCAACATAATCCTATATATATATATATATATAGATGTTACATATGATATTGAATTAAAATAAGCCTGTTATAGGCTCTTAAGGTTTGTATTTATTTTGTTTTTTTTGCATTTTGATATTTCACATTTTGCCCACCAATTCTCATATTGTAATGCAAATATACGATATACACTTCAAACTTATATGTAATGGTTATTAAATGGCGGTTCAGTCTACGGGATCAATAAATTTATTAATAATTTATGGCTCTATGTTATTGATATTTATTTGGGTGATAAACACATTCATATTCATATTTACACACTTTAAGTAAATTCACTTATAATATTTCTTAACTTTCTGAATGTTATTATTTCATATAATTTTCTTTACATACAGCAAATCACAAATTCACTGCGTTTTCCCGCCCTTTTTTGATTGACAGGATATATCGGCTGTGTTTAAACTATCAACCGATATTGTGTAAATTTTTATCGGCCGATACCGATTATTGGTCTATATATTGGTGCATTTCTTATAATATATTTATATAAATTATAGATATTTTGAAGATTAAATGAATATTTCTTAACTTTCTGAATGTTATTATTTCATATAATTTTCTTTACATACAGCGAATCACAAATTCACTGCGTTTTCCCGCCCTTTTTTGATTGACAGGATATATCGGCTGTGTTTAAACTATCAACCGATATTGTGTACATTTTTATCGGCCGATACCGATTATTGAATTTTATTATCAATAAATTTATTAATAATTTATGGCTATATGTTATTGATATTTATTTGAGTGATAATTCTAACAAACCAAGATGCACTTTGTATTTTAGTAGTTTTGTGGCGATGAACAACGTCACTGTCAGAATCGTTTTGATTAGATCTGTTTTTAGTGGCAAAACTTGTAACCGATTAAACTGATGTTCAGGAAGAGAATGTGGTGGTTTGATTGAGCTGAATTCAGCACTTGTGTTTGAACTGGATCCTGGAGGATGACAGTGAGTGAGTCAGTCCATCATCAGCCTTCAGCCCACACACAATTATTCAGATGGTTTGGATCAGCCCGTCTCCGGCATAATAGTTACAGTTCACTGTCGGACGGTCGATGTCACTAAATAAACCCAGACAGGCAGAGCAGCACGACTCTTACACATACACACTAACCCAGAAAATAAATATGAAATACTGATGCGAGTGCCAATGATTAGAGTGTGGAGAGACACTTTCCGGCTCTTTATTGTTTTCTGTTGAGATTTCAGTGATGGTGATGGGAGCGGATGGTGAAATGGCAGGGTTGTTATACTCGGGGCTAAACTTAGTGACGTATTTAAAATACAAGATTTGAGTGACTGTGTTTCATGTTAAATGGGTGGTAATCAGATTACAGTTCCATCTGAAAAGTGTTTTAGATTACCAAAGTGATTACTTTGAGTTTTAATGTCATTTAAACAGCGATTGGTGATTCTCTGACTCTGACCGCCTGAAAAAGACGAGTTCAGTTTCATGTTTTCCACTGTTTTCATGTTTTGAGTCATTTTATAATTCACTCGTCACTGTGACTTTTTCTCACTATTTGTTTTTTTTCCCTCACAATTGTGAGTTTGTGTTTCACAATTCTGACTTTTTTTCTCAGAATTGCGAGATTTAAACTCACAATTGCAAGTTATAAAGTCAGAATTGGGAGATTTAAACTTGCAATACTGACTTTTTTTCTTGCAATTGTGAATTTAGTATGTGAGTTTATATCTCATAATTCTGACTTTTCTCAATATTGTGAGTTTATATCCCATAATTCTGACTTTTCTCAATATTGTGAGTTTATATCCCATAATTCTGACTTTTCTCAATATTGTGAGTTTATATCTCATAATTCTGACTTTTCTCAATATTGTGAGTTTATATCTCATAATTCTGACTTTTCTCAATATTGTGAGTTTATATCTCATAATTCTGACTTTTCTCAATATTGTCAGTTTATATCTCATAATTCTAACTTTTCTCAATATTGTGAGTTTATATCTCATAATTCTGACTTTTCTCAATATTGTGAGTTTATATCTCATAATTCTGACTTTTATCAATATTGTGAGTTTATATCTCATAATTCTGACTTTTCTCAATATTGTCAGTTTATATCTCATAATTCTGACTTTTCTCAATATTGTGAGTTTATATCCCATAATTCTGACTTTTCTCAATATTGTGAGTTTATATCCCATAATTCTGACTTTTCTCAATATTGTCAGTTTATATCTCATAATTCTAACTTTTCTCAATATTGTGAGTTTATATCTCATAATTCTGACTTTCCTCAATATTGTGAGTTTATATCTCATAATTCTGACTTTATAACTCAATTGCAACTTTATATCACTCAATTCTGAGGTAAAAAGTCAGAATTGTGAGATAAAAACTTGCAATGATCTTTTTTGTGTTTGTTTCACACTTATTAGTATTCCAAAGTATTCTAAAGTATTTAGATGAAGTGACTAAACTTGAGTAATGTAACGAAATACGTTACAAATGACTTTTTAAAGCATGTATTTTGTAATCTGTAGTGAAATGCATTTTAAAAGTGACCCACCCAGCCCTTGTTATACTTCACTAACACTAAAACCATAAAAAAACATTTGAATTACTTGAAGTGAAATAAACTTGAACTGAAGCATCTATTGTAATTGTTAGTTTTATCATTATTATTTTTCCCCAATGGGGCTCCATGAATCGCAAGTACAAAAATTATGAAAATTGGCACACTTGTAGTGATGTTAACGAATAGTAATCTGACCAACTTTTGGGTCTCTAGGACTAATTCTATAGCCCCACCATCAGTTGACCACCAGAGCCGGGATCTTTGGTCCATGCCAAAGTCGAGAACAGCGGCACCTACAGATCACGAGGTATGAAAACTGGCTCTTTTTGCTCATAACTTTTGAACAGTTTGTCAGAATCATGATCTTGCTGTTCATGCATTCCTTGTATCGTGCAAAATTCATGAATACTGATTTTGCCAAGATTGGACGAACCACTTTGAATTTTGTCATAAATTGCAATATCTTTTAAACAAACTGACATATCGACACAAAATTTGGTGCGGTTCATTGACGATGTCTCCTGAAGGTACCTGAGAAGTTTGATCCCAGCACCACCTAGTGTTCCAAAGATATGCGTTTTTTTTGGCGAAAAATTCCCAAAATTTGTCCAAAATTCCAGTGATATCTCAGTTGTAATTTCTTCCTCATTTTGCATCATTTACTCCAACAAATCAGCTCAGATGAGTTCACAGTGCATCAACTAATACAACATTCGCCCTTAAATGTATCAGTAAATGTTGACATTACTCTATACTAACGCTGTGCTGAAGGTCTCCTGAGGTTCATCTCTCCGAGTAAAAGCATGTTCTCCTGTATAATGAAGTTGTTGATGTTGTTTCTCACTGCGATGTGTGATTGAATGTCCTCACACTAACTGTGATTCTCCTGCCCGGCTGTTAGATTAGACACTCGTGAACAAACTTTATCAAGTGCAAGAAGAGTATGAAGGACTACAAAAAGAGGAAAGATGTTCAGAGTGTAGTGGTAGTGTACTAGTGTGCACATTCACTCCTAAACCCTATAAACCTACTCTAGCGTGTGTGTGTGAGAGTGTGTTTTGAAAGGCAGTGATAGTATGTAACGTGCTGAAATCGGTTGGTTTTGGGTTTCACATGTTAATATTCACATGCACAGAGGGGTGAAGTGTGTCATGAACTAATTAGCATGTCCGTCTGAGCGGTCTGCCCACACACACACACACACACACACACACACACACACACACACAGATCCCATCTGCCCCGTGACTCATGTCTCTTCTCACTCTCCTCACGGGCCGTTCTGATCTTCTCAATGAGCAATCGCATCATTACGTGTCGCAGTTCCTCATTCTGGATGTACATTTGCAGGGTTTACTGAAAAATACTGAGCCACATCCATGACTGAGCTAGAAGTGACACTCTTTTACATCTCACTGTTGTTTGCAGTTTTTGCGCGATTTGTTAATCAGAACTGCGTATATATGAATCTATTTCTCACATAAAGCTATTGTATGACTTCAGAAGAATATATCTCATTAAATGTACTGCTTTTATGGTGCTTGAATTGAAAAGTTGGCATGAACATCTGTTTTCTATGTGCATATATTGTAAAATGTAATTTTCAGCATCATTACTCCAGTCTTCAGGGTCACATGATCCTCCAGAAATCATTCTAATAGGCTGATTTGATGCTCAAGAAACATTTCTGATTATTATTGTCACGATCACCAGGGAACTAATGTCCTTCTCTTACGGACTTCATTCCCCATAATCCCTTGCCTGGACTCATCGGCACTCATTGCTTTCAGTTGTGTCTCGTTTACCTTGTTTGTTTACAAGTCTGGTCAATTCTGTCATTCATTGTTAAATCTTGCATGTGTCTAATTTGTCTTGGTTTTGTGTCTCTCTCTGCCTCTTCCCTCGGATTTCTCTGTTAGTCTCAGCCCTGAACTCTGCTATTGTTTGGATGGTTTACTTGTGTATGAACTTTTGCCTGGATGTGGACTTCGATTGTGGATTAACCTTTCAATAAACACCAGAGGTTTCCTCCAACATGGCCGCGACGCCATTGTCTCCAGCTATCATGGACGCCACACTAGAGTCTTCAGCCGTCAGTGTTTCCCATCATCATGAACATCGCATCTGAAGCTATCAAGACGATTCCTAGGCATTTGAGATAGGCTTCCAGTTTGGAGAACACACTACTTGGATCTCTGTAGTGAGGTAAAGTCTGGGGTCTCAGAGGTGGACCACTCCAGAGCCTGCTTCAGCCCATGGATCCGTTCCAGAGCGCGCTCCAGCCCATGAGTCCACTCCAGAGCCTGCTTCAGCCCATGAGTCCACTGCAGAGCCTGCTTCAGCCCATGAGTCCACTGCAGAGCTCGCTCCATCCCATGAGTCCACTCCAGAGCTCGCTCCATCCCATGAGTCCACTGCAGAGCCTGCTTCAGCCCATGAGTCCACTGCAGAGCTCGCTCCATCCCATGAGTCCACTCCAGAGCTCGCTCCATCCCATGAGTCCACTCCAGAGCCTGCTTCAGCCCATGAGTCCGTTCCAGAGCCCGTTCCAGAGCCCGCTCCAGCCCATGAGTCCACTCCAGAGCCTGCTCCAGCCCATGAGCTTGCTTTAGAGCCTACTCCATGCTATGAGTCCAGTCCAGAGCCTGCTTCAGCCCATGAGTCCATTCCAGAGCCCGCTCCAGCCCATGAGCCCGCTTTAGAGCCCACTCCATCCTGAGTCTGCGGTGGTCAACCCTGAGATTCCAGCTTGCTTTGACATGACTGCAGGGGTTGTTTATGAACTGCCTGTTTGCTCTGAAATGACAACAGAGATCATTCCTGAACTGCCTGTCTGCCTCAACACAACCACAGAGGTTGTTTATGAACTTTCTGCCAGCCCTGAGATGATCCCAGAGGTCAACCTGGAACACCCTGCCAGTCCTGTTTTGACCATGAAGGACAACCTTGAACTCCCTGACAGTTTTGACATGGCCCCTAAGGCCAACGCTAACCTGCTCTGTTTCAGTTTTACCTGATGAGCCATGTTGGTCTCCAGTTCTACCAGATCTGCAGTGGAGGTCACGATCACCAGCTGCAGGACCCTTGAGAGTCACCAGGGGGCACTCCATCACAGACTACTCGTATGTTTATGGAAACTATGGTATATTTTTATGTTATGGGAAAATGTTTTTAGGAAGTTTTGCAAACATTATGGGAACACTATTTTTTTAATGTTCTCTGAATGTTTTGAAACAAGTAGTAAGATTTCTAAAAAAAATAATTAAAAAAACATGACAGATGTATAAACAAATGTGCTACCATTGACCAGATAACTTTGAACGGACGTTCTATTCACGTTACAGATAGAATGTTTGTTCACAACTTTGAGAGAACCTTTCCAGAACGTTAGCTAAAAGTTCTTAGAATGTTTCTTGTTTGCTATATATCCACTGAAATTGAGTATTTATGATAATTAATAGGCCACCATCAGCTGTCTAATGAAACCATTACACTGCAAAAAAATATCCTATTCAGATTTGTCTTGCTTTCAGTAAAAATGTCTAAACATTCTTAAACTTGAGAAGCAAAATAAAGTAATAATTTTATTCTGAAAAAAAAAACATAATCAAAATGAAGCACGTTTATTAACAAATATCCGAGAAATAACAGAAAAACCAACTTGCTTTCCCTTTGAGATTTTATTTTCTGAGCAGATATTTGTTCAGTTTTTTGTCATTTTTCTTCTCAAGTAAATGCGTCTTGATTCAAGAACGTTCAGATGTTTGCACTGAAAAACAACAAATACTAAATAGGACTGTCTTTTTTTTGCAGTGTAGTGTGATGTGAATTCCACGTCTATCCAATAATTGCAACAAGAACTAAACGAAAACTATTTTTGCATCTTATGTTCAAATAACCGCATGTACTCTAAGCGATTACAATAAGTATTTTCTGGGAAATAAGCGCGGAGCGTCGCATTAATGCTATCCTAATTTGCGATGCGAGGCAGCTCTGACTCACCAGCCTCAGTTTCCCTGTAAACACGTGCGATCTGTTGCTCCTCATGGCACATCCAGAACTCCGGCCACCTGCCCAGATCTTCTCCTGCCTCCTACGAGCAGCTCCTCTTCCTGCCCGCAGGCCTCCGCCGTCTCCTGTGACTCTAATGTGGGGTTTCTGCCAGATTGGCGCACGTCGAAAGGGTTTGCCTCTTGCATTAGAGCGGCCGCCCCGGTGCCATCTGCTCCCTGTGTTGCCCGCTGATGCCTCGCAAGTCATTTCAAATTTCACTACACAGTAAAAACCCCAGTGTTAAATCAACTCTGCTCAGATAACATTTGGTCCCTCTCTAAATAGTGTTAAAGTCACACTGAACTAGTGTTAAAGTCACACTCTTCAGAGATTGAATGTCTTTTATCTTCAGTTGATTTCATCAGTTGTAGTTCTTGTGTTTCTCTTTTCTTCAGTGATTCTGCTTGTTAACAGCAGGCGTTCATCATTAACGTTCAATCGTCGCTTAATTAATTGCTTAATTATCTCATTAACTTTAACTCTGCTTCAGTGTGACTTTAACACTATTTAGAGCGGGACCAAATGTTCTCTGAGCAGAGTTGATTTAACTCTGGGGTTTTTACTGTGTACGTCTCTGAGGCAGGGAAACAATAAAATTGACGAGGGGTCACGTCAGTTCTGTTCTGACAGGAACATTAATAATGCTCATAATTATTAATAATGAGTCAAACATGTGCTACAGAAAACGAAGAGACTGAACCCTGCGATCGTCCAGAAAATAACTTGAGTTATCTGTGGCCCGGATTGTTCAATAATTGTGTCCTTCAAGAGAAGTTAGAGTTGAAGATGTGTGAAATGACAGGGTCTGTGTGGGAATAAAAGCTATTTTATGTGGACAAGCTTTTAATTCTTTGTTCAGGGTTCTGTCAGACTGTGAAAGCGAGTACTTCAGCTATAAAAAGCAACTCGCTTTTGTGTCCGAACTGCTTGAGTGGCTCTCAGGCGAAATAACCACGGCATCTGGTCTCAGCGAGGGTCCTGACGATCCAAAAATACCGAGAAAAACATCATATTCACCATGACAACATTCCTGGTATTCTTCTGGGCTGATCTGAAAAGGTGAATTCGTGCTGGAAGGACTTGTTTTTGTTCATAGTGATTGAAATGAATTGTGATGAAGTATGAAACGTACCTTGTGTGTGAATGATGGATTTACCTGGTCATGGTTTTCAACCGGTGAAACTCATCCAGGCCACATCCATCAAGATTATCACTTCTATATGACTCTCTTTAGGCTTGACATCCCGAAAACCGTCGTGTACGGAAGCCTTTCTCTGCCGTTTAAGGGAAAAAAGAGCTCTTTGATCCTTGGTAATTCATAATCATGTGATTAAAGAGTAAAAATCATGAAGTGAAAAGTACATTATGACTTAAAAAATCATAATTGAGATTAAAAAAAGAACATTTGGACAGTATAAATATTACATAGTCAAAATTGACAACGTTATGAAATACCAAATCATAATTATGAGGGAAAAGTCAAAATAATGAGATAAAAAGATGAAATTATGACACTAGGACAATTATTTCATAAATCGAGATTGTGGCAAAAAGTTATGAAATATTAAATCATAATTATGAGGAAAAAATTTCAAAATTGTGACATACAAAGTCATAATCAGATTAACGTTGAAATTATGACACGAACACACTACAGAAAAAGTCAATATTATGAAATACAAAATCATAATTGTGAGATAAAAAGTCATAATTGAGATAAAAAAAGAAAATTTGGACAGTATAAATTTTACATAGTCAAAATTGACAAGTTATGAAATACTAAATCATAATTATGAGGAAAATGTCAAAATAATGAGATAAAAAGATGAAAATGACAAAAAGTTATAATCATGAAATACTATCATAATTATGAAATAAAAGTAAAAATTACGACATTATGAGATAAAAAGTCAAAAATTACATCAATCATAATATATTACACAGTTATAATTGTGAAAAGTATATAAAGTCTAAATTATGACATATAAATTATACATATTTATGAGAGAGAAAGTCGAAATGACATGTTATAATGACGAAACACTAAATCATAATTGAGGTCAAAAGTAAAAAATTATTAATTCCAAAATTTATAATTGACACATACATGATTATGAGATAAAATAATGACACTAATACTTCTGACTATGTAATAATTTTGACTTTTCATGCCTTTTTCATGTCATAAACATATATTTTTATTTCATAATTTCATGATGTAGTACGTCACAAATGTGAGTTTTTATTTCATAATTATGATTTAGAATTTTCATAATAACTTATGTCATAATTCTGACTATGTAATAATTAAGTTATTATAAAAATTCTAAATGAAATAAAAAAACTCAAATATATGTTTAAGACATGAAAAAGTCAAAATTATTACATACAAAGCCATAATTCTGAGATAAAACGTTGAAATGACGTCATAACCTTTGAAGTAGGATGTCATAATCATGATTTCTTTTTCTCAAGCAGCAGAAACACATGAAAGCTCAATAATACCAGAGAGAATTTCTGCCGTGTTTGTTTTACGTTGATCAATCATTTGCTCTACCCAGAATCCCGCCTGTTTTTAAGAGCTCAATAAGATCACTTTATTTGTTCTTTCGGACGCACCTGTTGCTCTCCGGCTCTGTGCGGGAGCCCTCGTCCCTTAAGTGTTCATTTCCAGTTGCATCATCCCAGTGGCTTTTTCCTTAAAAACAATTTAGCGTCCCCTATGGCTTTAAAGAACAAAACAAGGCACTGAGCCGTAACTGCGCTCTGTTGCTTTATGGCCAATTATAGTTCATTTTTGCATCTATAAACAGCAAGTGTTACATGAGTTCAAACGAGAGAGAGAAACGTGAGGCCTGTAAGTGTGTTGAATGGAAATGTCAGTCATGGAAAAGCCACGTGACTCATTCGGAAGGGCCGAGGACGACCGCAGAGCTTGTGAATCAATGCAGTGGTTCGTAATCTTCCTGCATACTAGAGATACCACTTATTTTATTTCTAATACAAGCACTTTCAAATGCATAATATATAATGCAGTCAAATCGATTAATCGGATCTAACATAAGAGCTTATGCATGTGTGTGTGTTTGATCCTATAGATTTTATTTACAAACTTATGTTAAATCAATTTGATTATTAATAGTATACAATCAAATGCGAGATAGTGTTCTACGAAAAAAATGTTACAAATATTGTCGCATGACCTCCAGTTATCATCATGTAAATTAAAACGGCGATTTATTGTGTAGAATGCCTGAACTTTTGGCAGTGTAATCAAATAACGCATTTTTAAAACATACAACATTCAAAACAGCAGGGATGCATTTATTTGATCGAAAATACAGTAAAAATATTATTGCAATTTAAAGTAGCTGTTTTCTACGGAGCCCTGCACAGGACATGCAGGGAAAAAAAGTAAATCGGGCACGCGATTAACTATTTTGTTCCCTCGATTCATTTCCCTCGAATCATTAACTATTTCATTCCCTTGATTTGCTAAATCGTGCACACGATTACCTGTTTTGTTCCCTTGATTTGCTAAATCGTGCACGCAATTAACTATTTCATTCTCTTCATTTGCTAAATCGTGCACACGATTAACTGTTTTGTTCCCTTGATTTGCTAAATCGTGCACGCAATTAACTATTTCATTCTCTTCATTTGCTAAATCGTGCACGCGATTAACTATTTCGTTCCCTTGATTTGCTAAATCGTGCGCGCAATTAACTATTTCATTCTCTTCATTTGCTAAATCGTGCACGCGATTAACTATTTCGTTCCCTTGATTTGCTAAATCGTGCACGCAATTAACTATTTCATTCTCTTCATTTGCTAAATCATGCACGCGATTAACTATTTCGTTCTCTTCATTTGCTAAATCATGCACGCGATTAACTATTTCGTTCCCTTGATTTGCTAAATCGTGCGCGCAATTAACTATTTCATTCTCTTCATTTGCTAAATCGTGCACGCGATTAACTATTTCGTTCCCTTGATTTGCTAAATTGTGCACACAATTAACTATTTCGTTCCCTTGATTTGCTAAATCGTGCACGCGATTAACTATTTCGTTCCCTTGATTTGCTAAATCGTGCGCGCGATTAACTATTTCGATCCCTTGATTTGCTAAATCGTGCGCGCGATTAACTATTTCGTTCCCTTGATTTGCTAAATCGTGCGTGCGATTAACTATTTCGTTCCCTTGATTTGCTAAATCGTGCACGCGATTAACTATTTTGTTCCCTTGGTTTGCTAAATCGTGCACGCGATTAACTATTTCGTTCCCTTGATTTGCTAAATCGTGCGCAGCGATTAACTATTTCGATCCCTTGATTTGCTAAATCGTGCACGCGATTAACTATTTCGTTCCCTTGATTTGCTAAATCGTGCGCGCGATTAACTATTTCGTTCCCTTGATTTGCTAAATCGTGCACGCGATTAACTATTTAGATCCCTTGATTTGCTAAATCGTGTGCGCGATTTACTATTTCGTTCCCTTGATTTGCTAAATCGTGCACGCGATTAACTATTTCGTTCCCTTGATTTGCTAAATCGTGCACGCGATTAACTATTTCGTTCCCTTGATTTGCTAAATCGTGCGCGCGATTAACTATTTCGATCCCTTGATTTGCTAAATCGTGCACGCGATTAACTATTTCGTTCCCTTGATTTGCTAAATCGTGCGCGCGATTAACTATTTCGTTCCCTTGGTTTGCTAAATCGTGCACGCGATTAACTATTTCGTTCCCTTGATTTGCTAAATCGTGCGCGATTAACTATTTCGTTCCCTTGGTTTGCTAAATCGTGCACGCGATTAACTATTTCGTTCCCTTGATTTGCTAAATCGTGCACGCGATTAACTATTTCGTTCCCTTGATTTGCTAAATCGTGTGCTCGATTAACTATTTCATTCCCTTGATTTGCTAAATCGTGCGCGCCATTAACTATTTCATTCTCTTCATTTGCTAAATCGTGCACGCGATTAACTATTTCGTTCCCTTGATTTGCTAAATCGTGCGTGCGATTAACTATTTCGTTCCCTTGATTTGCTAAATCGTGCACGCGATTAACTATTTCATTCTCTTCATTTGCTAAATCGTGCACGCGATTAACTGTTTTGTTCCCTTGATTTGCTAAATCGTGCACGCAATTAACTATTTCATTCTCTTCATTTGCTAAATCGTGCACGCGATTAACTATTTCGTTCCCTTGATTTGCTAAATCGTGCGCGCAATTAACTATTTCATTCTCTTCATTTGCTAAATCATGCACGCGATTAACTATTTCGTTCCCTTGATTTGCTAAATCGTGCGCGCAATTAACTATTTCATTCACTTCATTTGCTAAATCGTGCACGCGATTAACTATTTCGTTCCCTTGATTTGCTAAATCGTGCGCGCGATTAACTATTTCGATCCCTTGATTTGCTAAATCGTGCGCGCGATTAACTATTTTGTTCCCTTGGTTTGCTAAATCGTGCACGCGATTAACTATTTCGTTCCCTTGATTTGCTAAATCGTGCACGCGATTAACTATTTAGATCCCTTGATTTGCTAAATCGTGTGCGCGATTTACTATTTCGTTCCCTTGATTTGCTAAATCGTGCACGCGATTAACTATTTCGTTCCCTTGATTTGCTAAATCGTGCACGCGAGATTAACTATTTCGTTCCCTTGATTTGCTAAATCGTGCGCGCGATTAACTATTTCGATCCCTTGATTTGCTAAATCGTGCACGCGATTAACTATTTCGTTCCCTTGATTTGCTAAATCGTGCGCGCGATTAACTATTTCGTTCCCTTGGTTTGCTAAATCGTGCACGCGATTAACTATTTCGTTCCCTTGATTTGCTAAATCGTGCGCGATTAACTATTTCGTTCCCTTGGTTTGCTAAATCGTGCACGCGATTAACTATTTCGTTCCCTTGATTTGCTAAATCGTGCACGCGATTAACTATTTCGTTCCCTTGATTTGCTAAATCGTGTGCTCGATTAACTATTTTGTTCCCTTGATTTGCTAAATCGTGTGCGCGATTAACTATTTCATTCCCTTGATTTGCTAAATCGTGCACGCCATTAACTATTTCATTCTCTTCATTTGCTAAATCGTGCACGCGATTAACTATTTCGTTCCCTTGATTTGCTAAATCGTGCGTGCGATTAACTATTTCGTTCCCTTGATTTGCTAAATCGTGCACGCGATTAACTATTTCATTCTCTTCATTTGCTAAATCGTGCACGCGATTAACTGTTTTGTTCCCTTGATTTGCTAAATCGTGCACGCAATTAACTATTTCATTCTCTTCATTTGCTAAATCGTGCACGCGATTAACTATTTCGTTCCCTTGATTTGCTAAATCGTGCGCGCAATTAACTATTTCATTCTCTTCATTTGCTAAATCATGCACGCGATTAACTATTTCGTTCCCTTGATTTGCTAAATCGTGCGCGCAATTAACTATTTCATTCACTTCATTTGCTAAATCGTGCACGCGATTAACTATTTCGTTCCCTTGATTTGCTAAATCGTGCGCGCGATTAACTATTTCGATCCCTTGATTTGCTAAATCGTGCGCGCGATTAACTATTTCGTTCCCTTGATTTGCTAAATCGTGCGTGCGATTAACTATTTCGTTCCCTTGATTTGCTAAATCGTGCACGCGATTAACTATTTTGTTCCCTTGGTTTGCTAAATCGTGCACGCAATTAACTATTTCATTCTCTTCATTTGCTAAATCGTGCACGCGATTAACTATTTAGATCCCTTGTTTTGCTAAATCGTGTGCGCGATTTACTATTTCGTTCCCTTGATTTGCTAAATCGTGCACGCGATTAACTATTTCGTTCCCTTGATTTGCTAAATCGTGCACGCGATTAACTATTTCGTTCCCTTGATTTGCTAAATCGTGCGCGCGATTAACTATTTCGATCCCTTGATTTGCTAAATCGTGCACGCGATTAACTATTTCGTTCCCTTGATTTGCTAAATCGTGCGCGCGATTAACTATTTCGTTCCCTTGATTTGCTAAATCGTGCACGCGATTAACTATTTAGATCCCTTGATTTGCTAAATCGTGCACGCGATTAACTATTTCGTTCCCTTGATATGCTAAATCGTGTGCGCGATTAACTATTTCGTTCCCTTGATTTGCTAAATCATGCGCGCGATTTACTATTTCGTTCCCTTGATTTGCTAAATCGTGCGCGCAATTAACTATTTCATTCCTTGATTTGCTAAATCGTGCACGCGATTAACTATTTCGTTCCCTCGATTTGCTAAATCGTGCACAAGATTTACTATTTCGTTCTCTTGATTTGCTAAATCGTGCACGCGATTAACTATTTCGTTCCTTGATTTGCTAAATCGTGTGCGCGATTTACTATTTCGTTCCCTTGATTTGCTAAATCGTGCACGCGATTAACTATTTCGTTCCCTTGATTTGCTAAATCGTGCACGCGATTAACTATTTCGTTCCCTTGATTTGCTAAATCGTGCACAAGATTTACTATTTCGTTCCTTGATTTGCTAAATCGTGCACGCGATTAACTATTTCGTTCCCTCGATTTGCTAAATCGTGCACAAGATTTACTATTTCGTTCTCTTGATTTGCTAAATCGTGCACGCGATTAACTATTTCGTTCCCTTGATTTGCTAAATCGTGTGCGCGATTTACTATTTCGTTCCCTTGATTTGCTAAATCGTGCACGCGATTAACTATTTCGTTCCCTTGATTTGCTAAATCGTGCGCGCGATTAACTATTTCGATCCCTTGATTTGCTAAATCGTGCACGCGATTAACTATTTCGTTCCCTTGATTTGCTAAATCGTGCGCGCGATTAACTATTTCGTTCCCTTGATTTGCTAAATCGTGCACGCGATTAACTATTTAGATCCCTTGATTTGCTAAATCGTGCACGCGATTAACTATTTCGTTCCTTGATTTGCTAAATCGTGCACGCGATTAACTATTTCGTTCCCTTGATTTGCTAAATCGTGCGCAAGATTTGGTAAATGAAATGGTAAATCGTGAGCATTGTGAGCACGATTTAGCTTACTGTTTTTTCCTGGACGTGTGTGAGGGGCTCTGTAGTTTTAAAACTGTTAATTTCTGTGATCACAGCTGATCCTTCAGAAATCATTTCTGTGCTGCTTCATATTGTAGTGGAAACTGGGATGCTTTTCATTTTTCAAGATTCTTTGATGAATAGAAAGTTCAAAAGAACAGCATTTATTTGAAATAGAATCTTTTTGTTTTGACCAATTTAATGCAACCTTGCAGTAGAAGCTTTTAACTTCAAGGCCCCTGAAAGCTGCCACTCAAGGTCTCTGTTCTGGCGTCTGCTGTTACTGCACCCATAAAAGACAAAGATCCAGCAAGGCCATTAGCTGAAAAAACAGGCACGAGAGACATACGTCTGTTATCCAATCGTCCGATTTATTGAGCTGTCAGTGGGGAGTATGTCAAAATGGCCTGGGTATGATGGTCAGCTGATTGAAAGGAGGCTTCCCAGAATTCTTCCTCCGATTCAGAGCACATCCGACCACCAAATCCCAATGAGACGCTCGACCGTGGCCTGATCCGAGGCTCGAGGCCACAGACAGCTCTCCTTTGATGCATAGTTATGTTTGATAATAAAGATAAAACCGCTATAGAAAACTATTGATATTTGAATGTTGATCAAATATCTTCACTTCTACAAACACAATATTAACATTCCTTTTTCTAATCCCTTGAGAAATAGAGGTAAACTTCAGCATACTTTATAACGGATACACTTCTTTAGAAACACTTAAACTCATGCATAGTTTGTGTCCAGGGCTGGGTGGGTCACTTTTAAAAAGTATTTCACTACAAATTACAAAATATATGCTTTAAAATGACATTTGTAACGTATTTCGTTACATTACTCAAGTTTAGTGACTTCATCTAAATACTTTAGAATACTTTGGAATACTAATAAGTGTGAAACAAAAAGATTTTATCCCACAATTCTGACTTTTTCCCTCAGAATTGTGTGATATAAAGTTGCAATTGTGAGTTATAAAGTCAGAATTATGAGATATAAACTCACAATATTGAGAAAAGTCAGAATTATGAGATATAAACTGACAATATTGAGAAAAGTCAGAATTATGAGATATAAACTCACAATATTGAGAAAAGTCAGAATTATGAGATATAAACTGACAATATTGAGAAAAGTCATAATTATGAGATATAAACTCACAATATTGAGAAAAGTCAGAATTATGAGATATAAACTCACAATATTGAGAAAAGTCAGAATTATGGGATATAAACTGACAATATTGAGAAAAGTCAGAATTATGGGATATAAACTCACAATATTGAGAAAAGTCAGAATTATGGGATATAAACTCACAATATTGAGAAAAGTCAGAATTATGAGATATAAACTGACAATATTGAGAAAAGTCAGAATTATGGGATATAAACTGACAATATTGAGAAAAGTCAGAATTATGAGATATAAACTCACAATATTGAGAAAAGTCAGAATTATGAGATATAAACTGACAATATTGAGAAAAGTCAGAATTATGGGATATAAACTGACAATATTGAGAAAAGTCAGAATTATGAGATATAAACTCACAATATTGAGAAAAGTCAGAATTATGGGATATAAACTGACAATATTGAGAAAAGTCAGAATTATGAGATATAAACTCACAATATTGAGAAAAGTCAGAATTATGGGATATAAACTCACAATATTGAGAAAAGTTAGAATTATGAGATATAAACTGACAATATTGAGAAAAGTCAGAATTATGGGATATAAACTCACAATATTGAGAAAAGTCAGAATTATGAGATATAAACTGACAATATTGAGAAAAGTCAGAATTATGGGATATAAACTCACAATATTGAGAAAAGTTAGAATTATGAGATATAAACTGACAATATTGAGAAAAGTCAGAATTATGGGATATAAACTCACAATATTGAGAAAAGTCAGAATTATGGATATAAACTCACAATATTGAGAAAAGTCAGAATTATGAGATATAAACTCACAATATTAAATTCACAATTGCAAGAAAAAAGTCAGTATTTCAAGTTTATATCTCATAATTCCGACTTTATAACTTGCAATTGTGAGTTTAAATCTCGCAATTCCGAGAAAAAGAAGTCAGATTTGTGAAATGCAAACTAACAATGAGGGGGAAAAAAAAACAAATTGCTAGAAAAAGTTGCAATGAGTGAATTATAAAATGACTCTCAAAACATGAAAACAGTGAAAACATGAAACTGAACTCGTCTTTTTCAGACGGTCAGAGTCAGAGAATCACCAATCGCTGTTTAAATGACATTAAAACTCAAAGTAATCACTTTGGTAATCTAAAACACTTTTCAGATGGAACTGGAATCTGATTACCACCCATTTACAATGAAACACAGTCACTCAAATCTTAAGTAACTAAGTTACTTGTATTTCGTTACTCCACAACCCTGTTTGTAGGACATGTTTTTGAGGTATTACCTTGACAAAGTGTTTTGGAAATGCTGGTCTTCCCTCACTCTGCCGTTGCATGACGCCGAGTCGTTTTAATAAGGACTTTGTCCGCTGAGACACACGTACAGCTGTGACCGGGAAATCTCCAGCCCGCTGTGGACGATTACATAAGACAAACAGCTGAGAAGTTCCACCGGACAAAAAATCTCACACAACTGTGAGCTGAAGGAAAGCAGATATTAGCGATGACACACAATGCCAATTGTCCCGGCTGTGGGAGTTGTTAATTGATGGCTTCGGAGGGGAAAAGACAGTCTTTCGTCTCTCTTCTGTCTCTTACATTGGCACTTCTTTTAAGGTTGGCAGCGTCTCCCTCTCATTCTGTGGGATTGTCCTCCTGCTGGGATAACAGCCACATCACTGATGGACTCGAGCTCAGATCGTTAGTTGACGGGCTACTTATAGACTGCTTTTATGTGATGCATCCCAAAATATGTTTCGCTAATGTTCCCATTGAGTTATGAAAACATTCTCTGATCATTCTTCTTGACTGTTAGGGATCATTTTGCAAACATTATGGGAATGTTACTTTTGAACGTTCTGAAACAAGTAGTAAGTTAGTAACATTTAAAGAACTATTGGTAACACTTTATTTTACAGTGTCATTGTTACATATTTACTGAAGTAATAACTAAAAATGATGCATAATTACACGCAATTAACCCTAAACCAAACCCTCATCATAACCCTAACCCTATAGTAAGTACATGCAGTTAATTGTCATTACTCAGTTCTTAAATGTATAATTACAGTGTAACACTGACACCTTAAATAAAGTGTAACCGAACTATTTGAGTAAATGTAATCAGTTACTGTACTTGAGTATCTTTTTGGCTACTTTGTAGTTTGACTGAATATCAAAGATATTAGAAACTTATTCTTGACTACATTTTTTAAATGTGTATATGAACTTTTTACTCCAATACATTTGTGATGAATAATGCAATCAAGCCCAAAGTATAGTTCACTTTTTGCATGTACACAAGGGTCAGCGTACGGTGTGCGTGACGCAAATTGACCCTTTGCAAAGCCCCGCCCCCTTTAGTTACTGTTGCTATGCGCTCTCAAGCCACACATCATGTTCTCACGCGGTGAAAAATACATCCGGGAGCAAAGAGGACACTGACAACGTATGAAACGGCTTCATATTTAAAATATCGTAATATTTTACGATTCACAAGGCAGTCAAAATAAAACACCTAAACGGAACAAACCCGAACGCATGCAAGCTACAGTGACAATGGAGGCCTACATAGACAAGAGATTGTGCAAAGAGATTAGAAATTACCCTCATTTGTACAACAGTCAAAGATGTTTCCACGGGTTGTAACTCATGGCGAGACACGCATTCGTATTCACTATTGCATATGTAAAAAAAAAAAACAAAGTACACCAAGGGCTTCATTTGATATATTTTGCGTGCAAGTCTTATTTAAATTTACTTAACATTATTTATCTGTTATTTTGAAGAGACCTTTTTGGAGGATATCGGTTTACTACTTGTGCCCTTTTTGAGCACTTAAGCTTCGCTGAGATGTTTGACATTTGAGAGGCTGTCGTGTCAACTTTGATTTATTGCAATTTTGAGCCACTCAGTTTAAAATAAACATGTTATTGCTCTCCTCACAAATCAGCTCTTCGTGGTTTTTCACTGGCATGTCTCTGAGGTGTTTTGAGCATACATTCAGTGCTGTTAAAATTAGACACTTTCAGTCTCAAAGTCACTTTTTACTCAAGCCGTGTTGGAATTGGTGACTTGTAATGGAGTAAGTTTTACACTAAGGTATCGGTACTTTTACTCAAATGTTGTTGTTTAGGCACTCTTTACAGCTGTGCATGGTAGACGCGTGTTCTATGATGTGACAGATTAGTCGTCCAGTCCGGTCCGAGTTCGGTTACAGAATGCGACTGTTTTCTCCCGTAAATAATCGTACTGTGTGTGAATGTACCCTATGAATGTGACTCAAATACAGGGGTATTCTGCTGTTGTGTGAACACGGCCATGTTTAGATTGTCCAGTTGACATATTGGACGTACAAATGGTCATTTCAGTTTCATTAACTTTTATATAAATACTATAAATCGCAGAAAACAGTGTGTTTTCTGTGCTGTTTCTGTCAGTAGGTGTGTCATATGGGGGTGTGGCCTGTGGGAATGAAGGGGCCAATCACTGAGCCTCACTGACATTGCCATTCTCATCATTATTCCAAATCAGTGTGAAGAGCTTTTAAAAGATGCTTGGACTGTTTCATGAAAGGAAATGCTGCATGAATGCCGGTGGATTGAGTAGCTGGTGCTTTACTTTAATTTTTGCAATAGATTATCATTTGTTTTGTTTTTTTATCATAGTCATTTGTTTTCTGTCTTTTCCATCTGCTTCTTTCATGGCACGTGATTGAGTTGTAGCGATTTGGCAAATGTTGTGAAACACAAATTGCAGTCCCTTTATTTTCCATGGGTCATAACTGCGTGTGCTAATGGTTTTTCTGACCTCCTGGTTGCATCAGCCTGCAGTATTTCTTATCATTCGAAAATAAAAATTCAAGTAAAATAATAATAAAAAAGAAAAGTCATACTTATTTTGCCCATTTAGAGAAGAGCAAGCCATTTGACTATTATTATTTTTATGTCCCATTTAGTGTTTGTCTGAAATAGACAATGGCACAACAATATAGACAATAAATGCACTACAGTTTCTGCCCTCAAACAGTATAAATTGGGCGTGGGCTTTAAGAGTTTTACGAGTAAAAACCCCAGAGTTAAATCAACTCTGCTCAGATAACATTTGGTCCCTCTCTAAATAGTGCTAAAGTCACACTGAAGCAGAGTTAAAGTTAATGAGATAATTAAGCGATGATTGAACGTTAATGATGAACGCCTGCTGTTAACAAGCAGAATCACTGAAGAATAGAGAAACACAAGAACTACAACTGATGAAATCAACTGAAGATAAAAGACATTCAATCTCTGAAGAGTGTGACTTTCACACTATTTAGAGAGGGACCAAATGTTATCTGAGCAGAGTTGATTTAACTCTGGGGTTTTTACTGTGTAGACTTCCACGAATCTTTGGAAAAATACAGTGATTAGTTATTACTTGAAAGTGATTGAAATCAAACCAGTAGATAGGAGTTCACTTCCAGCTAGTGAACTGAACAGATTACATTGAATAAATGTCTGTCTGACCTGGCCTTTCACGCCTTTATAGTTCCTGTGAGGACACACGGGCTATGGCCATGACCCAGCTGCCCGTTCTCATCAAAGTGTGAAGCTTCCGCTGAAGTCAAGCTGTTGTGTGTCCTTGATTCAAATCAAAGGAAAGTAGAGATGGAGAGAGTGTGAATGTGGTTGAGTCTGTCAGCTGCTTACACACACACAAACACACACACACATTCCTCAACCCTGTGAAGAAAGAAACTGCATCAAATAGCTGCCTGATAATACAACAGAAATCTGAATTATAACACATCCATTAAGAGATCCATCTTTCTCAGTAAGTCAGTGTGTTCGATTGTTCTGAACGTACACAAAGCTTCTCTGTATCCCTGTCTGTTCAGAAAGACTGAATGACAGATTCGACATGAGGAAATTGCTGTAATGCAGTCGCTTGCCTCAAAAGGCTGTATTTTGTAGTGATTGTGTCGCCTTCAGTCACTTCGGAGCGATTGTATGAGACGACTGTGTGTGAAAGTCATAATTATCAGTGGGAAACTTTCTTTGATTTCAGAGTTGAGGGCGTCGGTTCGTGAATCATGGCGGAAGCTATTAGCTGTAATGGTGAATGTTTACTGTACAGTTTAGTTTGTCACAACTATATTTCCCAGCATTCCCTGTGACAGAATGCTAAAATACACAGATAACCTCAACTGTATACAATGCATGAACTTGCTTTCGGTTTTGTTAGACAGAATTAGGACTGTCTATCATCTAATGGTGTGTTACAACTGCTGTGTCCAAATCCATCCAAATCCAAATTATGCTGTTGGTTATTGCTGATGCTGTCGGTTATTTCTGATGCTGTTGGTTATTTCTGATGCTGTTGGTTATTTCTGATGCTGTTGGTTATTTCTGCTGCTGTCGGTTATTTCTGCTGCTGTCGGTTATTGCTGATGCTGTTGGTTATTGCTGATGCTGTTGGTTATTGCTGATGCTGTTGGTTATTTCTGCTGCTGTCGGTTATTGCTGATGCTGTTGGTTATTTCTGCTGCTGTCGGTTATTTCTGATGCTGTCGGTTATTGCTGATGCTGTCGGTTATTGCTGATGCTGTTGGTTATTTCTGATGCTGTCGGTTATTGCTGATGCTGTTGGTTATTTCTGCTGCTGTCGGTTATTTCTGCTGCTGTCGGTTATTTCTGATGCTGTCGGTTATTGCTGATGCTGTTGGTTATTGCTGATGCTGTTGGTTATTTCTGCTGCTGTTGGTTATTGCTGATGCTGTTGGTTATTTCTGATGCTGTTGGTTATTGCTGATGCTGTCGGTTATTTCTGCTGCTGTCGGTTATTTCTGCTGCTGTCGGTTATTGCTGATGCTGTTGGTTATTTCTGCTGCTGTTGGTTATTTCTGCTGCTGTCGGTTATTGCTGATGCTGTTGGTTATTGCTGCTGCTGTCGGTTATTTCTGCTGCTGTCGGTTATTTCTGATGCTGTCGGTTATTGCTGATGCTGTTGGTTATTGCTGATGCTGTTGGTTATTTCTGCTGCTGTTGGTTATTGCTGATGCTGTTGGTTATTGCTGATGCTGTTGGTTATTTCTGATGCTGTTGGTTATTGCTGCTGCTGTTGGTTATTGCTGCTGCTGTTGGTTATTGCTGCTGCTGTCGGTTATTTCTGCTGCTGTCGGTTATTTCTGATGCTGTCGGTTATTGCTGATGCTGTTGGTTATTTCTGCTGCTGTCGGTTATTGCTGATGCTGTTGGTTATTTCTGCTGCTGTCGGTTATTGCTGATGCTGTTGGTTATTTCTGCTGCTGTCGGTTATTTCTGCTGCTGTCGGTTATTTCTGCTGCTGTCGGTTATTGCTGCTGCTGTCGGTTATTTCTGCTGCTGTCGGTTATTGCTGATGCTGTTGGTTATTTCTGCTGCTGTCGGTTATTGCTGATGCTGTTGGTTATTTCTGCTGCTGTCGGTTATTGCTGCTGCTGTCGGTTATTGCTGCTGCTGTCGGTTATTGCTGCTGCTGTCGGTTATTGCTGATGCTGTTGGTTATTTCTGCTGCTGTCGGTTATTGCTGCTGCTGTCGGTTATTTCTGCTGCTGTTGGTTATTGCTGCTGCTGTCGGTTATTGCTGCTGCTGTTGGTTATTGCTGCTGCTGTCGGTTATTGCTGCTGCTGTTGGTTATTGCTGATGCTGTTGGTTATTTCTGCTGCTGTCGGTTATTTCTGCTGCTGTTGGTTATTGCTGCTGCTGTCGGTTATTTCTGCTGCTGTTGGTTATTGCTGATGCTGTCGGTTATTTCTGCTGCTGTTGGTTATTGCTGCTGCTGTCGGTTATTTCTGCTGCTGTTGGTTATTGCTGATGCTGTCGGTTATTTCTGATGCTGTTGGTTATTGCTGCTGCTGTCGGTTATTGCTGCTGCTGTCGGTTATTGCTGATGCTGTTGGTTATTGCTGCTGCTGTCGGTTATTGCTGATGCTGTCGGTTATTGCTGCTGCTGTCGGTTATTGCTGCTGCTGTCGGTTATTGCTGCTGCTGTCGGTTATTTCTGCTGCTGTCGGTTATTTCTGCTGCTGTTGGTTATTTCTGCTGCTGTCGGTTATTTCTGCTGCTGTCGGTTATTTCTGCTGCTGTCGGTTATTTCTGCTGCTGTTGGTTATTGCTGATGCTGTTGGTTATTGCTGCTGCTGTTGGTTATTGCTGATGCTGTCGGTTATTTCTGCTGCTGTCGGTTATTTCTGCTGCTGTTGGTTATTGCTGATGCTGTTGGTTATTGCTGCTGCAGTTGGTTATTGCTGATGCTGTCGGTTATTGCTGATGCTGTCGGTTATTTCTGCTGCTGTCGGTTATTGCTGCTGCTGTCGGTTATTGCTGCTGCTGTCGGTTATTGCTGCTGCTGTCGGTTATTGCTGATGCTGTTGGTTATTGCTGATGCTGTTGGTTATTTCTGATGCTGTTGGTTATTTCTGCTGCTGTCGGTTATTGCTGCTGCTGTCGGTTATTTCTGCTGCTGTCGGTTATTTCTGCTGCTGTTGGTTATTGCTGATGCTGTTGGTTATTGCTGCTGCTGTTGGTTATTTCTGCTGCTGTTGGTTATTGCTGCTGCTGTTGGTTATTTCTGCTGCTGTCGGTTATTTCTGCTGCTGTTGGTTATTGCTGCTGCTGTTGGTTATTTCTGATGCTGTTGGTTATTTCTGATGCTGTTGGTTATTGCTGCTGCTGTTGGTTATTTCTGATGCTGTTGGTTATTTCTGATGCTGTTGGTTATTGCTGCTGCTGTTGGTTATTTCTGCTGCTGTTGGTTATTGCTGCTGCTGTTGGTTATTTCTGATGCTGTTGGTTATTTCTGATGCTGTTGGTTATTGCTGCTGCTGTCGGTTATTTCTGCTGCTGTCGGTTATTTCTGCTGCTGTTGGTTATTGCTGATGCTGTTGGTTATTGCTGCTGCTGTTGGTTATTGCTGCTGCTGTTGGTTATTTCTGCTGCTGTCGGTTATTTCTGCTGCTGTCGGTTATTTCTGCTGCTGTCGGTTATTGCTGCTGCTGTCGGTTATTGCTGATGCTGTTGGTTATTTCTGATGCTGTTGGTTATTTCTGATGCTGTTGGTTATTTCTGCTGCTGTCGGTTATTTCTGCTGCTGTCGGTTATTGCTGATGCTGTTGGTTATTTCTGCTGCTGTCGGTTATTTCTGCTGCTGTCGGTTATTGCTGATGCTGTTGGTTATTGCTGCTGCTGTCGGTTATTTCTGCTGCTGTCGGTTATTTCTGCTGCTGTTGGTTATTGCTGCTGCTGTTGGTTATTGCTGCTGCTGTCGGTTATTTCTGCTGCTGTCGGTTATTTCTGATGCTGTCGGTTATTGCTGATGCTGTTGGTTATTTCTGCTGCTGTCGGTTATTGCTGATGCTGTTGGTTATTTCTGCTGCTGTCGGTTATTGCTGATGCTGTTGGTTATTTCTGCTGCTGTCGGTTATTTCTGCTGCTGTCGGTTATTTCTGCTGCTGTCGGTTATTGCTGCTGCTGTCGGTTATTGCTGCTGCTGTTGGTTATTTCTGCTGCTGTCGGTTATTGCTGCTGCTGTCGGTTATTGCTGCTGCTGTCGGTTATTGCTGCTGCTGTCGGTTATTGCTGATGCTGTTGGTTATTGCTGCTGCTGTTGGTTATTTCTGCTGCTGTCGGTTATTTCTGATGCTGTTGGTTATTGCTGCTGCTGTTGGTTATTTCTGATGCTGTTGGTTATTTCTGATGCTGTTGGTTATTGCTGCTGCTGTTGGTTATTTCTGCTGCTGTTGGTTATTGCTGCTGCTGTTGGTTATTTCTGATGCTGTTGGTTATTTCTGATGCTGTTGGTTATTGCTGCTGCTGTCGGTTATTTCTGCTGCTGTCGGTTATTTCTGCTGCTGTTGGTTATTGCTGATGCTGTTGGTTATTGCTGCTGCTGTTGGTTATTGCTGCTGCTGTCGGTTATTTCTGCTGCTGTCGGTTATTTCTGCTGCTGTCGGTTATTGCTGCTGCTGTCGGTTATTGCTGATGCTGTTGGTTATTGCTGATGCTGTTGGTTATTTCTGATGCTGTTGGTTATTGCTGCTGCTGTCTGTTATTTCTGCTGCTGTCGGTTATTTCTGCTGCTGTTGGTTATTGCTGCTTCTGTTGGTTATTTCTGCTGCTGTCGGTTATTTCTGCTGCTGTTGGTTATTGCTGATGCTGTTGGTTATTGCTGATGCGGTTGGTTATTTCTGATGCTGTTGGTTATTGCTGCTGCTGTCGGTTATTGCTGATGCTGTTGGTTATTTCTGCTGCTGTCGGTTATTGCTGCTGCTGTTGGTTATTTCTGCTGCTGTTGGTTATTGCTGCTGCTGTTGGTTATTTCTGCTGCTGTTGGTTATTGCTGATGCTGTCGGTTATTTCTGCTGCTGTTGGTTATTGCTGCTGCTGTCGGTTATTTCTGCTGCTGTTAGTTATTGCTGATGCTGTCGGTTATTTCTGATGCTGTTGGTTATTGCTGCTGCTGTCGGTTATTGCTGATGCTGTTGGTTATTTCTGCTGCTGTTGGTTATTGCTGCTGCTGTCGGTTATTTCTGCTGCTGTCGGTTATTGCTGCTGCTGTCGGTTATTTCTGCTGCTGTTGGTTATTTCTGCTGCTGTTGGTTATTTCTGCTGCTGTCGGTTATTTCTTCTGCTGTCGGTTATTTCTGCTGCTGTCGGTTATTTCTGCTGCTGTTGGTTATTGCTGATGCTGTTGGTTATTGCTGCTGCTGTTGGTTATTGCTGATGCTGTCGGTTATTTCTGCTGCTGTCGGTTATTTCTGCTGCTGTTGGTTATTGCTGATGCTGTTGGTTATTGCTGATGCTGTCGGTTATTTCTGCTGCTGTCGGTTATTGCTGCTGCTGTTGGTTATTGCTGCTGCTGTCGGTTATTGCTGCTGCTGTCGGTTATTGCTGCTGCTGTTGGTTATTGCTGATGCTGTCGGTTATTTCTGCTGCTGTTAGTTATTGCTGATGCTGTCGGTTATTTCTGATGCTGTTGGTTATTGCTGCTGCTGTCGGTTATTGCTGATGCTGTTGGTTATTTCTGCTGCTGTTGGTTATTGCTGCTGCTGTCGGTTATTTCTGCTGCTGTCGGTTATTGCTGCTGCTGTCGGTTATTTCTGCTGCTGTTGGTTATTTCTGCTGCTGTTGGTTATTTCTGCTGCTGTCGGTTATTTCTTCTGCTGTCGGTTATTTCTGCTGCTGTCGGTTATTTCTGCTGCTGTTGGTTATTGCTGATGCTGTTGGTTATTGCTGCTGCTGTTGGTTATTGCTGATGCTGTCGGTTATTTCTGCTGCTGTCGGTTATTTCTGCTGCTGTTGGTTATTGCTGATGCTGTTGGTTATTGCTGATGCTGTCGGTTATTTCTGCTGCTGTCGGTTATTGCTGCTGCTGTTGGTTATTGCTGCTGCTGTCGGTTATTGCTGCTGCTGTCGGTTATTGCTGATGCTGTTGGTTATTGCTGATGCTGTTGGTTATTTCTGATGCTGTCTGCTGTCGGTTATTTCTGCTGCTGTCGGTTATTTCTGCTGCTGTTGGTTATTGCTGATGCTGTTGGTTATTGCTGCTGCTGTTGGTTATTTCTGCTGCTGTTGGTTATTGCTGCTGCTGTTGGTTATTTCTGCTGCTGTCGGTTATTTCTGCTGCTGTCGGTTATTGCTGCTGCTGTCGGTTATTGCTGATGCTGTTGGTTATTGCTGATGCTGTTGGTTATTTCTGATGCTGTTGGTTATTGCTGCTGCTGTCGGTTATTTCTGCTGCTGTCGGTTATTTCTGCTGCTGTTGGTTATTGCTGATGCTGTTGGTTATTGCTGCTGCTGTTGGTTATTTCTGCTGCTGTTGGTTATTGCTGCTGCTGTTGGTTATTGCTGATGCTGTTGGTTATTGCTGATGCTGTCGGTTATTTCTGCTGCTGTCGGTTATTGCTGATGCTGTTGGTTATTGCTGATGCTGTTGGTTATTTCTGATGCTGTCTGCTGTCGGTTATTTCTGCTGCTGTCGGTTATTTCTGCTGCTGTTGGTTATTGCTGATGCTGTTGGTTATTGCTGCTGCTGTTGGTTATTTCTGCTGCTGTTGGTTATTGCTGCTGCTGTTGGTTATTTCTGCTGCTGTCGGTTATTTCTGCTGCTGTCGGTTATTGCTGCTGCTGTCGGTTATTGCTGATGCTGTTGGTTATTGCTGATGCTGTTGGTTATTTCTGATGCTGTTGGTTATTGCTGCTGCTGTCGGTTATTTCTGCTGCTGTCGGTTATTTCTGCTGCTGTTGGTTATTGCTGATGCTGTTGGTTATTGCTGCTGCTGTTGGTTATTTCTGCTGCTGTTGGTTATTGCTGCTGCTGTTGGTTATTGCTGATGCTGTTGGTTATTGCTGATGCTGTCGGTTATTTCTGCTGCTGTCGGTTATTGCTGCTGCTGTTGGTTATTGCTGCTGCTGTCGGTTATTGCTGCTGCTGTCGGTTATTGCTGATGCTGTTGGTTATTGCTGATGCTGTTGGTTATTTCTGATGCTGTCTGCTGTCGGTTATTTCTGCTGTTGTCGGTTATTTCTGCTGCTGTTGGTTATTGCTGATGCTGTTGGTTATTGCTGCTGCTGTTGGTTATTTCTGCTGCTGTTGGTTATTGCTGCTGCTGTTGGTTATTTCTGCTGCTGTCGGTTATTTCTGCTGCTGTCGGTTATTGCTGCTGCTGTCGGTTATTGCTGATGCTGTTGGTTATTGCTGATGCTGTTGGTTATTTCTGATGCTGTTGGTTATTGCTGCTGCTGTCGGTTATTTCTGCTGCTGTCGGTTATTTCTGCTGCTGTTGGTTATTGCTGATGCTGTTGGTTATTGCTGCTGCTGTTGGTTATTTCTGCTGCTGTTGGTTATTGCTGCTGCTGTTGGTTATTTCTGCTGCTGTCGGTTATTTCTGCTGCTGTTGGTTATTGCTGATGCTGTCGGTTATTGCTGATGCTGTTGGTTATTTCTGATGCTGTTGGTTATTGCTGCTGCTGTCGGTTATTGCTGATGCTGTTGGTTATTGCTGCTGCTGTTGGTTATTGCTGCTGCTGTTGGTTATTGCTGCTGCTGTTGGTTATTGCTGATGCTGTTGGTTATTGCTGATGCTGTTGGTTATTGCTGATGCTGTTGGTTATTTCTGATGCTGTTGGTTATTGCTGCTGCTGTCGGTTATTGCTGATGCTGTTGGTTATTGCTGCTGCTGTTGGTTATTTCTGCTGCTGTTGGTTATTGCTGATGCTGTCGGTTATTGCTGATGCTGTTGGTTATTTCTGATGCTGTTGGTTATTGCTGCTGCTGTCGGTTATTGCTGATGCTGTTGGTTATTGCTGCTGCTGTTGGTTATTGCTGCTGCTGTTGGTTATTGCTGCTGCTGTTGGTTATTGCTGATGCTGTTGGTTATTGCTGCTGCTGTTGGTTATTGCTGCTGCTGTTGGTTATTGCTGCTGCTGTTGGTTATTGCTGATGCTGTTGGTTATTGCTGCTGCTGTTGGTTATTGCTGATGCTGTTGGTTATTGCTGCTGCTGTTGGTTATTGCTGCTGCTGTTGGTTATTGCTGATGCTGTTGGTTATTGCTGCTGCTGTTGGTTATTGCTGCTGCTGTTGGTTATTTCTGATGCTGTTGGTTATTGCTGCTACTGTCGGTTCTTGCTGTCACTGTTGATTATTGCTGCTACTGCTGTTGGTTTTTGTTGCTGTTGATTTCTGCTGCTGCTTCAGAGCAAGTACAGGACTTGGTACTGCTAATACATATACAATATGCTGCTGCGAGCAAGTAAGACTTGTAAACACATGTCAAGTAAAACACATGACAACCAATTTAAGATGTAACAAGGAATCTGGAAATATTAAAATGCAATTATTTATGAAAAGATATAATTAACATTAAAAATACCTTTATACTGCATCATACAAAGTGTTACCGTGTTTTCAACATGTTTTTGGATGCACTAATCCAATAAATGGATTCATTGTATGCAAATTGGGTTGAGTTTTGCAGCTATATTCTTTCTAATGTTATAAAGTGTTATAATCTGTTTATATGTCAATCCATGTTTACATTTGACCTTCACATTATTATACCCCGGTAATTTCTCAGCGAAAATGAAAAGGCCAGGTTATTCCAGAAAGATGTTTTGAAGTCATTTCCATCGTGTCAGTTCGGTTCACATTTACGTTTCTATAAACGTCTCCTCTCAGAATCAGTCATCGGTCTCTCTGAGCATAAACCTCCGATCACAGTCAATCCTGACTGGCGATCAGGCATTAACACAGAATCAACGTTAATTTCTAATTGTCTATTCAGAGAGGCGAGCTGGAGGTCCGATCCGCGTGGGGAATGAGACACAGGGTATTTGTGTGGGTATTTCTCATTTCTGCATCCATCTGCCCAATTATGCCAAACCGGCGACACCCCATCAGCCCACCGCTGCGCACCCACCCTCTTAAGATGTTTGCATAATAAGGCATTTATTTTTAAATCCTGATTTACATGGTCTACCCTCACCAGGAATTAAAGAACAAACTGAAGAATTCTTCAGTGGAGTTTTTAGCGAGTCGATTAAATATGGGCATTTGCTGCTCTTCTGAATCAAACTGATTAGTCACAGATACATTAGGCCAAATCTGAAACCATTCAAAATCTGCTGATTTTATTTATTTATTTATTTGCAAATTTAGACAGTTTGTTCATTCAGAAATTTATTTGCTTAGTCGATACAGAGTGACGGATATATTTAGGCGTTTCCCATTATTTATTTATTAGAAATGTATTTATATTGTATATTATTTTGGACATTTATTCATGCATTTATTTATTTCAACAGTGTTTATTGCTGTTATTTTTTTATAATGGGTTGGGTATATTTGAAGATCTCCCACAGAACCTGAAATAGTAACAGACTCTCCTTGAGTCCAGCGTGGTCAGTCATAGATTATCTCCTGTTGTCCGAAACCGACAGAACCTGCACAATAACCCGCTTGAAGCCGAGCGGCAGCCTGCAAAGATTCAAAGGTCTTTTTTTGGACGGGTAAAAGGCTGAAATAGGCAGTGAGAGCTGTGAGCACTTCACCGAATACAGTCTTATAATCACACCTTCAGTCCTGCTTTCAAAATGGGCTTCTTTTACTGCAAAACATCAGCTCATCTTCGACATGTATTTGTCTGCAATGTTGTCCAATGCATCACAAAATTAGCCTGTATATTTTCGAACCATGCAGATTATTCTGTGGCCCTGGGTTTAAAAACAGGTGTAATCATGGCACTGAATTACCCACCTCAGAGACGACATGTATTTTTGGATGCACTGATTTAATGGATTGTGTGAAACTTGGGATTGTTGTTGTTGTATTCATCTTGCTATTTATTTGAAGATTTTCTTCATATCAGCTTCAGACCATTTTCTAGGAAAGTGCTTTTCTCCAACAGAGTTCCTCACAACTGGAGCCGGATGTGATGAAGGAGCAAAAATCCGTCCTGGGGAACAATATTAATCAAACTCACTCAATCCCTCCGGTGAAAGACAAATTGAAACATTACTTCAGTAAATCAGTGCAGGGGAATCGACTCACTTTAACTCTTTCATGGCTGTGTTTCAGCAGAGGCGGTAGAGATTGATTGATTGATTTATTGATTGATTGATTGACAGAATCTTTTCTGAAAACCTTTGTGTTTTGTTGCATAATGTCAGTAAATATAGACTGACAAACTCTCTCTCTCTGTGCCGTGACTCACCAGTCATTGATTTCTCGTCCGGCGACGTTCGGACCGTATGGACGGATGGGAGCATGTGCGGATCCTGCTGCTATTTTCACAAGCACAGCTTGGACCCGCTTCATTCTCACTGTGATTTATATTACAATATAAAAGCAATTAAAAATAAGCGAGTGTTCAGATCGCAGCAGCGAAAGCGGCTCTTGATGGTCTTACAAATATGATCCTGGACGTTTTTGTTCATCTGTGTGGTATTTTGTTGTAGAAGAATATAATGTATGATGCATGAGAAATGATATATGATATTAGGAGAATTGATGATGCATAAGATGTGAGGGTCATGGGTTTGTTGGCCTACTTTTTGATTTCATCACTTAATGGCAAATCACTGCTCCATTCTCAGAACCAACTGATCTAAATCCTCATGAATCTCAGGGTTTTTCGAGCTCGGCGCATTTCAAGAGCTCACGGGTTGCGAGATTTTCAAGTGGAGGTTATTTTCATCATAAATTGAATTACCCAGCAGTGCTTCTGTGAACCAGCGGCCCATCCACGCCACGTGTGCCATTAGATAGATAAAATCAGTAACATCCAAGCAACAGGTCGTCCTGGTTATGGGAAATGCAATAACCCGCAGGGAGAGACTCATGTCTGGTTTCAAGTGATCAAAGTGACCTGAGATGCAGGTAATGCATTGGTGAATTTCGGTCAGATGGATTTGTGGACTGGGTCATATTTTATTTTGCCAAATGCTTTTCACCAGAGCCACTTCCATATCCCGTTGCCTGGGAATCGAACCCATGATGACGTTTGAGCTTCAGTAATGCACTGATGTTTAAACAATATGCTAATTGTGAAGGAAATGTAAGATGAGTGAAAACCTAGATTTTTACAATTGCCTGTGCAAAACTATCCACCACGATACTAGACCCTAACCCGAATCAAAACCCGTGATATATGAGAAATGAGGTACGAGCAGGGCTGGGCGGGTCACTTTTAAAATGTATTTCACTACAGATTACAAAATACATGCTTTAAAAAGTCATTTGTAACGTATTTCGTTACATTACTCAAGTTTAGTCACTTCATCTAAATACTTTAGAATACTTTGGAACACTAATAAGTGTGGAACAAACGCAAAAAAGGTTTTTATCTCACAATTCTGACTTTTTCACTCAGAATTGCATGATATAAAGTTGCAATTGCGAGTTATAAAGTCAGAATTATGAGATATAAACTCACAATATTGAGAAAAGTCAGAATTATGAGATATAAACTCATACTAAATTCACAATTGCAAGAAAAAAAGTCAGTATTTCAAGTTTAAATCTCCCAATTCTGACTTTATAACTTGCAATTGTGAGTTTAAATCTCGCAATTCTGAGAAAAAGAAGTCAGAATTGTGAAACACAAACTCACAATTGTGAGGGGAAAAACAAATGTTGAGAAAAAGTCACAGTGTCGAGTGAATTATAAAATGACTCCCAAAACATGAAAACAGTGGAAAACATGAAACTGAACTCGTCTTTTTCAGACGGTCAGAGTCAGAGAATCACCAATCGCTGTTTAAATGACATTAAAACTCAAAGTAATCACTTTGGTAATCTAAAACACTTTTCAGATGGAACTGGAATCTGATTACCACACATTTAACATGAAACTGTCATGAAATACAGTGACTCAAATCTTGTATTTTATATACGTAATTAAGTTACTTGTGTTTCGTTACTCCACAACCCTGAGTATGATTGATGAGATACGATATAAAAGAAATTACATATGATGTATGAGATATAATATGAGATATGATGTGTGACAAATTATATCTGGAGATATATGATATATTAGAAATGAGATATGATGTATGAGATACTGTATGATATGTGTGAGAAATTATGAGATATATGATTTTTGAGAACTCTAGCTATATGATGTATGAGATGTGATATATGAGAAATTAGATGATTTACGAGAAATTAAATGTGATATATGATGCATGAAACATTTGAGTATTATTATTGAGCAACATTATGTATTATAGATGGATGAGAAATTATGATATATAAGATATGATGTGCGATAAATTATTTGACGTTAGATATGATATATGACGTGCAATATTTGCATTTTATGAGATGATGTATGAGAAATGATAGTGTATGATATATGAAATTATGGTATTTGAGAAACTATTTATGATGTATGAGAAATGCATGAAAACTTAAATATGTATGAGATTATGAATGAAATATGATATCATGTATTACATGAGATATGTCAAATTATGCATGTATGACTATATAAGAGAAACAAGATATGATATTAAATTAGGTCTGAGAACTGATTTATGATATTATATATGACTATGAGCAATAGTTACAGAGATTTGTCAAACACCCCTGATAATATATTCTGAGAGAAAATTAACACATTTAATGAGCAATAATTAAAGTAAATCATATCTCTTTGTAACAGAAGTTTCCTTATATCTGATTGGTTGTGTCAGCTGGACTGAATGTGTATTAATCTGCATGACTCAGGGATTTAAATATCCACAATACACTGACTTGACCTTTCCGTAGCGCTCTCTTCTGTAAATGTATATATATATATATATATATATATTTGATATACCCAGGGGAATAATAAAGAGAAGGCCGTTAACGCTGTTGCTCGGGCAACGGATCCTTTCATGTCCAACCTTTCTTTCAAACAGGAGAATAAAACAAACCACTGAGTAATTCTTGTCACAGAATTAGTGTATCTCTCTCCCCTCTCCAGGCTGAGAAAAGAGGAGGTGATTGTGAATGGGCTCCATAGCAGCATCGCCGCTCTCGGATGGCTGTTTCCGTAGCAACACAGGGAGGGCGTGCAGAGCGCTGAGGTATAAAAACACAGACGCTTTCTCAGACCGGACTCAGAAACTCTGAGCTGCCTGCCAGCGCAACAAACTCACCATGCTGCGGCCGAAGGATTTGTGCCAGGGATCCGGCACCAAAACCTTCCTGGAAGCCATGCAGAGCGGCAAAGTCCACCTGGCCCGCTTCGTGCTGGACGCCCTGGACGGGCGCATCATCAACGGTAAAGCCGAAAACGGCCGAACGCTGCTGATGCACGCCGTGAGCCTCCAAGACTGCGGTAGCAGATCCAAATTCACCAAGCTTCTGCTGGAGAAAGGCGCGGATGTGAACGCCCGGGATGACCACGGACGCACGGCCCTGAGCCTCGCCTGCGAACACGGACGCCTGGATTCCGTGAAGATCCTGGTGCAGTTCAACGCCGACCCGGAGCTCACGGACACGTGGGGCAACAGCGCCCTGATGTACGCCGCCTGCGGAGGACATAGTCAAATTTTGGAGTTCCTGGTGCGGGCGTTCAAGAAGCTCGGACTGCGACTGGACCGCACAAACCGCGCGGGGCAGTCGGCCGCCCAAGTCGCCGACTTCTTCGGACACAACCAGTGCGTCCAAGCGCTCAACGTTTGCGGGAAGAAGACGGTGAGTCCGACGAACAGCACGGGAGAACCCGTGGAAGACCTCCGTTGGCCCAATCGCCTTCCGAAGCATGTTTTGGAGCGCTTCTCCAAACAAATCCAGAGCAGACACGAGGAACTCCTTCCGGCTTTGTTTCAGAGACAGCTGCGCGTAGGCGACGGCGGCGGCGGCAACAACCCGCGAACCCGCTTCCGTCGTCCGCCGCCGTCGCCCGACACGGATCGCGATCTGCTGTTCGCTTCGAAACAGATTCAAAACTCGGTGCTGAAGGAGGCCGCCGGCAATGGGAGTGCAGAACGCGAGACGGACATCGACCCGCCGCTCTGGGGAAAAGCCCGGTCGTTCAACCTGGACCTCAGAAAACAATCCTACCAAGGCGACGTTCACGAAATCAACCGATCCGCCAGCAGATTCAAAAGAGCTTCGCTTCAGGACGAAAAACCTCTCGTGGCGAAGTTCTACAGCACAAAGATGAGCGATACCGTCAACCTCGAGGAGTCGCAGAGCAGAAAAGTTCCCAAAACATCCAGACAGAGCAAACTTCTGCTCAGTCGGGAAGAACTGGAACCCGAGAGGATCAAGCCTCGCGCTTCGGGGATATCCGGACTCGGGACCAGGCTTCTGCGTAGATTCACAGCTCCTGAATTCATGCGACACATCAGAGACTGTCCGAGTGATGCCGGACACAGTAAAGGGAAGATGTCCCGGTCCGAGACGTTCCCGTTCTCACACACACACATGAGAGTGAACAGCCAGCCCAGTGTGGACAGCATCAGCGCAGTGAGATGTGAGTTTGAGAACAATTCAGCTCTTAAATGAGCCGATAAAGACATATTTCGACGAGTTAAACGTCATATCGGGCATTTATAAATGAATTCAAAGATGTTTATGACTATCACAGACTCTATACACTGCAAGAAATGATGTTCTTCCTCTATTTTCCTGTCTTGTTTTCCAGAACAAATATCTAAGCATTATTAAATCAAGATACAAGTGAAGCTACTGAAGCTAACTTTTTTGTGTTCAAGATCTATAAAATTTATATAATGGTCGAGTACATCATTTCCCACACCCGTTTTTTTTCTTTTTACACAGAATCACTATAAATATGAACACTGAAACTTATAATATTGCCGTAAAACAAGAAATCAGTAAGTAGCGCGCGTGCAGATTTTGCGCGCGTCTTTTGAACAGTAACGGTCGAGGAGACAGATAAATTGAGTGATCGATGTTGTTTAAATGCTCTAAACAGGAAGAAATAATAATAATAATACTTACCTTACAATGTTGGGTGAGTGACATCTGTTGGTCAGGTTTTATATTCCAGTTATAAGTGTTTATATTCGGACTATTTTAGACCGCTCGATTTGCCACCGCTGCGGAGTAGCACAGTATTTGCGTGATTCGTCATAGACGTAAACAGAGAGAAGTAGCTCCGGCCACAATGTTCTTCCGCAAGACGCATGCAGTTCTATTTATTTACCGCTAGAGTGCCGAAAGTTTGTTTTCTGAATAAATATTCAAAACGTTTTCCCTTTGAATTAAGATGATTATTTCTCAGATCCCCCTGGAAGATCTTGTTTTAAGCGTAAACTCACCTAATAGTGATAAATGTTTACCTGTATCTTATACGTTTAGATGTATACTGGAAAACAAGACAAAAACACCAAGCGAGACACACATTTCTTTCGCGGAGTAGCGAGTTGTTTGACATTATATATAGCTGTATACTTGATGAATGTAAGAACTTGCTCTCAAGGACTTTTACTGCCTCCTTCAGCTAATAATGAAGTGATTTAATTATTGCTGACATTATTATGCACTGCTAAAGTGTCTGCATTAAGCTATTATAATGCATGCGTGTTATATTTTTATAAGCATATTTTTTTTCTTGAAAGAAAGAGAGAAATGTGGAGTTCAGTGAATCTTACACATCAGCTGTTTGTGATTTTGTGTCCATTAAAATACAGTTTTGTATATATTTGCATATCTACGATGCCAATTATTTGTGTTCGGCGTTATTCGATAGACAAAACTGTATGAACATAAGCATCTGTATGTGTGAAAGAAATTGTGTTTTGTTTTCTTTTGATAGACATGTATATGAATAAAGCACTTGTACGCTTAAAGCAAAATAATAAAAAAAATATATATACTGGTGTTCTTTTATATGCATGATTTATTCATAAAAAAAATTTAAATGTAGATTTCTCTTTTCATCAACAAACAAGCACACAATGTTGTGGAAAGAAGATTGATTATGAGTCACGTGTCCTCGACTGCTGGCATATACACTAACACAGACCTGTGCACACTAACAAGGGGCCGTTCAAACACAGATGGAGTCACACAAAACACTGGAGCTCGGAAATACTTTCGTATGACATGGTTGTTCGTGTGAGGAACAGTCTCAAATCTCATTTCTGCATGTTCAAACTGGTTTATTGGGTCTGTTCCTCACACAATATAGTGTGAGTATAGTTCATTCTTTAAAAAAAAAATGTTCAATTACCAGAAATGATTGCATGATACTTACATCAATGGGTTATTTCAATTTTTTACAGTGATAAAGTATGTTTACGAGCTGTTTAACTAAACTCAAAAATAAATGAAAACTAAATCCATAAAATGATCTCATGATGGGAACCGCTAAAAGGTTTTATACTGTATGACGTGCCTGACGGAACCCTTTAAGGTTCCATATAGAACCCGTTTTTGTTTTTTGCCGTGGTCTATAAACTTTTGGAAAGGAAAGAGCTGAAACGTCGGACCGGTTAAATTTGGTGCCGTGACCCGGATGGGAGTGAGGTTCAGGTCGGTGAGTGTAACGGAGGCAAGTTGTTCGTGTAAACCTCCTGGCTTCAAGAGGTGCGTTTGCACCTGACGATAGAGACTGTCCTTGTAAGCGGAACCTCCTCCCATGCTGGACACGCCGGTTTGAATTTTGCTCGGAGGCGGCCAAGTCGGACTGGTTAAATTTGGTGCCGTGACCCGGACCGGAGTGAGGTTCAGGTCGGTAACGGAGGCAAGTTAGTAAGAACTGTAAACTCCCTGGCCTCAAGAGCCGTGCTGACACTAGAAACTACGGTCTGCAGTGTCCTTGTTAGCGTGCCCACCTCCCATGCTGGAGACGCCGGTGCAAATCCTGCTCGGAGCAGGTTGAGTAGGACCGTCTTAGAGGAGTGAGTGTAACGGAGGCAAGCTGTTCGTGTAAACCTCCTGGCTTCAAGAGGTGCGTTAGCACCTGAATTTTGCTCGGAGCCGGTCAAGTCGGACTGGCTAAATTTGGTGCCGTGACCCGGATGGGAGTGAAGTTCAGGTCGGTCAGTGTACCGGAGGCAAGCTAGTAAGAGCCGGAAGTAGTAAGAGCGTTTCCCAAAAACAATAACATTGCAAGTTCCGTCGTTACGAACGTAGTTCAGCGATTTAGTGTTTCCTGAAACCATAGTTCAAACGAACAATTGCGAACTGCATCGCAAACTTGTGTGGTTGGAACGACAGCTCTCGAGTTGCGGTTAGAAGCGTAGTTTTTATGACACGTACTTAATAAATCGTTATCTTGAACAAAATAAGCGAGCTGACATTAAGTACAATGTGTGTCTTTTGTTTCGATTAGATACAATGTCATTTACATATTTTAGTTTGTCAAGAGGTTTTAAGCACCGCTTTTGAAGACTGCATATGTGCTCTGGAACGAGACTCTGATTGAATCTGGAAAGAAAGGAAAATATCAGAGAAAAAGGAGAATTAGTCTAAAAAAAAAATCTAGCATTAAGTCGATCTCAAACGGATTCGTTTAAAGAAGTTATCACTTCACCACCTGCGTGATATCAATCACCAACGTGACTCAGTGACAAGTTGATGCGTTCATCGGTGCATCGTGCTATGGTAGTGAAGCAGCGAGTAGTGCTGTTGTACTGGAAACACACCCAAGAGCCGCTTGAGTAGCACCAGTTACATTTGGTGCCGTGACCCGGATGGGAGTGAGTTTAACGGAGGCTAGCTTGTACGAGCTGTGCACATACACCTCACTCGCCTAGGCTCTCTCTTTCTGCAGTAGCTCCTTATTTTGTTTGTTATTACTTAAAAAGTATGTTCTATATAGTATGAAAGTAATGCTACTACATTTGCTACCGCTTCACTGCCATTCACAAATCCTCTCCCATGTCCTCATGGGATAGGAAAGTGTCCCTCAAATGCACACTAATGCCGGATATAGTAGGTCACTTTTTGCTTACCCGTAATTTCCGGACTATTGAGCGCACCTGAATATAAGCCGCACCCACTGAATTAAAAAAAATATATATTATTTTGAACATAAATAAGCCGCTTTATAAGCCGAACTTTACACAGGCTTTAATTAACCTCTAAAATCCTCAAACTTCATCATTGTTTTGGCTTTCAGTCGGATCTGCACAGCTGAAACATCTCGAATGTTCGTTCACATTCTGTGATGTGCTCAGTTTTTTGGCGGCATGTTTCATAAATCGAGCGCGCTCAAACTTCCCATCATTCTGATTACGGTAGTCATTTTGTGACCCTCATCATGACAAAGACACGGAGAAATGCATATGATGCTGCTCTCCAGTTGATCTGGCTGTTGGAAAAGGAAATAGAGCTTCATGAGTCGATGACGAGACGTTGGAAACAGCCGCGTGAAGATTTGACTCGGCGCAAAAAGACAACGAAGGATATCGCGTCTTTTGCACTTCTACATAGGAAATAATGAATATGCGCGCGCAAAATACGCGATATGCATCATATGCATTTCTCCGTGTCTTCGTCATGATGAGGGTGACAAAATGACCACCGTAATCAGAATGATGGGAAGTTTGAGCGCGCTCGATTTAATCGAAACATGCCGCCAAAAAACTGACACATCACAGTGTTTTTTTTTTAATGGAAAAAATTTAAAAGCGGGAAAAATCCATAGATTAGCCGCGTCTTTGTTTAAGCCGCGGGGAAAAAGTTGCGGCTTATAGTCCGGAAAATACGGTACTCTTTTATGAGTATTGTGAATTCAGACATTTCGTCACACAGTTTTTCCGCCTACTATATAGTAGGGAAGTATGCAATTTCGGATGGAGCCACAGTGTGTTCTACTTTAACCGATTGACGTACGACATCAAAGTACAGAGGAGATCTGCATGCTTTTGCACCGATTGGTTTGCGCAGCACCTCTTCAAGTCCATGTTGCTGTGAGTTAAGGTGTTTTATTGATAAATTGTAGAGCATTAGCTATCGTGAAGCTTCATATTCGTCCACACAACCAAAACAATGTTCTTCCGCAAAATGCATGCAGTTTTGTTTTTTAACCACTAGAGGGCCAAAAGTTGCACAGTGTAGCTTTCTAAAAAAAAATAGTGCATAAATGCGTCCGGTGTGAACGGCCCCAAACACAAATCAACATCTCTCTCTCGCCCTCTTTTAATCTGTCCGTATGACAATTTAGGAAACATCACAGTACAACAGGTAGGATGCAAAAATATCACAATGAACGCTGCATCCAAAATGTAAACACACACACACACACACACAGGTTTCCTTTCCTCTCTCGTCATTAAATAATGCGATCGAACGCAAACGCGGGTTGTTTCCCACTCTGATTATGTACATTATTTGTTCCTCTGAAGCCGTCGAAGAAATCGGGATGCAATATTTACACGGTTTACAAACCATTCACCGCACCCTTTCCAAAAGCAGGTGCTCGTCCATCCATTGACACAAAATAATAAATAGGTCATTAAAATATATACAATTGGTTACAATGGCTCATAAAAACGATTCGCACCCGTCCGTCAGTGCTGACGACAAATGACATCATTCCACCGCCTTCTCTGAAAAATCGCGTTCGTTCCTCAGATTACGATTCAAGCGTGTGCCACTGTTTAGCCATGCAAGCCAGTCTTACACAAGCTTTAAAACGCAGGTGAAATATATGCCTACAGTGGCGTTAGATCTCGGTTCCAGCAGGGCCGGACTTTCCCATTTTCTGTGCTGATTTTGGGTAAAATATTGCCCTTTAAAAATGGCGAAATGTGCTAAACGGTTAGTCGTTGAAAGTAAATGTGGGCGATATGACAGAAATCATCCTTTTAAATCCTGATATGTTCCTTTTGCTGGAAAATCAACCCTTAAGTATAACAAAACGCATTAAAATCTGATGGGATGAGCCACATTTGAAGCCAACATACACACGACTCGTGATGCACATCAGCTGAATTCTATATAATTCCAGATCTTTAGAATATGATTCAATTCGTTAATGTTGGTTAATGCATTAAGTGACATTAAATAACACTAAGCAACACATTTGTTAACGTCAGTTATTAAAAACACACCTGTTCTTTGTTAGTTCACGTTAGTTCAGGTCCATTAAACAGATACCACAGAACTTTGTATTTATAATGTATTAGTAAATGTTGAAATTAACATGAATAAATGCTTTAGACGTATTTTTCACGGTCAATGTTAACAAACGGGACCTTATTGTAAAGTGTAAAAACCAACAGCGAGATCAAAATCATTATAAATTTAGTCCAAATATTCGACGAACGAACACAAGCGCGATAGATGTGTACAAATTCAGTAGTTCCAGGTTTCTGTGGCCACGATAACACTGAAAATGAGCAGCTTCAAACAGAACATAATAAAACCCAGTGGCGTTTTCAGTCAGACGCACTTCTGCTCTAATTCACTGCCTTTTAAGCACCGATCAGACGTCCTCGGGTGGAAGAAAATGGCTGCGCGAGTTCATTTCTCCTAAAACAGCCCTCTCAATCCGGGTTGCTCTGGGTGCTTTCAACTCCGGCAGGCCGGAAAAGCCGCAGCTTTTCTGGTTCTTTTCCACCCCGTGGGAGACGGGCGGACGGTGGGGACTTCAGCAGCGGGACATGCGCTTGCGGTACTGCTCCACTAGGGGCACCAGGCACTGCGGAGAGCTGGCCTGCAGGAGGAAGGGATGCTCCAGGAGGTCGGTGGCGCTCGCTCGCTCCAGCGGGTCTCGCGTCAGCATGCGGTCCAGAAAGTCCTTCAGCACCGGGGACACCTGCAGACAAACAGGACATTGAGATGAGAAAAAACACAAATGCAAAACATCACTGCCGTCACGTGCTTTCAGAGTTTCCTAAATGACTTTGAATATTTTAGTTTAATTTCTTTTAATGTATTTATTTTATTTTATTGCTTAGTTATAATATTTTTTATATTATTATTTTATTCTAATGTTTTGATGTTATTATTTAATGTAATTTTAATTATTTTATTTTCATATTTTATATTTTTCTTCTTTTATTTTATTTTCATATTTCTGTTATTTTATTTTATTGTACTATTGTATCATTTTATTTTATTATTTAATTGTAATATTTTTATTTTATTTTCATATTTTATTTTATTTTTTATTATTTTATTTATTCATTTATTTTTATTTTATTATTTTATTTGACTATTTTATCAATTTAATTTATTATTAAAATGTAATATTTTTATTTTATTATTTTATTTTCATATTATTTATTTTTTATTATTTGTTTTATTGCTTAGTTATAATATTTTGTTATATTATTATTTTATTTTAATATTTCTATGTTATTATTTAATGTAATTTTAATTATTTTTCTTATTTTATTTTATTTATTTAATTTTCATATTTCTATTATTTTATTTTATTTTCATATTTCTATTATTTTATTTTATTGCACTATTTTATCATTTTATTTTATCGTTCAATTGTAATATTTTTATTTTATTTTCATATTTTTTATTGTTCTATTTATTATAATTTATTTTTATTTTATTATTTTATTTGACTATTTTATCAATTTATTTGTAATATTTTTATTTTATTGTACTGTTTAATCATATTATTTTATTCTTTTCTTTTCATATTATTTTTTATTTTTTTATTTTATTGCTTAGTTGTAATATTTATTAAATTATTATTTTATTTTAATATTTTTTATGTTATTTAATTTAATTAATTTTTTTGCACAATTGTATCATATTATTTTACTATTTAATTAATTTTTAATTTTTTTTATTTTCATATTTTATTTTATTTATTTTTATTATTTTATTTTACCAATTTATTTTATTATTAAATATTAATACTTTTATGTTATTGTACAATTTCATCGTATTATTTTATAATTTAATTCTAATATTTTTTATTTTATTTTATTTTACTTTATTTTAACTTGTCCCACAATTATTTCTCATGACACGACTTTGAGCCAAGAATGCCCGTCTTGATGTCTGCCTCACTGATTAATAGAGAGATATCTTCCTCTAACCTGATGAGCGTTGCGTACGGTGGGCGCCGGCTCGTCTCTCAGACGCTTCATCGCCGCCACAGGAGTTTCACTGAAATACGGAGGTTCTCCATCCACCATCTCCACCACCATGATGCCCAGAGACCAAACATCCACCTGCAGGTTCCAGCACGCATTTTCCATTTCAACCTTTATTTTTTTATTCACATCTGCCGTCAGAGTTCACGTGTGTTTGTTTCGTACCTCAGTTCCATACGGTGACTTGGAGATGACCTCGGGAGCCATCCAATACGGAGTTCCCACCAAAGACTTCCTCTTTGGGATATCTTTACTGATCTGAGCGCAAAATCCAAAGTCTGACAGCTTGATCTGAACAGGGTAAGAGTTTAGATAGATGTCACACAGCTGCGTTTATTTGTGTAAAAAAAAACAAATGCAGTAAAATTGTGAAATATTTTTGCAAATTAAAACAGCTGCTTTCTATGTGAATATATAGTCAAATGTAATTTATATCTTCAGAAACAAATCTGATTATCATCCAACTTCATCACTTTCTCCCATAGGAGGATGAGTGAAGTGAAGATGAAGGCGGTCAACAGAGAGACGGATGGACTCACGCGGCCGTCCAGCGAGAGCAGGATGGAGTCGCTCTTGATGTCTCGGTGGATGACGCCTTGTGAGTGGAGATACGCGAGCGCCTGCAGCACGGCCTCGCACACGGTGGCGATCTGCTCCTCGCTCAGCCTGGACACGAGATCAACACACACTGACGTAACGCTGCTCCTCAATCCATCGCTTGTGTTTCAGCTCACTTTCTTTCAGATTTCACATGAAAACCTGTACATTCTCGAAGTGTCTATCTCTTCATCTTCTCACGAGAGACGGGAAGTTTCATTCCTGCTGTTTTCAGCCACATTTCCCGCTTTGATTTCCAGCTGGGCGATGCATAGAATATTTGTGATATTATTGCAATTTATGTGCTGACGATATAAAAAGAATTGTAATTGCAATAGACGTAATACATAAAACATATATCGAATGTTATCAAAATACGGAAAAATATAGAGATATAAATATAATATATATGTATATTTATATAGATGTAGCATTTTAGCCCATTTTGAGTTCAAAAACTTGTCAAATAAAAATTATAAACTATAATATAACGTTTGATTTGTTGACAAATTGTTTTTGTTCATTTTTTCTTTTCTTTTGTTTATGGAAAGTTTGATCCTGCTATAAAGCAAGTACTATAAATTTGTATTATTTATATTTAGTTGTTGTTGTTTTTTTAGAAAAACTTTTTGAGGTGAAGATTTATTCATAGCATATAATTTGTTTGTCAAACAAAATGTCTTCAAATTATTTTATTTTATAATTTATTTTGTTTTAATTCATTATTTGATCCATTTAATTTTTGTTTTGTATATTCATGATATTAGGTTAAGCCTAGGTTCTATATTTATATATATATATATATATATATATATATATATATATATAAATAGTTTAAAAACATATTTTGTTTGCCTAGAAAAAATCTTCATTTATTCATTATATTCAAATTATTTTTCATTTTATTATTTTCCCCTATTTAATTTGTTGACTAATTATTTTTTACTATATTATTATTATTATTATTATTATTATTATTATTTTGTTTATTTAATTTTTTATTTTATATATTCATGATATTAGGTTAAGCCTAGGTTATATATTAATATATATATATATATATATATATATATATAGTTTAAAAACATATTTTGTTTGTCTAGAAAAAATCTTCATTTATTCATTATATTCAAATTATTTTTCATTTTATTAATTGTATTATTTGCCCCTATTTAATTTGTTGACTAATTATTTTTTTCTATATTATTATTATTATTTTTGTTTATTTAAATTTTTATTTTATATATTTATGATATTAGGTTAAGCCTGCTGTAAAGGATTGTTTTATTAAATATATATATATTTAGTTTAAAACTTTTTTTTCTTTGTCTAGAGAAAAAAAAAACTTTTTAAGATACAGACTTATTCATCTATTCATTTTATTCAAATAAATTTGAAAATTATTTAATGACTATTATTTGTTGACTAATTATTTTTTATGATATTTTCTTTGGTATATTTATGATATTAGGTTTAGCCTGCAGTAAAGGAGTGTTTTGGTTACATTTTTATTATACATATATATATATATATATATTGTATACAGATTTACATATAGATTTGTATTCACACATTTTGAGGCTCATTAATTTATTCATGTCATATATATATTATAATTGCCTTTCAAACCCGAATCCTGCTGAACTGAACTGAAGCTGCTCTGCTCTCAGTTTTCTGCGTGCAAAATCAATCATGTTTGTGAGCGCGTCCTCTCAGCGCTCGGGTCAGACCTCGTCCTTCTCTGATGCCAATTCCAGTTTGCCGTCTCGGGCCTGAGAGGACGTGACATAGAGCCGCGTTTGTGTGAACTCATGTAAATCTGCTCCTTCATTAGACAAAGAGAGAGGTGCATTTACCAAACTAATTACAGCACTAATCAAATCTCCCCTGCATGTCATCACAGCATCCTCTAATCCGATTGTCTAATCAAATTAAAGTCCAAATACATGCAGAACCTGACCGGATCAATGAGTTAACTGTACATCACCCTCTTGTGGCATGAATAAAACACTACAATCATACATCATGGGATTAGTATTTGCAGCTCGTCTCTCATTCAGCAGAAATCACTGAAAACTTAAACCTCAAGATTAATCATCCAGTTTTCTCTGCTTTCTCTCATACCTGGTTTCAGACACGATGTTTGTTAGAGCTCCTCCCTGCAGATACTCCATGATTACCCAGAGTTCCTCCTCCACCAGAGCGCTCTTGAACATCTCCACCACGTTCCTGTGCTGGTAATCTCTCATAATCACCACCTGTGAACACAAAACCGGCAGTCTGATCAATGCAAAACACTCGGAGAGGACATGAATTAAAACTAAATTTATGGTTTTATTTTCATTTTGTTGCTCTTTCATGAGATGTGATGCAAGTCTCATCATGTGTCTGTGAAGTTTCAGCTCAGATCATTTATTATCGCTCGTCAAATTCGCCTCTATTTGGGCGTGAGCGAAAACGCGCCGTTTTTGTGCACGTCCCTTTAAATGCAAATGAGCTGCTGCTCCAGAAGAGGGCGGAGCTTCAACGGCTCGACAACAACAAAGCTGGAGAATCTCACGCAGACAAAATGAGGAAAGTGTTCAAACGGATGGAGTCGTTTCTGAACGGTTCGTGGATAAATCGATGTCGTTGCTGTGGAGTTGATCATGTGTCGTCACGTTACTCTTTTTTCCTCCAATCCACCCTCGTCTGTGAAGCGTAAACTGACAACACTCGACGACAACAACTCTAAAGCAGCACAACATGGCCCCGCCCCCTTTGTTGAGTGTTCTAAGGGGTGGGGTTTATGTAAATTTTGGGATTTGTGATGTCTCAAATTCAGGAAGAAGCTCGTTGTAGTCCCTACCAGTCATTTGTTGTAGTCCTTAACCCTTTATGTGCCGTTCGGGATGTTTTCATCCACTATGGGGAATTTTTGAGTCTTAATTTGGCCGTAACTTTCTCCGTGTTTCAGCAAATGGGATGATTTTTGGTGACAAATCTTATTCTGACACACATTTTGGGAAAATGCTTTGAAAATGTTCAAAAACTCAACAGGACTCTGTGGGAAAATTCACGACGCTTTCGTTACGATTTTAACTGCTTTAAAAATGTATCAGATAAATATTTTTTTCAAATTTTTTTGCTTAAATCTATTAATCCTGATCAAAACTACTCAATTAAAAAAAAAAAATTAATTGCCAAATTCATAAAAAATGTCACTGATTTGGGAAAAAACGTGTCAAAGATTAGAAACAACATTGTTAGTTTTTGTGCCGCATCAGATTTTAACGTTTTAAAGAGTTAAAATCCTGATTTTTAAAAAAAAAAATTTAGTAGTTTTGATCAGGACTGAGGTTGATTAATAGATTTAAGCCACGAACATAACGAAAGGGTAGTGAATTTGAACAATGCACAAGGGTTAAACAGAAAGCATCTCTTTGCACTGAACTTTGAGCAAAGTTAAAAAAGTCAAATCATAAAAAGGTTCACCTCGTTGAAGAGCAGTTCTCTGCGCTGTTGTCTCCTGAGGTCCATCATCTTGACGGCCACCACGCGTCCGCTGTGTTTCTCGCGGGCGATGCACACCACGCCCGTGGATCCCTCTCCGATCTTCACGAAGTTCTCCAGATACGAGCGAGGGTCTCCTTTATCCACCACCATCTGCAGGGCGGCCTTGAACTGCTCGTGGGTGACTTTCGGCGGGTCGGGCGGCGGGCGCGGCGAGGGGTGCAGCGGGGGTCTGAACGCCGGGGAGCAGGTTCCCGGAGGACTGTTGGCCAGAGAGCCGGTGGGGGACGGGCGGGGCTGGGACGGACTGTCCTGTCTGGGGTAGAGTCCTGGGTTCGGGCAGCCTGAGTGTCTCATGAAGGGGTCTGGACCGGTGGGCCGATAACTGATGTTGGGTGAGAGTCCGATCGTGTAGCTGGAGGAGGAACGGACGGTTTTGTGAGGTCTGGTGCCGCTCATGAGTGGACTGCTGGTGCCGCTGTGCAGATATCCCGGCTGGTGTCTCATGGCTGCGTCGGCCTGAAGGACAAACAGAAGTAAGGCAGTGATCTTCAACACTTCTGCATTAACGTGCACTTGAAGAGTGACTTTAATGCATCCTTGCTGAATAAATGATCAATGTCGTTTTTTTTAAAAATATCTTTTGAATAACATGAGAGCAAATCATCATATCAGAAGGATCACGTGACACTGAAGACTGGAGGAATGATGCTGGAAATTCAACTCCAAGCTCCTCCATCACACGTTCGTCACTCTTCCACTCTTCGCATGCGAACGTCAGTGATTCTAGTTTATAAAGTTATAAATATGGGTATTTGTCTTACAAAAACGCATCACTTTGCTTCAGAAGGCCTTTATTAACCCTTTGGTGTCGTATGGTTTACTTTTATGATGGATGGATGTGCTTTTTTGGGCCTCAAAATCTCGTTTACTCCCATTATGAAGCTTTGAAGAGGCGGGATATTTTCTAATACAACAACTATTGTGTTTGACTGAAAGAAGTCAGATACACCTACACTCTAAAAAACAACCCAAGTTGGGTTGAAAATGACCAAACCCAGCAGCGGTTGGGTTAAATGTTTGCTCAACCTGCTGGGTATTTTTATTTAACTGAATTACTGTATAAAAATGACTGTATTGCTGGCTTAAAATGAGCCCAAAATATGTTGGAAACAAGCATTTATTGATATGTTTAATACACAAACAATTACAATAAATGTTCACCTGATTATTATTGTTGCCTCTAGCAATTATGAGTCTGATTTTTAATTTCCAATCTATTATGGGTTCATTTTAAGCCAGACATATAGTCATTTTTAATCAAAAGTTGAGTTGAAATAAAACTTCCCGGCCGGTTGGGGAAACATTTAACCCATCCACTGGGTTAAAACAACTCATTCGCTGGGTTTGTCCATTTTTAACCCAACTTGGGTTGTTTTTAACCCAACTTGGGTTGTTCATTTTCATTTTTTGGGTGAATTAACCCTTCAATGTGAAGCTGCTTCAAACAGTCTGTACACTCTAAAAACGCTGGGTTAAAAATAACCAAAGTTGGGTTGAAAATGGACAAACCCAGCAGCAGTTGGGTTAAATGTTTGCCAACCTGCTGGGTATTTTTATTTATCTCCACTATTGATTAAAAATGACTGTATTGCTGTCTTAAAATGAGCCCAAAATATGTTGGAAACAAGCATTTATTGATATGTTTAATACACAAACAATTACAATAAATGTTCACCTGATTATTATTGTTGCCTCTAGCAATTATGAGTCTGATTTTTAATTTCCAATCTATTTTGGGTTCATTTTAAGCCAGACATATAGTCATTTTTAATCAAAAGTTGAGTTAAATAAAACTTCCCAGCAGGTTGGGGAAACATTTAACCCATCCACTGGGTTAAAACAACTCATTTGCTGGGTTTGTCCATTTTTAACCCAACTTGGGTTGTTCATTTTCATTTTTTGGGTGAATTAACCCTTCAATGTGAAGCTGCTTCAAACAGTCTGTACACTCTAAAAACGCTGGGTTAAAAATAACCAAAGTTGGGTTAAAAATGGACAAACTCAGCAGTTGGGTTGTTTTAACCCAGCAGTTGGGTTAAATGTTTGCTCAACCTGCTGGGTATTTTTATTTAACTCCACTATTGATTAAAAATGACTGTATTGCTGTCTTAAAATGAGCCCAAAATATGTTGGAAACAAGCATTTATTGATATGTTTAATACACAAACAATTACAATAAATGTTCACCTGATTATTATTGTTGCCTCTAGTAATTATGAGTCTGATTTTTAATTTCCAATCTATTATGGGTTCATTTTAAGCCAGACATATAGTCATTTTTAATCAAAAGTTGAGTGAAATAAAACTTCCCGGCCGGTTGGGGAAACATTTAACCCATCCACTGGGTTAGTCCGTTTTTAACCCAACTTTTGGTTGTTCATTTTCATTTTTGGGGTGAATTAACCCTTCAATGTGAAGCAGCTTCAAACAGTCTGTACACTCTAAAAATGCTGGGTTAAAAATGGACAAACTCAGCAATTGGGTTGTTTTAACCCAGCAGTTGTGTTGTTTTAACCCAGTGGTTGGGTTAAACGCTTGCTCAACCTGCTGGGTATTTTTATTTAACTGAATTATTGTATAAAAATGACTGTATTGCTGGCTTAAAATGAGCCCAAAATATGTTGGAAATTAATATGTTTAATAAATGAACATTTATTAAATGGCTTTTTGATTAATATTCACCATTTGATAATTATAGTTGCCTCTAGTAATTATGTGACTCTTTTGGTTTTTTAACCCAATTTTTAACCCAGCATATTTTAGAATGGCTTGAGGGTTTTTATTTGCACGTGAAGCTGCTTTGAAAGCATCTGTATTGTGTAAAGCGCTCTAGAAATAAACACGACTTCCCTTGATTTGAACTCTAAAGGAACAATGTCAGAATCCCCTCAGTTATATATTTATTCCTGCTTGTGTTTACCTTCAGGTCATATGAGGAATACGGTCTCCCGGGGCTGTTTTGCGGGTGGACCAGCAGTCTGTTGGCCGTCCTCATGTCCGGAGTGAGACCGTCTCCGTGCGGATGCTGCATGGGCATCGTGGGGCTGTAGAAGCAGGTGATGGGCCTCTGGTTGTGCGTGAACACGATGGGAAACTCTCGTCTCATCATGAGCCTCTCGGTGGGACTGCCCACATCTCCACCCAGATACATGGATCTGGGCGGCTCCGGGACGGGGATGGGGGGCGGCGGAGGGGCCGGAAGGGCCGGAGGGGGCGGAGGCCCCTCCAGAGAACTCATGCTGACCTCATAGGTGGATTTGGCCCTGGGCAGAACGCCGTTGGGCTGGAGCGTGACGCTCTTCTTCAGGCCCATGTACGGCGTGCCGCTCTCGCTGTGGATGTTTCGCGACCTGTCGGCCCAGTGCGGTTCGACCTCGTCCAGTCCTTCGTACTGATAGGCGTCGGCCTCGTTCACCTCCCCCAGGCGGCCGAGCGACTGCGCTCTCTTGCGCGCCGACGGGCTGCTCTTGCGCAGGGAGTTGGAGCTGGTGACGGACAGCCGGCTCATGTCGGACAGCATGGCGGACATGTAGTCTCCGTGGCCGATCATACTGCCTCGCACGATGGTCTGGGGAGGAGGAGAGGCGGGTTGTGATTAATGCGAACTGAAACACGGCGCTATTTAAAGAGCGCGTGAATTCACCTGGGTGCGGGTGAACTCGAAATCACACTTTCCTCTGAGGAGCCTATTTCTGGCTGATTTGCGTTTGAGAAATGCTGAATGACTCGTCTGAGGACTTGCAAATGAAGACCAAATCAAAGGTTTTGTTCACTTATGTAGATGATATAAATGCACACTCTAAAAAAATTGCCAAATCCAGCGATTGGGTTCAATGTTAAATGACTTTTGATTAAAAATTACAACAAGACTGGCTTAAAATGAACTCAAGATAGTTTGGAAATTAAAAATCAGACTAGAGGCAACAATAATAACCAAAATTAGGGTGAACATTCATTAATAGATGTTTATTATTTAATTATTATTAATTTATATATTAATAAATGTTCATTTCCAACATACTTTGGGGTCATTTTAAGCGAGCAACATCGTATAATTTCTATACAATACTTGAGTTAATATATTAAATACAATATGTTAATACATTATTAATACAATATTAAATACATTTAACCCAATCGCTGAGTTCATCCGTATTTAACCCTGGGTTATTTTTAACCCAGCATTTTTTAGAGTGTATATATATATATATATATATTTTTTTTTTTTTTTTTTTTTTTTTTTTTTTTTTTTGCTTATTAGTATTTTATTGTTATAAAGTGTTTTTTGTTTCTTTCAATGTTAGGGAAATTATTTTTAAAAGTAATGCAGTACAATATTGTGATCTATCTATCTATCTATCTATCTATCTATCTATCTATCTATTGATCTATCTATCTATCTATCTATCTATCTATCTATCTATCTATCGATCTATCTATCTATCTATCGATCTATCTATCTATCTATCTATCTATCTATCTATCTATCTATCTATTGATCTATCTATCTATCTATCTATCTATCTATCTATCTATCTATCGATCTATCTATCTATCTATTGATCTATCTATCTATCTATCTATCTATCTATCTATCTATCTATCTATCTATCTATCTATCTATCTATCTATCGATCTATCTATCGATCTATCTATCTATCTATCTATCTATTGATCTATCTATCTATCTATTGATCTATCTATCTATCTATTGATCTATCTATCTATCTATCTATCTATCTATTGATCTATCTATCTATTGATCGATCTATCTATCTATCTATCTATCTATCTATTGATCTATCTATCTATCTATCTATCTATTGATCTATCTATCTATCTATCTATCTATTGATCGATCTATCTATCTATCTATCTATCTATTGATCTATCTATCTATCTATCTATCTATCTATCTATTGATCGATCTATCGATCGATCTATCTATTGATCTATCGATCGATCTATCTATCTATCTATCTATCTATCTATCTATCTATCTATCTATCTATCTATCTATCTATCTATCTATCTATTGATCGATCTATCTATCTATCTATCTATCTATCTATCTATCGATCTTTTCTCGCAAATAAAGACCCAAGCAAAGTAGGCTGACGAATGTGAAGAGCAAAAAATGCGAAAGGTAAAAATACAATTTAATCCACGCAGCTCACTTTTCTATAACATTATTAACAAAAACAGGCACAAATGACGCCGCTTCCTAAGAATGACCCAATAAATGATATCAAATACAAGTACTGAGGACACTATGCTTCTACTTTTCAGTAAAGCCTTGACATGCATGCGTCTGTATTTTATTTTTGCCGTATTTACTGACAGCTGTCATGTGCTTTATTCACAGAGGTTTTGACGGTTTATTCACAGAGCGACACGAGCTCAGGGCACAGATTCACCAGCCGACACAGATGGAGAAGAGGACAACTGATGTCTGACAACATCCCCAAATGAAGGTGCGGAGCGCATTTTGCTGTAGGTTTCAAAGTCATTCCTTCGAAATGCATTTGATTTCGCCATCAAACACTTTGACATCGCATTCATGAAGTAATTCGGCGCAGGCATATGTTCGTGCATAGAAGAACAGAGATCTTTAGCTGGCTCTTTTGCTTGGAGTTGCAGTTTTTACGCCCGAGTCTGGCTGTGGTGGCGGCCCGCATGCATCATTATTAATTGCCAGCGTGAGGTAATAAATCTTTCCTCCCTCCGAGGATTCGGCGCTCGGAATCGGTGTTCACAGCAGGGCTGTTAGTGGAGGCCTGTGATAGATAAGAAGCCAATGTGACAGAGGAAAAAACATGTGTTTCTGAGCGCTGTTACCTTCCCTCGAGGGGAAGCGGACCGCGGCAAAGCCTGGAAAGTAAGTCTATGAAATGAGATTAAGACCCGCATTCTCGGCTTAAATTCAAGGCCCGTCCAAGAGAGGCAAAAGCCAAATGGGAACCAACGACGATGCTAGATTGAGGACGGTGTTGAGATTAAAGGTGCTGGTAAAATCATAATTATGAGTCAGCATGATATGTGCATAAAAACCCATGTTAGACCAGCATTGTCACGAATCCGGTCCATCAATTTACATCCACTCACCACTAGAGGTCACCCGCTCACATTATGGATTCCATACACTACACTACAATTCCCATAAGCCCCTCACCCAATCACGAATGACCCCGCCAGCTGTATCACATCACCTTATCCAATTACATTCATATCTCTCCACTAGAAAAGCACCAAGTAACCTTGCGAAGTATTGTTGATTCCTGTGTCACAATTCTGAGCGTTTATTCCTTGTTTCGTCCTGCCTGTTCTCTGTTTTGTTATTGACTATTTACCACGAGACTGCCTGTTTCCCGCCACTACTGTTTGCTGTTGTGTTGACCGTTGCCTGTGCGACTACGTTTTTGTATTAAAAAGCTGCACTTGGATCCCATTCGCTTACAAACATAATCCTCCAAATGTTCGTCTCGGAACAAAGAGTCTTAAATTTAACTATATTGCTGAGATGTTAAGGGTTTGTGCGTTCCCAGCATGCATTGCACTTTATTGTTTTTGACTATTGTTTGGCTGTTTGCAGACTTTTTGAGTTGTGATATTAAGAGCTTAGTTACTTTTGTTGATTGTCACCATTCTCAAGTGTTTATACAACTTTCGAAAACTACATCCCAGACATCTTTGCTTTATAAAGTAAATGCTTCTTCAGAAAATAGTGAAGAAACTAAGCTTTTTGACTTCAAAGTGACGCCTGCTGGTCAGATCAGCATAAATACAGCGAAAAATAATTGTAATATGTAATAATAATTGTAATGTTTTATTTATAAGGCGCCTCAAGGTAGCTTGACTTATAAAACAACTTCCAGTTTTATCTATTAAATCTATGGAATTAACAAACAATAATACCATTACATAATAATAAATCTTTAATATATTATTAAATTGTTGGGCTTGTTTTGTGGGTTTTATAGAGAGCTTGGTTAATTCAGGCCAGTAGCAGACTTTTAACTACAACTCAAATATACAAATGTGTCATTAATGAAATGTCTACAAATATATAAAACAGATCTGAGATCAGGTAAAAAAACATTGGTTCGCCTCCCTCGCGGTGAACTATTGCAATTTCAAAACAGTTATGGCGTAACGAAGCCTCGAACACACTCCGAATCACTGGTTTGAAACAAATGGTTTTGAAACGTCAAAATCAGAAACGAACACAGATTTAACGTCCTATAAAATATGGTTACCAAATGATAGATCAATGTAATTGAAATGAACGAACCTTGATGAATTTACTAGTTCAATGAGACATTTTGCATTTAGTGAACGAACCAATTCAAATTGACAAAACAAAGCAGCGAAAAAAGAGAAAGAACCTTAAAAATCTGAGTGCATCGTGTTTTGCTTAATTTTAAAGTTAAGCTTCTGTATTAGTATATATGTTGTTCCGTCATGGAACTCTAGAGGGCAGATTGCCAAACAGTCACATGGTACATGCTCCTTGGCTGATCTTGCAGCCAATGAGATTGTTTGCTCAACATTTAAATATTCTGGTTCAGTGTTTACTGTAAGCAAACGCTGTCAGTGTTCCTCTGAACCCCTCCACCTCCCCAGCTCCACCTGCCTAGATCTGCTATGGGATTTATGTATGTCTGTTTTTGCAGCATTTCCATATTCAATAACATTCTAAAACTATATTTATAGTTGAAAAATGACACATCTGTCGGCCCGTGCTCATAGAGGTGGTACGGCATTGTGGGACATTTGTGGGATATTTCTTAAAATACGATGTGTAATTCTGACCTTCTTTGGTTTGAGCTCCACCGGTGTTATCCTTGAAGGGTCCACCATTGGTTTGGGTCTCCGGAGGTTTTCTATTAAACTCTGCCATTGTGTCGGAAGGCCGACAAAGACCCCTCGCTTGGCGTCAAAAGACGTATGAACACGATGCTCAAAGTTCTTCGGTGCCGAAATTTCCGGCCTCTTCTTCTTCTTTTTGCGAAACATTGTCAGATACTACAGCAGAGACCTTTCAAAACAGATAAATAGGAAATAAATAGTTAAGGAACATTAGTGCTGCATCACAGATTTCTTCCTAAGATTCTCAATAGACAATTAAACAAAAGAACATGTAATTAACTAGAGATTCTGACATAATGTTAATTGCTGCAATCTAATTAAATAAGTGAATGATTCAATGACTCACTTATAAAGACTTCACTTGTTTTGTTACTGGACGAATCGGCTTTTTTGAACGAATCTCTTGAGTGAATGATTCAATGACAAATGCATTTTTAACAGTCACTTGTCGCCACCTACTGGTGTAATGATGTAAGTTTCTTTCGAAAGGTGATTTGTAATGTTTTAATACATTATAATACTTACTTTCATTGTTACACAGAAAACATAATTCATTAAAACACATAACATACAAAGAATTTCAAATTATGACTATATATAATGCATTACAATGTATATTATGAATACCTTAAGTAAACTGTTACCAAAAATTGGTAATTTAAATGAATATAAATACAAATCACCATGTTATTGTATAATTTGCCCTAAATTTGGATCCAGGCTCTAGAAAATAACACTATTGCATTAGATGGAAATCCTGTGGTACTTTATATGCATACATATCACTGAAAGATTACCATATTCATGCACTTCATGATACAAAAACTTGTTGAAAGTGAAATGTATTGGGTTATTTTTCAAGTAAAGTGAGCAACACAATACTACAGAATATACTTTTATACATTTCTATTTTTGTCCTTTTGTCGCATAGTTGCACTAAATCTGGCTAAAATGTGTTGCATTGCCTGAAAGCAAAAGAAATATCAAGTCATCTTTGTTCTTAAAATAGATAGCCCAACACAGACAGATCTACGGATTCACTGTCAGCATTTTTAATCAGCAAAGAGAACATTGTCTCTGACATGCACATCTTCTTTTGTCTGCTCCTCCTGTTCATCGAAGGCTATTTTGTGCTTGAGAGCACCGCTATCGGCAGCCGTTCGGATGTGCGTGTGTGTGTGTGTGTGTGTGTGTGGGCTCGCATGTGAAATGAAGTATATCTGCTCAATTAGGGCTTACTCATTCTGCCTGCCCTTTAAATGACAGACAGGGAACGCTAAAGGCCTCCAGCCCGTGCCTTTGGGTTCAAAGTGCATTAACTTGATAAAAGACCAGAAAGCAGCTGACCTCCCATCACACCGAAGGACTGCGCTGAGTAACTCCCTCTCTCTCTCTGATGTTCAGGAAAACATCCATTCATACCATTGTCTTCTTGCTGCTGAGCTTTCGGGAAGGCAAGGACGGTGACTGACCTTGTACGTTGTATCTCGTTTTTAGTTTCTTGTTTAGTTCAGGTAATGAATCTATTGGTCATTTTAAAATAATTTAATAATTCGTAGCATTTAAAGGGGTCACAGTCTTCTTCATTACTTTTGTTATACAGTTGTGTTCAAAATTATTCAACCCCCACTGAAATTGATTGTTTTGGCCGGTTTGACATTGATTTTGATCATTCAGTCATCCTGCTTACAATTAAATCAAAGAGGCACGTGTAGGTCAGACAAATATAACATAACATTTATAATGAAATAACCACAAATGTCTTTTCTCTGCTCACATCATTATCAGTTTTATTCAACCCCCAAGTGACATTCAATCTTAATACTTAGTACAACATCCTTTTACAGTTATAACAGCTTTTAAACGTGAAGCATAGCTTGACACAAGTGTCTTGCAGCGAGCTACGGGTATCTTCGCCCATTCATCATGGGCAAAAGCCTCCAGTTCAGTCACATTCTTAGGCTTGCGCACTGCAACTGCTTTCTTTAAGTCCCACCAGAGGTTCTCAATCGGATTTAAGTCTGGTGACTGCGATGGCCATTTCAAAATGTTCCAGCCTTTAATCTGCAACCATGCTCTAGTGGACTTGGAGGTATGCTTGGGATCATTGTCCTGTTGAAAGGTCCAACGTCTCCCAAGCCTCAGGTTTGTGACGGACTGCATCACATTGTCCTCCAATATCTCCTGGTACTGAAGAGAATTCATGGTACCTTGCACACGCTGAAGCTTCCCAGTACCTGCAGAAGCAAAACAGCCCCAAAGCATGATTGACCCCCCGCCATGCTTCACAGTAGGCAAGGTGTTCTTTTCTTCATAGGCCTTGTTCTTCCTCCTCCAAACATAGCGTTGATCCATGGGCCCAAACAGTTCTAATTTTGTTTCATCAGTCCACAGAACACTATCCCAAAACTTCTGTGGTTTGTCCACATGACTTTTGGCATACTGCAGTCGACTCTTCTTATTCTTTGGAGACAGCAAGGGGGTGCGCCTGGGAGTTCTGGCATGGAGGCCTTCATTACGCAGGGTGCGCCGTATTGTCTGAGCAGAAGCTTCAGTACCTACATCTGACAAATCTTTTCTCAGTTCCTCAGCAGTCACACGGGGACTTTTCTCCACTCTACGCTTCAGGTAGCGCACAGCAGTCGAAGTCAGCATCTTCTTTCTGCCACGACCAGGTAGCGTTTCAACAGTGCCCTTTGCTTTGAATTTGCGAATGATGCTTCCTATGGTGTCTCTTGGTATGTTTAACATCTTTGCAATCTTCTTATAGCCATTGCCCTTCCTGTGAAGAGTAATCACCTCTTCTCTTGTCTTGTCTTCCTGGACCATTCTCTTGACTTCACCATGTTTGTAACCACACCAGTAAATGTCTAGAAGGAGCTGAGTATCACAGTCATTTTAAAGCTGCCTAATTGGTGCTTATTAGGCTTTATTGCTGCTCCCTGACATCCACAGGTGCTTTCAATACCTGATTGAAAACACTTCAATGGACCTCTGTTCTTCAGAGTGGTAGTCTTTAAGGGGTTGAATAATTGTGTCAATGAAGAATTCACAAAAGAAACATTTACTACTGTATTACAAAACCAATTGATGTCATTTTAGTTGCATATGCTTCTTTAAGAAGTCCTTGTAGGATTTCATTCTGAATTCAATTACAAATGTACTCTAAATTCTCTAAAACCATTTACAGCATTGGGGGGTTGAATAATTTTGAACACAACTGTACACACTGTGTAGTGGTAAATAAAGATTATTGCGGTGCGCTTTACGAGAAAATACTATTTCTAATTTTTAAAGAATAGTTGAGTTAAATAAAACTGCCCAGCAACTTGGGCAAGCATTTAACCCAACCACTGAGTTAAAACAACCCAATCGCTGTGTTAAAACAACCCATTCGCTGGGTTAAAACAACCCATTCGCTGGGTTAAAACAACCCAATCACTGTTAAAACAACCCATTCGCTGGGTTAAAACAACCCAATCGCTGTTAAAACAACCCAATCACTGTTAAAACAACCCAATCACTGTTAAAACAACCCAATTGCTGGGTTAAAACAACCCATTCGCTGGGTTAAAACAACCCATTCGCTGGGTTAAAACAACCCAATCACTGTTAAAACAACCCATTCGCTGGGTTAAAACAACCCAATCGCTGTTAAAACAACCCATTCGCTGGGTTAAAACAACCTAATCGCTGTTAAAACAACCCAATTGCTGTTAAAACCAACCAATCGCTGGGTTAAAACAACCCAATCGCTGTTAAAACCAACCAATCGCTGGGTTAAAACAACCCAATCGCTGTTAAAACCACCCAATCGCTGGGTTAAAACCACCCAATCGCTGTTAAAACCACCCAATCGCTGGGTTAAAACAACCCAATCGCTGTTAAAACCACCCAATCGCTGGGTTAAAACCACCCAATCGCTGTTAAAACCACCCAATCGCTGGGTTAAAACAACCCAATCGCTGTTAAAACAACCCATTCGCTGGGTTAAAACAACCCATTCGCTGGGTTAAAACAACCCAATTGCTGTTAAAACAACCCATTCGCTGGGTTAAAACAACCCATTCGCTGGGTTAAAACAACCCAATCACTGTTAAAACAACCCATTCGCTGGGTTAAAACAACCCAATCGCTGTTAAAACCACCCATTTGCTGGGTTAAAACCACCCAATCGCTGGGTTAAAACCACCCAATCGCTGTTAAAACCACCCAATCGCTGTTAAAACAACCCAATCGCTGTTAAAACAACCCAATTGCTTGGTTAAAACAACCCAATCGCTGTTAAAACAACCCAATCGCTGTTAAAACAACCCAATTGCTGGGTTAAAACAACCCAATCGCTGTTAAAACAACCCAATTGCTGTGTGAAAAAAATAAACACAATTGCTGGGTTAAAACAACCCAATTACTGGGTTAAAACAACCCAATCGCTGTTAAAACAACCCAATCGCTGTTAAAACCACCCAATCGCTGTTAAAACCATCCAATCGCTGGGTTAAAACAACCCAATCGCTGTTAAAACCACCCAATCGCTGTTAAAACAACCCAATCGCTGGGTTGAAACAACCCAATCGCTGGGTTGAAACAACCCAATCGCTGTTAAAACAACCCAATCGCTGTTAAAACCACCCAATTGCTGGGTTAAAACAACCCAATCGCTGTTAAAACAACCCAATCGCTGTTAAAACCACCCAATCGCTGTTAAAACAACCCAATTGCTGTGTGAAAAAAAAAACACAATCGCTGGCTTAAAACAACCCAATTGCTGGGTTAAAACAACCCAATTACTGGGTTAAAACCACCCAATCGCTGTTAAAACAACCCAATCGCTGTTAAAACCACCCAATCGCTGTTAAAACAACTCAATTGCTGTGTTAAAACCACCCAATCGCTGTTAAAACCACCCAATCGCTGTTAAAACCACCCAATCGCTGTTAAAACCACCCAATCGCTGTTAAAACAACCCATTCGCTGGTTTAAAACAACCCAATTGCTGTTAAAACAATCCAATCGCTGTTAAAACAACCCAATTGCTGGGTTAAAACCACCCAATCGCTGTTAAAACAACCCAATTGCTGGGTTAAAACAACCCAATTACTGGGTTAAAACAACCCAATCGCTGTTAAAACCATCCAATCGCTGGGTTAAAACAACCCAATCGCTGGGTTAAAACAACCCAATTGCTGGGTTAAAACAACCCAATCGCTGGGTTAAAACAACCCAATCGCTGTTAAAACAACCCAATCGCTGTTAAAACCACCCAATCGCTGTTTAAACAACCCATTCGTTGGGTTAAAACAACCCAATCGCTGGGTTAAAACAACCCAATCGCTGTTAAAAACCACCCAATCGCTGTTAAAACAACCCAATCGCTGTGTTAAAACAACCCAATCGCTGTTAAAACAACCCATTCGCTGGTTTAAAACAACCCAATCGCTGTTAAAACAACCCAATCGCTGTCAAAACAACCCAATCGTTGTTAAAACAACCCATTCGCTGGTTTAAAACAACCCAATCGCTGTTAAAACAACCCAATCGCTGTTAAAACAACCCAATCGCTGGGTTAAAACAACCCAATTACTGGGTTAAAACAACCCAATCGCTGTTAAAACCACCCAATCGCTGTTAAAACCACCCAATCGCTGTTAAAACCACCCAATCGCTGTTAAAACAACCCAATCGCTGGGTTAAAACAACCCAATTACTGGGTTAAAACAACCCAATCGCTGTTAAAACCATCCAATCGCTGGGTTAAAACAACCCAATCGCTGGGTTAAAACAACCCAATTGCTGGGTTAAAACAACCCAATTGCTGGGTTAAAACAACCCAATCGCTGGGTTAAAACAACCCATTCGTTGGGTTAAAACAAACCAATCGCTGGGTTAAAACAACCCAATCGCTGTTAAAACCACCCAATCGCTGTTAAAACAACCCATTCGTTGGGTTAAAACAACCCAATCGCTGGGTTAAAACAACCCAATCGCTGGGTTAAAACAACCCAATCGCTGGGTTAAAACAACCCAATCGCTGTTAAAACCACCCAATCGCTGTTAAAACAACCCATTCGCTGGTTTAAAACAACCCAATCGCTGTTAAAACAACCCAATCGCTGTGTTAAAACAACCCAATCGCTGTTAAAACAACCCATTCGCTGGTTTAAAACAACCCAATCGCTGTTAAAACAACCCAATCGCTGTTAAAACAACCCATTCGCTGGTTTAAAACAACCCAATCTCTGTTAAAACAACCCATTCGCTGGTTTAAAACAACCCAATCTCTGTTAAAACAACCCATTCGCTGATTTAAAACCACCCAATCGCTGTTAAAACAACCCAATCGCTGTTAAAACAACCCATTCGCTGGTTTAAAACAACCCAATCGCTGTGTTAAAACAACCCAATCGCTGTTAAAACAACCCATTCGCTGGTTTAAAACAACCCAATCGCTGTTAAAACAACCCAATCGCTGTTAAAACAACCCAATCGCTGTTAAAACAACCCATTCGCTGGTTTAAAACAACCCAATCGCTGTTAAAACAACCCAATCGCAGTTAAAACAACCCAATCGCTGTTAAAACAACCCAATCGCTGTTAAAACAACCCAATCGCAGTTAAAACAACCCAATCGCTGTTAAAACAACCCAATCGCTGTTAAAACAACCCATTCGCTGGTTTAAAACAACCCAATCGCTGTTAAAACAACCCAATCGCTGTTAAAACAACCCAATCGCTGTTAAAACAACCCATTCGCTGGTTTAAAACAACCCAATCGCTGTTAAAACAACCCAATCGCAGTTAAAACAACCCATTCGCTGGTTTAAAACAACCCAATCTCTGTTAAAACAACCCATTCGCTGGTTTAAAACAACCCAATCACTAGGTTAAAACAACCCAATCACTGGGTTAAAACAACCCAAATCTTAGACGAAGGTTCAACACCACAGAAAAAAACATTCCATGAACAATGTATTTTCTGCAAACATTATTAAAGCCCCAATTAACTTTGAACAGACGTTCTATTAACGTTTGCCAGAACGTTAGCTAAAGTTCTGAGAACATTCCCTGTCAGATGGGTATATCTCAAAAATTGATTCCCTGTAGATATACTTTCTTCAAGATTGCTTTGAAGAACAGCAAAGGTCTTAATCTTTTCTCCTGATAAAAAGGAGAGCATGTTTTTCTAGGAGGCTGTGAGATGATTGAACAAGAACAAAACACAGCCTGGAGGAGATCGACCGACATGCCTGGGAAGAGATTCGGTTTGTGTGAAAATCGACAAAACCACTAACCACCTGGTATTCTCTGTGGCTTGACTCGAGCGATGTCAGAAGCCCTCAACATGCAACAGCATTCAAAACCATTTTACCTCAGTAATACGACACACTTCCGAGTGAAACCGGTTATTCAGACAGTTGATGTGAAAAAATGGGTCACATCACAAATATGAAGATCGTCAGTTTGCTAAAAACAATATTTAGTGGCAATATCTGGGACATTATGAAGCTGATACGGTTTACATGAACATTCATTTCACCGCTCTATATTCAACGATTCGTGCATTTTTATTTCTCCCAAGGAATTTCAGGAGAAATATCTGAGACTAGATTGATATTACAGTGTTGCATAATTGAGAAACTCCTGAGCATTTTCCCTCTGTTTCTTCATGATGTCACACTGTCTGTTACAAACTGACAATAACCATAAACACCATTTAACTGATTGTCCTTGAGAATAAATGCTTCTCTAGACAGCGAGACTATCGGTTTCTGTTTGCATGAGGGCTCGGGGCGAATATTGATCTGTGTGTGTTAACTGAATCCAGGAACTTCATCTATCAGTCGGATCCTTAAAACAAAGATAGCGGTGTTGAACATGTAACGTTTACGTTTGATAGAAAAGAACTGATGTAATCGAGCACATTCCACGTCAGCTCGATATATTGCTCTTGATATGTTTCGTCGGTCTGTTTGTGGTGTGATCTAAAGCATCTGCCGGAGAAAACAGCCCTTTTTGTGGGAGTCATGGATTGTCGTTTTGTTTTTACACCTACTGGCTTTTTTGAGGACGTCGTGGTCACGTGATCGCTTTTGAAACATCAGCCAGACTAACATTCCAGTGAACGAAAGTGCATTATAAGAACGTTTAGATAATGTTATTTCAATGTTCTCTGAACATTTTAAAAACACGTTTTATTGGTTGTGCAATTAAGAGAGCATTTTGCAAAGATTATGGAATTGTTACTACTTCCAAAAGTATGTTAGACGAACATACAACGGAAGGACCCGATATGCTTCAAGTGAAATCGAAGAACGAACTAGTGTGACATCGTTTCGGACAAAATGAACTTCGTTTGGTGTTCATTTTGGGAGTTCGAAACAGCTTGCCAAAGCAAACCCTCCTTGGCTCCTAAACACATTCGAACTACCATTGGTCTGGTGGGTGTGGCTTTGGCTTTGAGGCTCCGCCTTCTTTTATGTGGAAATCTCCGGTTTAGTCTGGAGGTCAGACATCCGCGAGTAAAAACATAAACACACTGGAAAGCGGCTTTGTAGTAGAAAATGTTATGTGTCTAATTGAAAGACACACACAGCTGCTCGCTTTTAAAGGGGACGGACCAATTTGACCCCTTTTTACGAGATGTAAAATAAGTCTCTGATGTCCCCAGAGTGTGTATGTGAAGTTTTAGCTCAATGTACCCCACAGATCATTTTATATAGCATGTTAAAATGGGTGTGAGTAAAAACAGCAACAACAAAACAGGACAATCTCACGCACCGAAACTGTCAGGAACTGTGTTCTGCCTTATATGTTCGAACCGGAGTCGGACACTGATGGAGAGACTCGAGAAGTGACAACAGGACGTTTCTGAATGGTTCCTGCATGAATTTATGTAGCTGATGTGGATTTAACTACCTTCAAGTCATGTTCCGTCGAGATCATCTATAACTCGCCGTCGTGGGATCCATATGAGATGGGACGTATAGTTAAAACTTTTGTTGTCATCTTGTTTTTATGACATGCATTTGTGTGAAATATAGCATTTGGGTGAAAAAACGGATGCGGCAGCTTGAGTAGACCCTCATTTGGGAAGCGTAAAAAAACTACCGATTTTCTTCAGGACATTTCCTTCAAAAATGAAATTTTACATTGGTACATCCCAAAACACGACACTTCTAAAGCCTCTTTGACATCTATTTAGAACTTCTTTTTACCCGAAAGCGAAGAACAAAAATGAACTCCGGTATAAATTGCTGTTTTGGGAACAGTATTAAAGACCAGATCATTTTGAATGAACATTCTATTAATAGAATGTTTGCTCAGAACTTTGAGAGAACCTTGACAGAACGTTCTGCGAACGTTCCCTCTTATGCGTGAGAAATCGGATTCAGATTTCCAAAACATGAGCATGAAGCTTGACGTTGCCAACTCAAAACTTTCTCAATGACTCTCTCAACTCCAACGAGATGCAACCGGATTTTGCGCGTCCTTCGGTATTAATCGGATCTCGTTATTAAAAGCTGTTGTCAATCTTGCTTCATCCATGAATCTCAGGAAAAGCACAATGTAAGCATTTGTTTATCTATCTTAATATTGTCCAGGACTTTATCCCATGTGGCTCATAATCCAGTTAAATACTGCAGCTAAAGCAGCAATATCAGCTTTCAAAAAGACTAATCCGTTTTCACTGTCACAGCATTTAATCCAGATTTGATATGATGACAGCATTTGAAATGGAGCAGTGGCCGGACGGAGTGACCTGAGCAGTTTCAACTGGGGCGAAAAAATAAGCGCTTCCCAGGCACAAATAAAAATAAGGTTTTTATCCGTGCCTGGGAAGCGCTTCACGTTTCCGTGCACGTTCGAGAAAGCATAAAATCCTCAGTGTGTCCCACAAGTCTCCGTTTGAGGCCCATTTACTTTGCCCTCGGGTAATATAATCCATTATCATTGAGATAACACTCTGATGTTCAGCTTTCTGTGATGACAGACTGATGCATTGAGCCACAGGGGCTTTTTGTTCGTCATGTAAAATATATAAGTATGACGCATTCTTTCTCATCATGGCTGTTTTTGTCTTTGTATTGGGCAACATTTGTCCCAGCGCCATCACTTAAGATATATAATTCATATTCTTACTATTTGACCAATGAACAGGGTTGTAACTTAGTTACTTAAGATTTGAGTGACTGTGTTTCATGTTAAATGTGTGGTAATCAGATTCCAGTTCCATCTGAAAAGTGTTTTAGATTACCAAAGTGATTACTTTGAGTTTTAATGTCATTTAAACAGCGATTGGTGATTCTCTGACTCTGACCGTCTGAAAAAGTGGAGTTCAGTTTCATGTTTCCACTGTTTTCATGTTTTGGGAGTCATTTTATAATTCACTCGACACTGCGACTTTTTCTCACTATTTGTTTTTTCCGCCTCACAATTCTGACTTCTTTTTCTCAGAATTGATATTGCAATACTAACTTTTTTTCTTGCAATTGTGAATTTAGTATGTGAGCTAAATGTCATAATTCTGACTTTTCCGAATATTGTGATTTTTTTATATCTCATAATTCAGACTTTTCTTCAATATTGTGAGTTTATATCTCATAATTCTGACTTTTCTCAATATTGTCAGTTTATATCTCATAATTCTGACTTTTCTCAATATTGTCAGTTTATATCTCATAATTCTGACTTTTCTCAATATTGTGAGTTTATATCTCATAATTCTGACTTTCCTCAATATTGTGAGTTTATATCTCATAATTCTGACTTTTCTCAATATTGTCAGTTTATATCTCATAATTCTGACTTTTCTCAATATTGTCAGTTTATATCTCATAATTCTGACTTTCGTCAATGTTGTGAGTTTATATCTCATAATTCTGACTTTCGTCAATGTTGTGAGTTTATATCTCATAATTCTGACTTTCGTCAATGTTGTGAGTTTTTATCTCATAATTCTGACTTTTCTCAATATTGTGAGTTTATATCTCATAATTCTGACTTTTCTCAATATTGTCAGTTTATATCTCATAATTCTGACTTTCCTCAATATTGTGAGTTTTTATCTCATAATTCTGACTTTCGTCAATATTGTCAGTTTATATCTCATAATTCTGACTTTTCTCAATATTATGAGTTTATATCTCATAATTCTGACTTTTCTCAATATTGTGAGTTTATATCTCATAATTCTGTCTTTTCTCAATATTGTCAGTTTTTATCTCATAATTCTGACTTTTCTCAATATTGCGAGTTCATATCTCATAATTCTGACTTTTCTCAATATTGTGAGTTTATATCTCATAATTCTGACTTTTCTCAATATTGTCAGTTTATATCTCATAATTCTGACTTTCCTCAATATTGTGAGTTTATATCTCATAATTCTGACTTTCGTCAATATTGTGAGTTTATATCTCATAATTCTGACTTTTCTCAATATTGTCAGTTTATATCTCATAATTCTGACTTTCGTCAATATTGTGAGTTTATATCTCATAATTCTGACTTTTCTCAATATTGTGAGTTTATATCTCATAATTCTGACTTTTCTCAATATTGTCAGTTTATATCTCATAATTCTGACTTTCCTCAATATTGTGAGTTTTTATCTCATAATTCTGACTTTCGTCAATATTGTGAGTTTATATCTCATAATTCTGACTTTTCTCAATATTGTGAGTTTATATCTCATAATTCTGACTTTCGTCAATATTGTGAGTTTATATCTCATAATTCTGACTTTTCTCAATATTGTGAGTTTATATCTCATAATTCTGACTTTTCTCAATATTGTCAGTTTATATCTCATAATTCTGACTTTCGTCAATATTGTCAGTTTATATCTCATAATTCTGACTTTCGTCAATATTGTGAGTTTATATCTCATAATTCTGACTTTTCTCAATATTGTGAGTTTATATCTCATAATTCTGACTTTTCTCAATATTGTCAGTTTATATCTCATAATTCTGACTTTCCTCAATATTGTCAGTTTATATCTCATAATTCTGACTTTTCTCAATATTGTGAGTTTATATCTCATAATTCTGACTTTCCTCAATATTGTGAGTTTATATCTCATAATTCTGACTTTCGTCAATATTGTGAGTTTATATCTCATAATTCTGACTTTTCTCAATATTGTGAGTTTATATCTCATAATTCTGACTTTTCTCAATATTGTCAGTTTATATCTCATAATTCTGACTTTTCTCAATATTGTGAGTTTATATCTCATAATTCTGACTTTTCTCAATATTGCGAGTTTATATCTCATAATTCTGACTTTCCTCAATATTGTGAGTTTATATCTCATAATTCTGACTTTTCTCAATATTGTCAGTTTATATCTCATAATTCTGACTTTTCTCAATATTGTCAGTTTATATCTCATAATTCTGACTTTTCTCAATATTGTCAGTTTATATCTCATAATTCTGACTTTCCTCAATATTGTGAGTTTATATCTCATAATTCTGACTTTCGTCAATATTGTGAGTTTATATCTCATAATTCTGACTTTTCTCAATATTGTCAGTTTATATCTCATAATTCTGACTTTCGTCAATATTGTGAGTTTATATCTCATAATTCTGACTTTTCTCAATATTGTGAGTTTATATCTCATAATTCTGACTTTTCTCAATATTGTCAGTTTATATCTCATAATTCTGACTTTCCTCAATATTGTGAGTTTTTATCTCATAATTCTGACTTTCGTCAATATTGTCAGTTTATATCTCATAATTCTGACTTTTCTCAATATTGTGAGTTTATATCTCATAATTCTGACTTTCCTCAATATTGTGAGTTTATATCTCATAATTCTGACTTTCGTCAATATTGTGAGTTTATATCTCATAATTCTGACTTTTCTCAATATTGTGAGTTTATATCTCATAATTCTGACTTTTCTCAATATTGTGAGTTTATATCTCATAATTCTGACTTTTCTCAATATTGTCAGTTTATATCTCATAATTCTGACTTTTCTCAATATTGTGAGTTTATATCTCATAATTCTGACTTTCCTCAATATTGTGAGTTTATATCTCATAATTCTGACTTTCGTCAATATTGTGAGTTTATATCTCATAATTCTGACTTTCTCAATATTGTGAGTTTATATCTCATAATTCTGACTTTTCTCAATATTGTCAGTTTATATCTCATAATTCTGACTTTTCTCAATATTGTGAGTTTATATCTCATAATTCTGACTTTCCTCAATATTGTGAGTTTATATCTCATAATTCTGACTTTCGTCAATATTGTGAGTTTTTATCTCATAATTCTGACTTTCGTCAATATTGTCAGTTTATATCTCATAATTCTGACTTTTCTCAATATTGTGAGTTTATATCTCATAATTCTGACTTTCCTCAATATTGTGAGTTTATATCTCATAATTCTGACTTTCGTCAATATTGTGAGTTTATATCTCATAATTCTGACTTTTCTCAATATTGTGAGTTTATATCTCATAATTCTGACTTTTCTCAATATTGTGAGTTTATATCTCATAATTCTGACGTTTCTCAATATTGTCAGTTTATATCTCATAATTCTGACTTTCGTCAATATTGTGAGTTTATATCTCATAATTCTGACTTTCCTCAATATTGTGAGTTTATATCTCATAATTCTGACTTTCCTCAATATTGTGAGTTTATATCATAATTCTGACTTTATAACTCGCAATTGCAACTTTATATCACTCAATTCTGAGGGAAAAAGTCAGAATTGTGGGATAAAAACTCTCACTTCTCTTTTTTGTGTTTGTTCCACACTTATTAGTATTCCAAAGTATTCTAAAGTATTTAAGTGACTAAACTTGAGTAATGTAACGAAATACGTTACAAATGACTTTTTAAAGCATGTATTTTGTAATCTGTAGTGAAATACATTATTTATATATATATACATATGTATATTATTTTTTAATACGTTATGTTTCCAGATTATCTGCTACAAGCGCATGTGAGATGAATCTGAGAAGGTGTTAATGCACAACATACGTGAGTGTATGTGCAAAGACGGCGCTGCGCTCATGATGTTGCTCATGGATTTGAGTGTTTTATTAATTTATGTCAACAGTAGTGTTACACACACAGTCTGGGACTCTTAACAGAACACACGCCTCTTCACCGATCCAATTTTGGACATGCGCTCAGCATTTATGCAATAATTGTGTCAGGGTTTTCACTGTGGCGGTGAGACACGAGCTAATCCTCTTTTTGTATTTGTCAATAGAGGAAAGTCATCACAGTTCGCATGTTTGAGATGATGAAAGTCCCTGCTTGTGTTTGTGGCTGCAGTGCGATGAATCCTGCATTAGGTTCAATATAGATCGTGTACAGCGTCCTCTCTGTGGCTCAAACGGAACAAAGCCACACCAAGGTCATGGGAATGCATATAATGTACAGCTTGAATGCATTGAAAATCACTTTGGATTAAAGTATCTGCCATATGCTTGAATGTAAATCCTCTCATAGATCCTTTAAAATCAAACGCATATAATAAATGTGAACCGAGTCTGTTTTGGTCATTTTGGTTCCTTCTATTTGTTTTTGATTGAACATATAGAATTCAAAATAATAGTTGTAAAAGCTACAGAATATAACGCACAACTGCATGAACATGCTCTGCATATCTGGTAACATCTCACTTGTTATCTCATAACATACTGGAAGAGTACGCAGTATAATACATTTAAAGGTGCAGTAAGTGATTTCTGAAAAACTGGTGAAAGTGCATGACGGAGTGGCACAACACACTTGTAGCCAATCAGCAGTAGGGGCGTGTTGTCTTATGATTGGGGAGGAGAGGGTAAGCCAATCAGCAGAAAGGGGTGTGTACACTCATGATGGGGTAGGAGAGAGCCAATCAGCAGTAGGGGGTGTGTCCTCTCATGATGGGGGAGGAGAGAGCCAATCAGCAGTAGGGGGTGTGTCCTCTCATGATGAGGGAGGAGAGAGGGTGAGCCAATCAGCAGTAGGGGGTGTGTCCTCTCATGATGAGGGAGGAGAGAGGGTGAGCCAATCAGCAGAAAGGGGTGTGTACACTCATGCTGGGGTAGGAGAGAGCCAATCAGCAGTAGGGGGTGTGTCCTCTCATGATGGGGGAGGAGAGAGCCAATCAGCAGTAGGGGGTGTGTCCTCTCATGATGGGGGAGGAGAGAGCCAATCAGCAGTAGGGGGTGTGTCCTCGTATGATGGGGGGAGAGAGCCAATCAGCAGTAGGGGTGTGTCCTCTCATGATGAGGGAGGAGAGAGGGTGAACCAATCAGCAGAAAGGGGTGTGTACACTCATGCTGGGGTAGGAGAGAGCCAATCAGCAGTAGGGGGTGTGTCCTCTCATGATGAGGGAGGAGAGAGGGTGAGCCAATCAGCAGTAGGGGGTGTGTCCTCTCATGATGAGGGAGGAGAGAGGGTGAGCCAATCAGCAGAAAGGGGTGTGTACACTCATGCTGGGGTAGGAGAGAGCCAATCAGCAGTAGGGGGTGTGTCCTCTCATGATGGGGGAGGAGAGAGCCAATCAGCAGTAGGGGGTGTGTCCTCTCATGATGGGGGAGGAGAGAGCCAATCAGCAGTAGGGGGTGTGTCCTCGCATGATGGGGGAGGAGAGAGGGTGAGCCAATCAGCAGAAAGGGGTGTGTACACTCATGCTGGGGGAGGTGAGTGAGCCAATCAGCAGAAGGGGGTGTGTCCACTCATGATGGGGGAGGAGAGAGGGTAAGCCAATCAGCAGCAGGGGGAGTGTTGTCTTATGATGGGGAGGAGAGAGAGTGAGCCAATCAGCAGTAGGGGGGGGGTTCTATTCTTATGGGAGAGGAGAAAGAGTGAGCCACTCAGCAACAGGGGGTGTGTCCACTCATGATGGGGAGGAGTGAGCCAATCTGCAGAAGGGGGTGTGTCCACTCATGATGGGGGAGGAGAGAGGGTAAGCCAATCAACAGCAGGGGGAGTGTTGTCTTATGATGGGGAGGAGAGAGAGTGAGCCAATCAGCAGTAGGGGGCGTGTCCACTCATGATGAGGAAGTCACATTTTTTAAATTTCAGTACCGACTTGGAAGTCAGTACTTTTGACAACCCCAGAAGGGAGGGGTGTGTTTGTTTTTTGTTGACTTCAAATATGAAGAGTGTTTCTGAGAAATCACTTAGTGCACTTTCAATTCATGTTTATTATTACTTCATTACTCAGTCACCATCTGTCTCTCATTGATGAATCTTTCTGTACTACTCGTCAAACAGCAGAAGCTCTAAATTAGCAGAGAATCACGTTTACAGCTTCATTTTTATCACATTCTGACAGCTGACATGTAAATAATGTTCTGTTTTCTTTCCTATAATCGCTGCTCTTCTCTCGACATCACAAACCTTGTAATGAGTGAGATAAGAACATTTTACATTCGAATCAAACAGAACTTCAGCAAATGCATCGTGAAATGTTCCTCTCAGACGAAATTGTTTTAGGAATTACAACTCTGGGCAATTATATATATATATATATAATATATATATATATATATATAGAATTTAAAATGTGTGCAAAGCAAACAAATATTTGTTTTTGATAACCCTATAAGTTCGATTAAACTATCAAAATATGACTAAAATACTTTAAATGAGAGATAAGCACAAAACACTGCACTTGGATGAGGTGTTTATCTGACAAAATTATTTGGCAAAAAAAGGCTACAGGTTTTATTTTACTATGCAAAAAAAAATGCATAGGAAAAACAAAAAGCTGAAACATTGGCTTCAACATAATCAGTTATTAATATTTGTTTTTGTACACACTAAAAACGCCTGGGTCAAAAATAACCCATCATTTTAACCCAACACAAATAACCCAGGAGTTTTTAGAGTGTATGTGTTCCTGACACAAATATCATCACAAATAAAACAATCGACCCCAAACACAACCAATCTTTAACACATTTTAATTCATATTTGAATAATGGGTGAAGGAGTCACTGTTGGCCACTATTGTATATTGAGCTCATGAAAACGGAGAAGTCGAGTTCTTTTCAAAGTTTGTTATTGACCTGAGAAGTGGATGCGGCGAGTATTTCAGCTGCAGCTTCGAGAGGGATTTTGTGGGCGAGGAGTGTTTGACAGCCCGAATCCCAGTGACACAGATACGGCTTTCCAGTAAGACAACCGAGTGCGTGGGTTTAAACGGCTGAACTTAGAGATGCAGAGATGAAAAACTGGATGCGACTCACTGAATTAATCTTGCAACATATTGAGGTCATGTGACCGAAATGTTTATCTACGCAGTGGCGTACGGTTTCATCTCATGTCAGCGTATCGCATGTTTTACAGTCTATTTAAATGCGAATAGTAAGACAGAAAAAGTGAGCTAGTATTTCTATTATTGTCAGCTAAACTGCTGATATGTTCACGAACACACGTCTGACGGAAACTCCAGCACCGCTTTGAGTAGATTTCTGCTACAGTAACAGACTATTAACTTTCTTAATTCACATTTCTGTAAATGATTCATGAATTCACATTATTCTAAACAAAAAAGACATCTTTATAATGTTCATAATCAGCAGTAGGGGGCGTGTCCTATTATCATGGGGGAGGAGAGAGAGTGGGCCAATCAGTAGTAGGGGGCGTGTACACTCATGATGGGGGAGGAGAGAGAGTGAGCCAATAAGCAGTAGGGGGCGTGTTCACTCATGATGGGGGAGGAGAGAGAGTGGGCCAATCAGCAATAGGGGGCGTGTACACTCATGATGGGGGAGGGAGAGAGTGGGCCAATCAGCAGTAGGGGGCGTGTACACTCATGATGGGGAGGAGAGAGAGTGGGCCAATCAGCAATAGGGGGCGTGTACACTCATGATGGGGGAGGGGAGAGAGTGGGCCAATCAGCAGTAGGGGGCGTGTACACTCATGATGGGGGAGGAGAGAGAGTGGGCCAATCAGCAGTAGGGGGCGTGTACACTCATGATGGGGGAGGGGAGAGAGTGGGCCAATCAGCAGTAAGGGGCGTGTACACATGATGGGGAGGAGAGAGAGTGAGCCAACCAGCAGTAGGAGGCGTGTCCTATTATCATGGGGGAGGAGAGAGAGTGAGCCAATCAGCAGTAGGGGGCGTGTCCTATTATCACGGGGAAGGAGAGAGAGTGAGCCAATTAGTAGTAGGGGGCGTGTACACTCATGTTTTATTATTGAAAATGAAGGGAAAAAAACTGATTGTTGATTGGATGTTAATATGTGGGCGTGACGCTCAAATATGGAGGCGTTTGATTAAAAATTACAAGGTCAAAATTAAAAAACAAAACGAATCAAGACATGCATTTAGAAAAACTTGATCAATTTTCATTTTCACATGCGGCGTGTTGCTCACGCATTGGCTGTATATTTATCTCTGTATTTGCACGCTCGTGTAGAATACGTTTCGAAATGGAAGAAAGCTTATTTTTATTATATTTCTGCATAAAGATCAAGGTTCAGTGGGGTTCTTGACTCAACTTTAAAGCAGATTTGAATGGAAAATGATAGCCTTTATATCTAATGCATTAAAAGATTATTTTTAATGCATTAATTATACCTTATAACGCACTGTAAGATCTCATGCATAACTGCAACCACAGTTATAACACACTATAATACTGATTAATTCATCGTTACACCTTTAGAACGTATAATCCATTAAAGAACATGACAAACGACCGATTTCAGATGCAAATACTATAATGCATTTGCAATTATTTTTGAAAAGATATAATGCATTATAAATACATAAAGAAAAATGTCTAAAACCGTTGCAAAATACTTTCATGTTTAATAAGTATTTCAGATTTTTTTCTAGTGATAAAGTAGCTGATGACATTAAAATTAAAAAATGAATTTAAACCAAATTAATTAATTAAATCTGAATCTATAAGAACTAGTGCTGCAACGCGTCACACTGTTTACATTCATCTGGCGTAACGGCGGCTTCTGCTCCCGGGAACGGAGAAAGTTCCGTTCTATCACTAAAACCCGGACCACGATGATCAGACGTGTGGGAACACTTTAAACAGAGGCCGAATAAAACGCTCCTTTGTTCCCTTTGCAGAACCCAAATGGCGTTCCACCTGTGGAATTGGATCTCTGACGAATTTTTTGCATGCGTAAGATCATATTTTGAGCAAAAGGGCATTTCGCGCGTGAACTGAGTTGAGGAGAAAATCTTCGTCTCGCAAATAAGAAAATATTTTGAGCGAACGAAAATCAGTTTTGCATTTCACAGAAGTTTATTTGGACGTGCGCGGACGTTCTCTTTCACACATGCGAGGCTTGAGTCGCTCGCGCTCCTGATTCCCGCCCGCTCCTGATTCCCGCCCTTGCTCCTGATTCCCGCCCGCTCCTGATTCCCGCCCTCGCTCCTGATTCCAGACAGAGCAAGAGGAAAAACACACGGTTCAGGAGACGTTTGTTCAATGGTTTGAACACTATCAAAGTTCCTTTAAGACTGTAGAGAAAGTCTTTGACACTCTTCATGTTAAAGTTCAAATGTCTTCCACTGGACGAACACACATAATGACTTATTTTTAATCAAAATCAAATCGTATTGTTACATTATGGTGTGTCCCAGTGTTTCTACACCTCAACGAACTTCTAAATTACTTCTAACTTCTTATGTAAAAAAAAATCACTAGATTAATAAAAAAAAGCTCAATAAAAATAATCGCTAGATTAGTCGGCAGAAAAAAATAATTGTTAGATTAGTCGACTAATCGGGGGGAAAAAACAATCGTTAGATTAGTCGGCAGAAAAAATAATCGTTAGATTAGCCGACTAATAAGGAAAAATAATCGTTAGATTAGTCGGCAGAAAAAAAATTATCATTAGATTAGTCGACTAATCGGGAAAAATAATCGTTAGATTAGTCGACTAATCAGGAAAAATAATCGTTAGATTAGTTGGCAGAAAAAAAAATCATTAGATTAGTCGACTAATCGGGAAAAATAATCGTTAGATTAGTCGACTAATCAGGAAAAATAATCGTTAGATTAGTCGGCAGAGAAAAATAATCGTTAGATTAGCCGACTAATCGGGGGAAAAAAAATAAGCGTTAGATTAGTCGACTAATCGGGAAAAATAATCGTTAGATTAGTCGACTAATCAGGAAAAATAATCGTTAGATTAGTCGGCAGAAAAAAATAATCGTTAGATTAGCCGACTAATCGGGGAAAAAAAAATAAGCGTTAGATTAGTCGGCAGAAAAAAAAAATTGTTAGATTAGTCGACTAATTGGAAAAAATAATCATTAGATTAGTCGACTAATCAGGAAAAATAATCGTTAGATTAGTCGGCAGAAAAAAAAAAATCGTTAGATTAGTCGACTAATTGGAAAAAAATAATCATTAGATCAGTCGACTAATCAGGAAAAATAATCGTTAGATTAGTCGGCAGAAAAAAATAACCGTTAGATTAATCGACTAATCAGGAAAAATAATCGTTAGATTAGTCGGCAGAAAAAAATAATCGTTAGATTAGTCAATTAATCGGGAAAAAAAATCGTTAGATTAGTCGACTAATTGGGAAAAAAATAATCGTTAGATTAGTCGGCAGAAAAAAATAATCGTTAGATTAGTCGACTAATCGGGAAAAAAATCGTTAGATTAGTCGACTAATCGGGAAAAAAATAATCGTTAGATTAGTCGGCAGAAAAAAATAATCGTTATTTGCAGCTCTAATAAGAACCAATAAAAGTTCTATCTGTGAACTCTAATTAGAACCTTTCTTCTAAGAGAGCAGAAGCTTCTGCTTGTTCCAAACCAGGATATATTGCTGTGGCTGTTTGCCATGTTCAGCCTTTCATGAGAATCTGTCTGTTTATTTTCTCTTCTTTCTGCCACCTCTCTCTCCAGAGAGTGTTTGGATTCGGTCCCGAGCAGAATCCAATCCCCTGTTCCCCGCTCATATTTTAGACCGTTTGTCAGTCCCATCACAGTAACGGCAGTGAAGTGAAGTGTGAAGCAGGACTTCAGATAGGACGATCAACCCTAAACGCTCGAGTCGCATGTCGTCTGTCCTCATCCACCACTATATCTGTCAGTCTGACCGCTGACGGAGTTTAAACGTCTCAAACACGACCGTCACGTCTGGAATGAGTTTCTCGGCGGATGGTTAGGGCTTTGAAGCTAATATATAATGGTTTGCGTTGCTGACGTCAAACCTGGAGCATCTTATAATACTTTACTGGTTCTGTTCTGCTCTTGAAAGGAGAATTATATTGCACAAGGCAGAATATTTAAGCAAAAATTGGTTCCACTTTATTTTAAGGTGTCAGAATTACAGTGTAATAATGCATTTAATTACTGAATAATAATAAGTAACCGCATGTAGGTTAGGTTTAGGGTTAATTGCACGCAATTATGCATCATTTCTAGTTATTACTACAGTAACTACATAAAGTGTTACCCACAAATCTCATTGCTGACACCTCATTAGGGATTTTTACCATGTTATGACGGTAATTTCACTGCATTCTTGCAGTTAAAACACGCAACTTTGACACCCTCACGAATACTATCCTAAAAAAACATAAAGGTTGCATCAACTCTTAAAAAAAAAAAAAAAAAAATTGCTAGTAAATTTCAGAAATAATTACAAAGAAACATTGAATAAAACATCGAAATAGTATTTTCTTGCAAAACAGTGAAGACTCTGTGAAGCCCCTCCCTCTGAAAAGCACAATGTGCTCTGATTGGTCGGCTGGAGCGGTGTGTGTTGTGATACCCTTACCGTAATCGCCAGTTTCAACACACTACTAACTAACTCGACCAGGCTCCGCCCCTTTATTCTGTGCATGAATTATTTAAATGAGGAATATTGCGAAGACAACTCAAGATATAGAGAATAATGTTACGCTTTTGCATGCTCAAACAGCAACATTACACACTAAACAAAGATGAACCTGGAAGAAATAAAAGGTCCCCTTTAAACACCTCTAATATCCTCATCCCAGTGAAGATCTCATCTAGTAACACTGCAACGGCATCGGGCTGTTTCTGGCGTTAGTGTGTAGCTCACTGTCTAATAAGATCAGTTCACATGATCGCTCGAGTAGGAAGGAGAATAAACTCAGTCTGACAGCAGCAAACGGCCCAGTTCTGAGCAGCAGCCGTCCGTGAGGACCTTCACTTCAAAACATGTGGCATGAGAAGCACTCCGACGTTTCACCTCGACGAGGTCGAGACACAGATCTTCACAAGCACCGATTTTTGGCAATCTAGACCAAATGTTATATTTATATGAATGCAGTCTGATGAAAGAAGAATGCAATTTGAAATCAAGAAAATACGCCGTCTCTGAGCTGAAGTCACAGACAGCAAACAGGACAAATATAATACAGTACGACCATAACACACTTTAACAGCATCCACAACCAATCTGCTATTGGTGAAACATCTACTACAATATTTGCAATTTCTGTGATGTAATTTCATCAGGATACGCAGTGACTTTTTTTTTTTTTTTTTTTTGGAAGAGCTGCTTTTGCCTCAGTAGTTAATTGTTAGTTATAACATCCACCAGCAAAGCTAGAGGAGTCAGCTGATTAAAGAAGAAGCTATATTTGTGTAACATGCATAACCTACACAGTAAAAACCCCAGAGTGAAATCAACTCTGCTCAGATAACATTTGGTCCCGCTCTAAATAGTGTTAAAGTCACACTCTTCAGAGATTGAATGTCTTTTATCTTCAGTTGATTTCATCTTGTGTTTCTCTTTTCTTTAGTGATTCTGCTTGTTAACAGCAGGCGTTCATCATTAACGTTCAATCATCGCTTAATTAATTGCTTAATTATCTCATTAACTTTAGCTCTGCTTCAGTGTTACTTTAACACTATTTAGAGAGGGACCAAATGTTCTCTGAGCAGAGTTGATTTAACTCTGGGGGTTTTTTCTGTGTAGACAGTGAGATTTCCTCTCATGTTGCTAATTTAACAAACAAGAAACGAATTTGAAGTGTTGCGAAATTCATTCTTGTAAAGCCTCGAGCGCTTTCTCTCTCCAAAACGTATTGGTGGAATTAATATGATTTAATTAGTATGCATTTCAAGAATATTGAGATTTTCGAATGTTTCTGAATCTTGCAAATATCAATTTAAACACGTCTCATTCACGGTCGTGCCCTTGCAAAAGTTTTGCCAATTTTAGTTGTGATGATTCTTGAAATGACTCATGGAGATCTGCACAATGAGTTCAAATTTTACATTCTGTCAGCATATTATTACATTTCAATGCCTAAAAATGCACGTGCACATTTCACATGCATACCTACGAATATAAATGAGATCATCCTGGTATTTTTGAAACTCAAGTCAAATTTATACAAAGTTCTGTCATGAAACTCGAGATGGCCCAGGCTGATTCTTAACTCAATCGGCTTGCAATCAAATCATTCTCTATAGGGCACAGCTGATTGGTTCCTGCTGTATCAGCTGCCAATGAGCTCACTGTTCAACCTCCAAATACTTGGTCAGCATTTGTTGTAGCAATTGCAGCACGCTTTCAGAAACCCTCCACCTTCCCCAGCTCCACCTGTATAGATCTCCTACTGGTTATTCATGTATGCTATATTGTACTGCAGCAGGATGTCTTACTTGCTCACAGCAGCGAATCGTGTATGTATTGGCAGTATCAAGTCCTGTTCTTGCTCTGCTGCAGCAGCAGTAATAACAGCAGAAGCAGCAGGGGCAATAACAGCAGCAGCAGCAGGGGCAATAATAGCAGCAATAACAGCAGCAGCAGCAGCAGGGGCAATAACAGCAGCGATAACAGCAGCAGCAGCAGCAGCAGTGGTGGCAATAACAGCAGCAGCAGCAGCAGTGGTGGCAATAACAGCAGCAGCAGTGGTGGCAATAATAGCAGCAGCAGCAGCGGTGGCAATAACAGCAGCAATAACAGCAGCAGCAGTAATAACAGCAGCAGCAGGGGCAATAACAGCAGCAATAACAGCAGCAGCAGTAATAACAGCAGCAGCAGCAGTGGTGGCAATAACAGCAGTAATAACAGCAGCAGCAGGGGCAATAACAGCAGCGATAACAACAGCAGCAGCAGCAGCAGTGGTGGCAATAATAGCAGCAGCAGCAGCAGCAGTGGTGGCAATAACAGCAGCAGCAGTGGTGGCAATAACAGCAGCAGTGGTGGCAATAATAGCAGCAGCAGCAGCAGCAGCGGTGGTGGCAATAACAGCAGCAGCAGTGGTGGCAATAATAGCAGCAGCAGCAGTGGTGGCAATAACAGCAGCAGCAGTGGTGGCAATAATAGCAGCAGCAGCAGTGGTGGCAATAACAGCAGCAGCAGTGGTGGCAATAACAGCAGCAGCAGTGGTGGCAATAACAGCAGCAGCAGTGGTGGCAATAACAGCAGCAGCAGTGGTGGCAATAATAGCAGCAGCAGCAGTGGTGGCAATAACAGCAGCAGCAGTGGTGGCAATAATAGCAGCAGCAGCAGCGGTGGCAATAACAGCAGCAATAACAGCAGCAGCAGTAATAACAGCAGCAGCAGGGGCAATAACAGCAGCAATAACAGCAGCAGCAGTAATAACAGCAGCAGCAGGGGCAATAACAGCAGCAATAACAGCAGCAGCAGCAGTGGTGGCAATAACAGCAGTAATAACAGCAGCAGCAGCAGTGGTGGCAATAACAGCAGAAATAACAGCAGCAGCAGGGGCAATAACAGCAGCAGCAGCAGTGGTGGCAATAACAGCAGTAATAACAGCAGCAGCAGCAGTGGTGGCAATAACAGCAGAAATAACAGCAGCAGCAGGGGCAATAACAGCAGCAGCAGCAGCGGTGGCAATAACAGCAGCAATACCAGCAGCAGCAGTAACAGCAGTAGAAGCAGCATCAGTAGCAGCAGCAGCGGCGATAACAGCAGCAGCAGTAATAGCAGCAATAACAACAGCTGCAGCAGCAGTGTCAATAACTGCAGTAGCAGCAGTAATGACAGCAGGAGCAGTAATAACAGCAGCAGCAGCAGTGGTGGCAATAACAGCAGAAATAACAGCAGCAGCAGGGGCAATAACAGCAGCAGCAGCAGCGGTGGCAATAACAGCAGCAATACCAGCAGCAGCAGTAACAGCAGTAGAAGCAGCATCAGTAGCAGCAGCAGCGGCGATAACAGCAGCAGCAGTAATAGCAGCAATAACAACAGCTGCAGCAGCAGTGTCAATAACTGCAGTAGCAGCAGTAATGACAGCAGGAGCAGTAATAATAGCAGCAGCAGCAGCAGCAGCAATAACAGCAGCAACAGCGTTAATAGCAATGGCATTAACAGCAGTAGCAGCATCAATAACGGCAGAAGCAGTAGGTTAGTAGATCTATTCTGCCAAGACCAAGTCTCATACTTGCTCTGCAGCAGCAGCAGTGTAGCAGATCTAGTCCGCCAAAAGCAAACATATCAACATTGTCATATCCACTACCATGCCAAACACTCGAGAGTTGTCATGACAGAAATTTGTTCATCGCTTTTTTCACAATACACATTGTTTCAAAGCAGCTTTACAGACAATCGCGATCATGTTCATAATTTCTTCATATCTTCATGCCTCATAGATGCATTTTGCAGATTAGAGCTGGGCGATAATATAGCTTACGATACAACCAATTTCAGCAGTTGAAATTTGGTGTTTTGCTTTTACAGTTGGATATACATACATCAAACTTTATATTATACGGCTGAGCAACATTTTGCAATGATGCAAGCAATCGGTTGAGATTTGGACATATATATTCGACTTTATATAAACAACTGGGTGATAATGTAGTTTAATTTTTACGATGAAATATAAAATCAAGCAGTTGAGATTTGCTGTATACTTCACGTTAGTGTATGTGGATAAAGTAACATCCTACTTTATATAGAGCTGGTAAAGTATTCATATTCAAAGATTTCAATGATTGTTTCGATCTTGCAATCGTACAGAAATCTCACTCTTGGACCCTTTGAGGTGTTTTCATTAAAATAGTCGGACTTCCTCAAATTGCCCTTTGGAGAACATCTAGGCGGGCTTTTGAAGGTGCCTCAAATGTCCTATTATTCAACTTTAATAATTATAATGGTCAGCTGCTCAGATTTTGAACGTTTCCTGCCATTTTTGAAAGGTTTGCATCTCATCTTTGCATGCAAATGTAGCGCGCGCGCGAGAGAGAGGGAGAGAGGAGGAGGAGGAGGAGATGGGGTTGATGAGGGTGAGGGAAAAGGTAAAAGCATTTCCACATCAACGCAGTCCTTCAGAGCTTCACCTTCTCTTGAGCCTTTTCATTGTCGTCTCGTGCTTGAGCGTCCTCCCACCACCCGCGCTCGCGCTCAGCATCATCTCAGTGCATGAACACAGCGTGCGTATGCATGTCAAAACACGGGGTTTTCTTACCTTGCCGTCGTGCGGTGATGAATTTAGCCGCCTCTCCAGCCGGGAAGAGGCTTTGTGGGGCTGTGTGCACGCGCGCGCGCTCTCAGTCAGCCTCCCACTGCAGGCTGCCGTCCGCCTGAGAGAGCCCGATGCTTTCCAGCCTCCAGCTGCACGCGCGCACGGCCATCTCAGAGAGATGATGCTCAAAGCCGCGCATCTGATCTCCCCGCAGCCCCTGCTACCGGTGCCGTGATGGTGCCATGGTGAAAACAAGGTACAATCCACTTCTAGAGGATGCGAAAACAGCCTGGCCTGCCTCCTCTTCCTCCTCCTCTCTCCCTCTCTCTCTCTCTCTCTCTCTCTCGCTCTTGTCTTGTGTGTGTGTGTGTGTGTGTGTGTGTGGCAGCGTCACCTAGGAGACAGTTCACGCCCCCTCTGTCGCCTTGGTGAAGCGTTTCCACGTGAGCGGGTGATTTGAGACGGCAGGTAGATAAACCGGTCAGCTCATGAATAATTCATGAGATAATGAGGGCCATGTCATGCTACGAAATACCAGCTGAATAATCAAATATTTCAACATAGTTTCCAGCAGAAAGTGTGAGATTTAATAGTGTTTTACCAGCATTTTGATGGGCAGCTTGTGTATTTTTACTTTGTTGCATGTTTTGTCACTTTGTGTTTTTTTTGTAAAATCATAATACAAAGAAGAAAAAAAATGTTTTATTTATTTCTTGACCGTGTTAGACACCAGCTTTCTTTGTTTGAATAAACAGTTATTTAACATGCTGCATTTAATTTAAAAAAAATGATCTGAAGTCTGATTTTTGTTTTAAAACTAATCAAAAAATCGAAATTTTCATGAATTTTAATCAGCATTTTAATGCAATTTTCTTCAGACCCACAGAAAAATAACCCAAATGAAGAAAAAAAAACAAAGCATTCATGACATTTAAATCATGACTGTAATTGTATTCATCAATACATGTAAAATTATTGCAAAATGGCCTCGTGAACACGTTGAGCTGTTCTGTTCCTCCTCTCTAGAGAGGTTTGCTCTCCTGCTGTTGTCTTTTAAAGCTTTTGTTACGCAGTTTAAATCCGTCCCTAAACAGTGACGCCCAATGAGCTTTTGTCTTTTGACTTTAGCATGTGAATAGCAGAATGATCCTCCATATTGACTGAAACACTATAGGGCTTCAGATCTACACTATAAATAACTAAAAAACTAATCATATTTACACCATAAAATACCATTTTCCATTGAAACAGTAATATATTTATTTTTGCAGTACATTGATATATTACAATGCATTCTGGGTAATATTATTTGCCGATGCATTTTTACTGTATTACGTTGTTGAGTTACAATGCATTCTGGGTAATATTATTTGCAGATGCATTTTTACTGCATTACATTGATATATTACAATGCATTCTGGATAATATTATTTGCCGATGCGTTTTTACTGTATTACGTTGGTGAATTACAATGCATTCTGGGTAATATTATTTGCTGATGCGTTTTTACTGTATTACGCTGTTGAATTACAATGCATTCTGGGTAATATTATTTGCTGATGCGTTTTTACTGTATTACGCTGTTGAATTACAATGCATTCTGGGTAATATTATTTGCCGATGCATTTTTACGGTATTACATTGGTGAATTACAATGCATTCTGGGTAATATTATTTGCCAATGCGTTTTTACGGTATTACGTTGTTGAGTTACAATGCATTCTGGGTAATATTATTTGCCGATGCATTTTTACTGCATTACATTGATAAATTACAATGCATTCTGGGTAATATTATTTGTCGATGCGTTTTTACTGTATTACGCTGTTGAATTACAATGCATTCTGGGTAATATTATTTGCCGATGCGTTTTTACTGTATTACGTTAGTGAATTACAATGCATTCTGGATAATATTATTTGCCGATGCGTTTTTACGGTATTACGTTGTTGAATTACAATGCATTCTGGGTAATATTATTTGCCAATGCATTTTTACGGTATTACTTTGGTGAATTACAATGCATTCTGGGTAATATTATTTGCCGATGCGTTTTTACGGTATTACGTTGTTGAATTACAATGCATTCTGGGTAATATTATTTGCCGATGCATTTTTACAGTATTACGTTGGTGAATTACAATGCATTCTGGGTAATATTATTTGCCGATGCGTTTTTACAGTATTACGTTGTTGAATTACAATGCATTCTGGGTAATATTATTTGCCGATGCGTTTTTACAGTATTACGTTGGTGAATTACAATGCATTCTGGGTAATATTATTTGCCGATGCATTTTTACAGTATTACGTTGGTGAATTACAATGCATTCTGGGTAATATTATTTGCAGATGCATTTTTACGGTATTACGTTGTTGACTTACAATGCATTCTGGGTAATATTATTTGCAGATGCATTTTTACGGTATTACGTTGTTGACTTACAATGCATTCTGGGTAATATTATTTGCCGATGCGTTTTTACTGTATTACGTTGTTGACTTACAATGCATTCTGGGTAATATTATTTGCCGATGCGTTTTTACAGTATTACGTTGGTGAATTACAATGCATTCTGGGTAATATTATTTGCCGATGCGTTTTTACAGTATTACGTTGGTGAATTACAATGCATTCTGGGTAATATAATTTGCTGATGCGTTTTTACAGTATTACGCTGTTGAATTACAATGCATTCTGGGTAATATTATTTGCCGATGCATTTTTACTGCATTACATTGATATATTACAATGTATTCTGGGTAATATTATTTGCCGATGCGTTTTTTACGGTATTACGTTGGTGAATTACAATGCATTCTGGGTAATATTATTTGCCGATGCATTTTTACTGCATTACATTGATATATTACAATGCATTCTGGGTAATATTATTTGCCGATGCGTTTTTACAGTATTACGTTGGTGAATTACAATGCATTCGGGTGGGTAATATTATTTGCCGATGCATTTTTACAGTATTACGTTGGTGAATTACAATGCATTCTGGGTAATATTATTTGCCGATGCGTTTTTGCAGTATTACGTTGGTGAATTACAATGCATTCTGGGTAATATAATTTGCTGATGCGTTTTTACAGTATTACGCTGTTGGATTACAATGCATTCTGGGTAATATTATTTGCCGATGCATTTTTACTGCATTACATTGATATATTACAATGTATTCTGGGTAATATTATTTGCCGATGCGTTTTTACGGTATTACGTTGGTGAATTACAATGCATTCTGGGTAATATTATTTGCCGATGCATTTTTACAGTATTACGTTGGTGAATTACAATGCATTCTGGGTAATATTATTTGCCGATGCGTTTTTACAGTATTACGTTGTTGAATTACAATGCATTCTGGGTAATATTATTTGCCGATGCGTTTTTACAGTATTACGTTGGTGAATTACAATGCATTCTGGGTAATATTATTTGCCGATGCATTTTTACAGTATTACGTTGGTGAATTACAATGCATTCTGGGTAATATTATTTGCAGATGCATTTTTACGGTATTACGTTGTTGACTTACAATGCATTCTGGGTAATATTATTTGCAGATGCATTTTTACTGCATTACATTGATAAATTACAATGCATTCTGGGTAATATTATTTGTCGATGCGTTTTTACTGTATTGCGCTGTTGAATTACAATGCATTCTGGGTAATATTATTTGCCGATGCGTTTTTACTGTATTACGTTGGTGAATTACAATGCATTCTGGATAATATTATTTGCCGATGCGTTTTTACTGTATTACGTTGGTGAATTACAATGCATTCTGGATAATATTATTTGCCGATGCGTTTTTACGGTATTACGTTGTTGAATTACAATGCATTCTGGGTAATATTATTTGCCAATGCATTTTTACGGTATTACTTTGGTGAATTACAATGCATTCTGGGTAATATTATTTGTCGTTTTTTTGAGGAAAATGACAAATATTACCCAGAATGCAATGTTTTATGGTATATTACTGTTTCAATTTAAAACATTTTAAATAATAGAATTTTACTGCGTAAATTTGTTTTGTTTATTTTTTTAGTGTACATTACGCAAAACCAGATTTGACAGCAGAAAATATTAGTCTAACCTTACATCGCATACATTCATTCATAAGGAGCCTCTGGAAAGAAAAAAGTTAAATGTTTTTGTTCCATGTAAGTGCTTGCAAGTTCTGTCAAGGATTTTTACATAACTTTACTAAAGTGAGTTTATGAGTTGCAGTTTAATTTTGAGTTTATTTAAAATTCTGTTTAAGTTGTAGAATAAAAGTATTAGTATGCAGCACTAAAACGTTTCTGGATCTTGTATATAGTTTAGTAAAATAGATAAATGTTGTTATCTAAACTGATTGTGTAATGAATCCACAGAGGCTTCAAACTTATATTTTCTGACTTTTCGGGAAGTTTATTTTTATTAACATCAATAAGAGAGTTACCACTGTAACACAAATGTTTTATAACAACGTTCAGTAAATTAGTAAAGCAGGTCCTATAGTTACATCATACTAAAGCATGCCATTCTTCATCAGTATGTAAATGGACAAGCTGTTGTGTTACTATTTTAATCCACAGCGAGAGAAATAAGAGCCCTTGAAAGTTCTCACTAGATAGACACTTGAACATAAGCAGCTTTTAGAGGCTCGTTTCTCGACTCGCATCACTCTTTAGCGCCACCTGCTGATGCATCAATGAGTTTCATGTTTAGAGGTTTCTTTAAAACAGGACATATAGCTGCGTATTAAACTTCAGTGAGTAACTCACCCTATTCCACTTTAGTGTTCTTGCCCTGTTTTGTTTTTTTGCATTATTTGGACATGCACTGAACCACTGCAATTGGGTCAATGGCGTGACGGTCCCTTTTTCCTATCCAAAGGCCTTAATAATAATTAAAAAAAAAAAAAGATATGACATCCAATATATGTAACTAGAACTCTTTTATTGAATGCAACCGATTTTAATTATTTTTTGCTACATATAAAGGTATTTTAAACATTTTGAAGTGTCAGAAGGTCATTTGGTTTAACCGTCCAAAGGCTATTTAATTTCTGATTAAAATGCATATATTTATGATTTTATAACATCATATATCAACATAGTGCAAAATGGTATTGCAATGATGTGTAGAAGTCGTTGCTTTGTTATGAGAAAGAATTTCATTGATGTCATTTGGAGAAACCAATATAAAGGGGCCGTTTTGAATCAAGTAATGCGGTCAGTATCTTGTGACAGGATGTGACATCATTCAGACACCTGCAAAGTAACTAACTCTGAAAAATTCACGTTTTCACTTGCTCATACATCATGAAACATCAGGTCATTCGGTGCAACCGCTATAAAACATGGAAAATGTAACATTTTTAAAAACTTGTTCGATTGTCCTTTTGCAAATTTGCATTGTTAGAAAATATCGTCATTCGGTTAAACCGGACGACAAAAGCAGCGTTAATTAATTTTAAAAACACTTAATTTTATCTCCCATTATGATTCTTTTTTTTATACTTTCAAAAACGACCCAACTACAAATGACATTAAATCGCACACCTTTAGTGCAAACGCAGTTCCTGAAGTCAAAGTACGAGAGTAATTTGATGTGATGGAATTGTTTGCATTTATTGAAGCATTAATTACCACATCTACAAGCATTGACAATTTGTTGCGTAACAAAAAAAGTATGTATATACAAAAAAAATAAAAATATGTACAGTAAAACACAACTACAACAAATATTGGTTGTGCGCAGCATGTCTAGATAGACATCTCATCCGTCTCCTTCAGCTTGTGTGGGAATCCTCAGGCCTTGCGTCGTCTTTCGTCTGCAGTTTGAGAGTGCGTTTCTGCCAGTAGCGTTCGGCCCGCAGCTCCTCGAAGCAGAACTCGGTGGCGCCGCTGTAGAGCAGCTCTCTGCAGCACATGATCTGTTCTCGGCTCTTTCCGTCTTCCTGCGTCTGCATCAGCTGCTGTCTCTCCTGCAGCATCTTCAGCGGCGTCTGCTCCGGTCTGCAGGGCTTCCTCGCGGACAGCACCGGGTTCACCGCCGGATTGATTTTACAGGAGTTCTGGAGGGGCAAAATGAGGTGAGCACATGGAAATAATAAACATACAAACAGTTCAGTTTCAGAAGAACAAGACCGACACTTAGTGATCATTTAGAGTCAACACGACATGAAAACGTGTCCCATGTGCTGGGTCTTATTGTGCAGGATTCATTAGTGTTCTCTTCATCCAAAACTAAAACCATTCAAATATGTTTGTGACTTGAAATAAAATAAACATGGACTGAAATAAATTTCAGCTATTTCATTTCGTTTTTAAAGTCTGTGTGAACCAGAAGTTGCGAGTGATTTGGAATATTAAATGAGGAAAAATAGAGGGCGTGGCTTGTTTTGGATTTAGAAAAAAGCGGGAAATACATTTTTCAGATTTTGATTATAAATATATATATATGTGAATTAACTTGCACGGAGGAATTGTTCACCTCAAGGCTAGTAATAGCAAACAGGACCAAATTTGATTTGAAAACTGAATAAAATGCAAACAGAAGAAATTAAATAATAATAAAAAAACTTAATGTTGATACTAAATAGTAAATAAAATGATTCCATGATCATTCTTATTCTAAAATTTATTTAGCTTCTTATAGAAATACATCATTTATATTGTGAAAAAATGTGTTTTGGATTGAAATATTTCGTTTCTACTTATTTTTAATTATATTTTTATTAGTTTATTTGAATCCTTTTATGATTTAATTAATATTTAGATTTTTTGACACTCTTACGAACCCCATGTCGTTGTACAGATTAAAAGAACAAATGTTATCATAGAGGAACTCGAAGGCTTTGAGGAAATCTGTCACGCGCTGAGAGACGACCATCGTATCCTCTGATGACACTCACACAGTGGGAGGCTGGTCGTCCTCTTCCACAAACGGCTGGAAACTGGGTTCAGGAGGCGGAACCACGACACTGAGGCCCGATCTGGATTTCAGGGGCAACTGGAATCAGAAACCGACACAATCAATGCCGATCTATCAGATAACCAGACACTAGAACTAGTCATGTGACCGGTTAAACACTGCTCAACACTGGCTCACACCTTCACATTGCTCCATTTCTCGGGTTTCTGCTCGTTCTCTTTGGCTCTGGCAGTAGGCGGCGCCGTCCAGATCTCAAATTTGGGTTCTTGCGGCTCAGTTTCAGCTTTATTCTCATCAAATATCACAAGGCGACTGTTCTGTTTGGGGCCCAACGGCTGTTTAAACTGGAGCCCACGTGCATCTGTGTGTCAAAGCAAAGGAGTGTGATTGCGCCGATCGGCATACACAGAAAACATTCACGACACGTCTGAAGAGAGTTCCTGCTCACATCCGACAGATGCGTTCGCCCTGTTGATGGGAACGACGGCCTTTTTCTTCCCTTTGGCTTTGAGTTCAGCCAGTGACGATCGCTGAGGCTCTGCGGGTCCTTCGTCGTCGTCGTCGTCTCTTTGCTGATCTGTCATGGATGTCATCATCTGTCTGCAGACTCGTGCCTGCAAAGCTCTGGAGATCAACACATTTCATTATGAGGCGTGACGTTCTGAACCCTGAAAACACTGCAGTGGCAGCAGTTTTATAAAGTACGCCTTATAAAGTCCGAATTGAGAGATATGAACTTGTAATTCTGAGAAAAAAAACTACTTTTCCCCTCACTTCACAGCTCGCAGTGCCGACTTTAAAGCTTGCAATTCTGACTTTACAACTTTACAGCGCGCAGTAACCCGATTTTAAAGCTCGCAGTGCTGACTTCACGTCTTGCAATTCCAACTTTACAGCGCGCAGTGCCAACTTTAAAGCTCACAGTGCCGACTATACAGCTTACAATTCTGACTTTACAACTTTACAGCTCGCAGTGCCCACTTTAAAGCTTGCAATTCTGACTTTGCAGCTTGAAATTCAGACTTTAAAGCTCGCAGTGCTGATTTCACATCTTCCAATTCCAACTTTACAGCGCGCAGTGCCAACTTTAAAGCTCACAGTGCCGACTATACAGCTTACAATTCCGACTTTACAACTTTACAGCTCGCAGTGCCCACTTTAAAGCTCGCCGTGCCCACTTTAAACTTTGAGTGCCGACTATACAGCTTGCAATTCTGACTTTACAACTTTACAGCTTGAAATTCCGACTTCACATCTGGCAATTCCAACTTTACAGCGCGCAGTGCCAACTTTAAAGCTCACAGTGCCGACTATACAGCTTGCAATTCTGACTTTACAACTTTACAGCTTGAAATTCCGACTTCACATCTTGCAATTCCAACTTTACAGCTCGCAGTGCCCACTTTACAGCTCGCAGCGCCCACTTTAAAGCTTGCAATTCTGACTTTGCAGCTTGAAATTCCGACTTTAAAGCTCGCAGTGCTGATTTCACATCTTGCAATTCCGACTTTACAACTTTACAGCTCGCAGTGCCCACTTTAAAGCTCGCCGTGTCCACTTTAAGCTTCGAGTGCCGACTATACAGCTTGCAATTCTGACTTTACAACTTTACAGCTTGAAATTCCGACTTCACATCTGGCAATTCCAACTTTACAGCGCGCAGTGCCAACTTTAAAGCTCACAGTGCCGACTATACAGCTTACAATTCTGACTTTACAACTTTACAGCTCGCAGTGCCCACTTTAAAGCTTGCAATTCTGACTTTGCAGCTTGAAATTCAGACTTTAAAGCTCGCAGTGCTGATTTCACATCTTGCAATTCCAACTTTACAGCGCGCAGTGCCAACTTTAAAGCTCACAGTGCCGACTATACAGCTTACAATTCCGACTTTACAACTTTACAGCTCGCAGTGCCCACTTTAAAGCTCGCCGTGCCCACTTTAAACTTTGAGTGCCGACTATACAGCTTGCAATTCTGACTTTACAGCTTGAAATTCCGACTTTAAAGCTCGCAGTGCTGACTTCACATCTGGCAATTCCAACTTTACAGCTCGCAGTGCCAACTTTAAAGCTTGCAATTCTGACTTTACAGCTTGCAATTCCAACTTTACAGCTCGCAGTGCCAACTTTAAAGCTTGCAATTCTGACTTTACAGCTTGCAATTCCAACTTTACAGCTCGCAGTGCCAACTTTAAAGCTTGCAATTCCGACTTTACAGCGCGCAGTGCCCACTTTAAAGCTCGCAATTCCGACTTTACAACTTTACAGCGCACAGTACCGATTTTAAAGCTCGCAGTGCTGACTTCACATCTTGCAATTCCAACTTTACAGCGCACAGTGCCAACTTTAATAAAGCTTGCAATTCTGACTTTGCAGCTTGAAATTCCGACTTTAAAGCTCGCAGTGCTGATTTCACATCTGGCAATTCCAACTTTACAGCTCACAGTGCCCACTTTAAAGCTCGCCGTGTCCACTTTAAGCTTCGAGTGCCGACTATACAGCTTGCAATTCTGACTTTACAACTTTACAGCTTGAAATTCCGACTTCACATCTTGCAATTCCAACTTTACAGCTCGCAGTGCCCACTTTACAGCTCGCAGTGCCCACTTTACAACTTTACAGCATGCAGTGCCCACTTTACAGCTCGCAGCGCCCACTTTAAAGCTTGCAATTCTGACTTTGCAGCTTGAAATTCCGACTTTAAAGCTCGCAGTGCTGATTTCACATCTTGCAATTCCGACTTTACAACTTTACAGCTCGCAGTGCCCACTTTAAAGCTCGCCGTGTCCACTTTAAGCTTCGAGTGCCGACCATACAGCTTGAAATTCCGACTTCACATCTGGCAATTCCAACTTTACAGCTCGCAGCGCCCACTTTACAGCTCGCAGCGCCCACTTCAAAGCTCTGAATTGTAAAAAAGTCAGAATTCTGAGATAAAAAGTTGCAATTACCTTTTTTATTCATTTTTTTTCATGGCGGAAACAAGGTTCCATAGCAAAGTACCTTTATGTTTAGAATAACATGTACCGATTTAACCTTGCAAAGCTTAACAGTCATTTTAACCTGTAGACGAAATCTATAAAAAAAAAAAGGTTGCTTTTACTTTTTGCATCATATTCAATTGATACGCCAAGCTTTTATAGCTCATATAGTCTGATATACTGAGAACTTGGAGGGAAAAACACCTCCGTTTTATTCAGTGGCGCAAAATGAGCAAAAATATGAATTGGATGCAGATGCTGATGATATTCATATGGACAAAAATTAAGATGAAATTCTGATGCTTGCAAAGTAAATCAGCGAGAACATAACAGATAAATAAAATGCAAATATCAATATCAGATAATAAAGTCTTAGTAAAATGATACTTAAATGCTTAGTTTCATGATCAAAGCTCTGTAAGTTTTATGTTCATGTTGATAATTTAGAACTTCGTGCATAAAATATGACACATTCGGCTTTACAGGATTCAGACTAAAAAGTAAGAAGTTCTCAAACCTGTGAAACGCATGTAGTTTCTCTGCAGGTTCTGCTCCACACTTGACACCATCCTGAAAAAACGCTGTCAGCCATCTTCAAATTCCCCTTCTTCTCGTGCTCTTCAGACCAGGCGATGTAAAGAGCCGCTTGCATGGTTCCGATTCCTTGAGCTTGCATGTAGCGGAAGACGTCCATCGGGTCAGGACAGCCCTCGGCCTGCCAGCAAATGGAAACGAACAAGTTAAAAAAAAAAACACCAACGATACAATCTCATCTAAACGTAAGGTCGGCCGCTCACAAATTCGATCCAGAGTTCAACGTAGCGAGCGTCGTTGTGATATTTCTGGTCGGCTGTGAAGCGCGTGACCGCTCTTTCAAGAAGCACTGATAAATTGCTCTCCTTCCCACCCTGTGGGAACGTCTGCTTCGTCCATTTTATGTACCTGTAGAACAAAATGTCGAAAACATGAGCTCGTGTCAAAAGTCTTCACGCATCTGCTGCCATAATAACCCATACCTGACCCAAACGTCGAGAGGGTCGTCTCCATCATACAGCCGCAGCTCCGACTCAAACGCTCTGGAAAAAGAAGGTAATGTTAATGAGCTGCTCTGGAACATGCATTGTGTTTTTATTAAAAAAAAAAAAGCCACTCACTGTTTCTTCTGGTTGAGGGCCGTGTGGTTCCCCTCCTGCTGCTGACACAGGGCCTCGTGGAGCGCAGATATGGTACGGCCTTCTCTCAAAGGCTGGATGTTTTCCTTACATAATTCCCATTCGGCATCACACTCTGCCATGGCTGAAGATCTGATCTAGAAGTGGAATAACAGATGACACTGTTATGGTTACCATAATTCATATACATAACTACAATGTTCTTAAAGCCATGGTGCCCCACATATTAAGCTTAAATTAAAGAAATTAAAGCTTATATTAAAGCACATATTAAAGCTTAAATTAAAGAAATTAAAGCTTATATTAAAGCACATATTAAAGCTTAAATTAAAGAAATTAAATTCTATATTAAAGCACATATTAAAGCTTAAATTAAAGAAATTAAAGCTTATATTGAAGCACATATTAAAGCTTAAATTAAAGAAATTAAATTCTATATTAAAGCACATGTTAAAGCTTAAATTAAAGAAATTAAAGCACATATTAAAGCTTAAATTAAAGAAATTAAAGCTTATATTAAAGCTCATATTAAAGCTTAAATTAAAGAAATTAAATTCTATATTAAAGCACATGTTAAATCTTAAATTAAAGAAATTAAATTCTATATTAAAGCACATGTTAAAGCTTAAATTAAAGAAATTAAATTCTATATTAAAACACATATTAAAGCTTAAATTAAATAAATTAAAGCTTATATTAAAGCTTAAATTAAATAAATTAAATCTTATATTAAAGCACATATTAAAGCTTAAATTAAATAAAAGCACATATTAAAGCTTAAATTAAAGAAATTTAATTCTATATTAAAGCATATATTAAAGCTTAAATTAAATACATTAAATTTTATATTAAAGCACATATTAAAGCTTAAATTAAATAAATTAAATCTTATATTACAGCACATATTTAAGCTTAAAGAAATTAAATTCTATATTAAAGCACATATTAAAGCTTAAATTAAAGAAATTAAATCTTATATTAAAGCACATATTAAAGCTTAAATTAAATATTATATTAAAGCACATATTAAAGCTTAAATTAAATCTTATATTAAAGCACATATTAAAGCTTAAATTAAATCTTATATTAAAGCTTAAATTAAATGAATTAAATCTTATATTAAAGCACATATTAAAGCTTAAATTAAATGAATTAAATCTTATATTAAAGCTTAAACTAAATCTTATATTAAAGCACATATTAAAGCTTAAATTAAATCTTATATTAAAGCACATATTAAAGCTTAAATTAAATCTTATATTAAAGCACATATTAAAGCTTAAATTAAATATTATATTAAAGCACATATTAAAGCTTAAATTAAATGAATTAAATCTTATATTAAAGCTTAAACTAAATCTTATATTAAAGCACATATTAAAGCTTAAATTAAAGAAATTAAATCTTATATTAAAGCACATATTAAAGCTTAAATTAAATCTTATATTAAAGCACATATTAAAGCTTAAATTAAATCTTATATTAAAGCACATATTAAAGCTTAAATTAAATCTTATATTAAAGCTTAAATTAAATGAATTAAATCTTATATTAAAGCACATATTGAAGCTTAAATTAAAGAAATTAAATCTTATGTTAAAGCACATATTAAAGCTTTAATTAAAGAAATTAAGAAGTAAATGCACTAAAAGTGAGAAACACATTTAATCAGGTGATTTTGTACACAGTTAAAAGTCTCTCTGCAAAGTTAAGTAGCGAACACTTACATTTTCCAACAGTAATCTCCTGAATCTTCTTCTCTTCGCCAGAAACGAGCGTCTTTATGAAGTAAAAATGTTCAAATGTGATGTTAATTTCATAAATCGCTCGCTCTTGTGTTGTTCTGTTCGTGTTGCTGGAGCACAAGACGTTTGAACAAAAACCGGAAGCGCGCCAAAGAGATTGCGATTGGATGAACTGCTCACGTGACCATGCGGTGGTTCACTGAAATAACCGACAATTGTTTTGTTTTTGTTTTTTGTTTTTTTGTTTTTTTTAAATTAATATACGTATTTGCGTATATACATATTTATAATATACGATTTTTTTTTTTAAATCATCCGTATTTTTGTACAGTATACATGTTGAGAGCCCTAAGCAAGCCACAGCGCGGCCATCATATTGCATGCTGGGAAATGAGTCCATTTCCATTTTCGATTGTTCTATTCATAATTAATTCTATGATAACTTTAGGTCATTAAAAAGTGATAATAAGAAGCCTCGGCACTTTTCTCCACCTACTGATTTTTCACAACAATTCTCATCGCCGCGAGCGAGAAAAAAAAACTACATTTCCCAACACATCACAGCGCTTCCTGTATTTACGTTCCCTGACTCGAGAGAAACGACTGAAATCGCCTCATACAACACACCGCGTTTGATTATTATAATGTTTTAGCGTTTAAAGTCTCCCTACAGCATGTTTTTGCGGCTCCCCGAAGAATCTCAATATGGATAATCGCTGTTACTGCTGTGCATCAAAGTTCACGCTCTTCAGAAAAGAGGTCAGCGCCTATAAATACAGATTATTTCATCAAAATACCTTGATTGAACGTGTTTGACTCGGGGTTTTGTGTTTTCGCAGTTGGGTTGTAAAAACTGTGGCCATTCTTTCTGCTCTGGGTGTCTGACATTCAGTGCTGTAGTGCCAAAATATGGAAACGGCCAGCAGAAAGTCTGCAAACAGTGTTATGGAAACTTAACCAGGTCTGGAAGCCAAACACAGGTTACACTCTTATAGTATATTCACTAATACACAACTGACTGGGTTTATTTGTACAGCTCGGGCAACCAGAATGATGCTGGCCGATGGTCCCCACCTGAGAACTACAAAAAGTAAGAATCTGTAACCATGTGAAATGTGAAAAAGCCCTGGAATAACACACATCTATGGCATCTTTCAGGCGTGTTGCTGCTCTCGAAGCCAAACAAGCTCAGCAGAATCAGCCGTCCAGACCTGGAGGTGGACAGAACGACACCGTGAGTCGGATTTCGACCCGAGGACTCAGTAAAGAGGACCTGGTCATCGCAGAACGACTGAACAAGCTGAAAGAGGAAACCAAGCCGAGTGAGATGCGTCCAAATTTAATCAATATTATCGCACTCTGCTCGAACCCGTTCAACGTGCCGGAAGGCACAGAGACAACATAAACATCCCATGAAGTATAAACCGATAATCACATGATCCATTATTTATAAATATCTGCCAAATTTTATTTTCAGGCCGATAAGAATCACGTTAAAAATGAACGTATATACACCGATATATCGGTCATCGTGATTTCCTGTAAAGGGAATAAAAAAGTAAAAAATAAAACAATCGTAAGATTAAAATTCAATTAAATTAAAATTGCACTGATTAATAAATTAATAAACGAATAATACATCTAACAGAACCGTATTATAGCGAGTTAAAATATTAGTGCTGTCAAATCACGATTAATAGCATCCAAAATAAATTGTATTTACATTTTATTTATATATATATATATATATATATATATATACACACACATATATGTATATATTTACGAAATTTGTATTTTTTTATTATATATATATATATATATATATATATACATATATGTATATATTTATGAAATTAGTATTTTTTTATTATATATATATATATATATATATATATATATATATACACATATATGTATATATTTATGAAATTAGTATTTTTTTATTATATATATATATATACACGCATATATGTATATATTTATGAAATTAGTATTTTTTATTGTATATATATATATATATATATATAGACACATATATGTATATATTTATGAAATTAGTATTTTTTTATTATATATATATATATATATATATACACACATATGTATATATTTATGAAATTAGTATTTTTTATTATATATATATATATATATATATATATACACATATATGTATATATTTATGAAATTAGTATTTTTTATTATATATATATACACACATATATGTATATATTTATGAAATTAGTATTTTTTATTATATATATATATATACACACATATATGTATATATTTATGAAATTAGTATTTTTTATTATATATATACACACATATATGTATATATTTATGAAATTAGTATTTTTTATTATATATATACACACATATATGTATATATTTATGAAATTAGTATTTTTTTTATTATATATATATATATATATATATATATATATATATACACATATGTATATATTTATGAAATTAGTATTTTTATTATATATATATATACACACATATATGTATATATTTACGAAATATGTTTTTTATTATTATTTGTATATATGTGTGTGTGTGTGTGTTTGAACACAAACTTTTATTTTGGATGTGATTAATCGTTTGATAGCACTAAATTTGTATTTTTTATTGTGTATATATATATATATATATATATATATATATATATATATATATATATATATATATATATATATATATATATATACATATATATATATATATATATATATATATATATATATATATATATATATATACACATATATGTATATATTTATGAAATTAGTAGGGATGCACCGAATGTTCGGCAACCGAAACCGAATAAGTAAAAAGGCCGAATAAATTTTGCCGAACAATGACGTTTTTAATGATGTTTTAACGTTCACATATCGCGTCTTTTCCGCGCGCATATTCTTTATATCCTATGTGGGCGCGCGGTAACCGCGCGCAAAACGGAAGGGACGCGCATGCGGTGCGGCGCGCTTGTTTTTTCCGGGCGCGCCTGTGCCGCGGCGAGATGAAAACATCTCAACTTTTCAGAATGCCGCGAGCGCACCACAGGTCATGTGACAAGAACCAACCGATCATCTTCGACCTTTCCGTAACAAAACATGGAAATCTCAGCCGAACAGCTGATCATAGCTGTACAGGGGGGTTGTTATGTCTCATTTACATAAATATATCTAGTAGTAAAGCTAAAGCTAGGGCTAAAAATCAATTTATCCCTTGCTGAAACTTTCTCATCGTCTGAAACCACAGTTCATGGTTGCATAGCAACGACAGACGCCACAGAAGCGCGAGCTCCCGAACGAAAGAGGAGGAAGCGACGCGGCCGCGCTTTACACGCTTTATTAGGCGCGATATGTGAAGTAGGCTTATGTCTAGGACAGTTATTTATTTGTTGTGGGTTCATCCACATTTTTTTGCACTATTCAATGCACATTTGTTGTTGTAGACATACAGAGTTACATTCTTTCAGCAGTCAGTTATAGGCTATTCAAGAAGAACATAGGCTTCAAAGATGGCCAAATCATTTTCTATTTTTTTTTATTTTACTAATTTATTCATTTTAAGTTACATTGTGCTTTGTTTGTATAATATCTGCTGGAATGTTAAAAAAATGTTCAGTGTTAAATATTTTGAAATTATATTTTTGTTATTTGTTTTATTTCTCTGAAAAGCAACACAAAATAGTGAAAAGCAAATTTTTACTATTTAATTATTGTAATGGTGAAAAAATTGGCAAAATAAATGGAAAAAATGCGAAACACCACATTCGGTATTCGGTATTCGGCTTCGGCCAAGAATTTCATTTCGGTGCATCCCTAGAAATTAGTATTTTTTATTATATATATATATATATACACACACACATATATGTATATATTTATGAAATTAGTATTTTTTTTATTATATATATATACACACATATATGTATATATTTATGAAATTAGTATTTTTTTATATATATGTATATATATATATATATATATATATATATATATATATATATACACACATATGTATATATTTATGAAATTAGTATTTTTTATTATATATATATATATATATATACACACACACATATATGTATATATTTATGAAATTAGTATTTTTTATTATATATATATATATATATATATATATATACACACACACATATATGTATATATTTATGAAATTAGTATTTTTTTTATTATATATATATACACACATATATGTATATATTTATGAAATTAGTATTTTTTATTATATATATATATATATATATATATATATATATATATACACACATATGTATATATTTATGAAATTAGTATTTTTTATTATATATATATATATATATACACACACACATATATGTATATATTTATGAAATTAGTATTTTTTTATTATATATATATATATATATATACACATATGTATATATTTATGAAATTAGTATTTTTATTATATATATATATACACACATATATGTATATATTTACGAAATATGTTTTTTATTATTTATATATATGTATATATGTGTGTGTGTGTTTGAACACAAACTTTTATTTTGGATGTGATTAATCGTTTGATAGCACTAAATATATATAATAATGAACATAATCGAAACTGAATATTTTCAGAATAATATTGTAGACATATAATATTACATTTTCAGAGGATAAAGGATATAGATAACTTTTAAATTTTAGGATGGGAAAATGAGCTAAAGTTTATGTCACTTGAAATAAAAATAAACTTTAACTGGAATAAAATAAAATATAAAGAAGCTTATTTTATTTCATCTAGTTGCCAAGGAAACATTTCTCATTTTCAACTGGTTCAAATTGATTGACTAAAAAATCTTAAAATAAAAATGAATGAAAACAACATGTTTATTATTAAAAAATAAGGAAAACCACATAAACGTGCAAAACAATCTTAACACGCAACTAAAACTTTCAACCAAAAGTAAAACAAAAACAGAAAATATTAAAAGAAATGCTCATAACATTAATAAAATGATAGATAAAATAGCATTAGTAATAAATATATAATAATAATAAATAATACAATTAGTCTTTATGTGATTTAAAATAAATAATACTAAAATAATTCAAATGAATACGTTTTACAGTATTATGAGCAGAAAAAAGAAAGAAACACATTTATGATCTTCATTTTTTTAGATTATAAAGATAATAAAACCATAAAAACATTCAAAATATTAATAAAAAAGGATAAACGTATATATTAATGATACTAAATAGTACATAAAATCATACCACGGACCCAAAATATGATCATCCTATCTTCTTGTAGAAATATTACAATTAAAATTGTCTAAAATATATAGTATTTTATATTTTATCTTTTCTGTTTGCATTTCAATTTGTAATTTTGTTGTCATTTTCACTTGTAACTTCAATGTTTAATTCCGTTTTTTAGTATCAATAAGTAGGATTGTTTAGGATTAATCAATCAATACTGATACAAAAAACAATGAAATGGCATTTATTGAACGAATAAATATATAAAACGAATCACGAAAACATTTGATTCTGTCCCTGATCTGATATTCCTCTCCGTCCGCACAGAGTCCATCCCCTCGGAGAAGGAGCTGGAGTCTCGTCTCGCGGCCTTGAAAGCGCCGATTCAGCCCGTTCCTTCGGACAAAGACATGGAGGAGCGTCTGGCCGCCTTACAGGGAAGACCTGCGCCCTCTCAAGCCCCACGGCCTGTAAATACACCAACTCTCCCTTCAACTGCCACAGTCATGCTTTGTCAGATATGAGGAAAAGGTCTGTAAAGACCAATGGAGTTTTTGTCTCCTAAAAGAAAAGAGTGATTCTGAACTGCTGAAACGAGTCCAGTTTTTCTTCCCACTGAACCTGCGTAGGTGTTTGCATTACTGAAAGAGTCTGGTTTGTGTCGTTTTCTGCCAGATTGATACTGTAAAACTGTTGTGTTTGTGCTGAGGAAGCGCTGAAATCCATATATGGTAAAGGAGGCGTGGCTTCTGACATGCACTGTAAGCAGTCGACCAACCACAGCAGAGCAGGCTCTCAGAAAGGCGGGGCTTAGAGAGAAAGCGCTGACGCTCTAATGAGGAAATTTAAGTGTAAATTAATTTTGCTTTTATGTGTGTTTTATGTTTAGGTTCACCAGCCGCCCGACGGCAGGACTCAAACAGAACAAGCCAATGATTTGCTCGCCCAAATGACGGAGGAAGTGGCTATCGATAACCAGGATGCGTCTTCAGAGGGTAGTTTTATGCACTTTTTATTTTCAGTTGTGAAGTTTAAGGTTTGCGTGGGAAATAACGCGTGTTGCTTCACATTGGCGCTCAATAAAAGATTAGGTCACACTTTATTTTAAGGTGTCAGTATTACAGTGTAATAATACAGTTAATAACTGAGTAATAATAATTAACTGCATGTACTTACTATAGGTTTAGGGTTAATTGCATGTAATTATGCATAGTTCCTAGTTATTACTAATAAAGTGTTGCCAAAGATACCATCTCAAAGTCACGCGGTTAAGCCGGTTTTCTTTTTCTCGACTGTGTCTCAGATGAACCGTTAAACGATCTCAATAAACAAGAGGGAGGGGGCGTGAACGAGAACGTGGACGACGGCGAGCTGTCCGTCAAGCAGCTGGAGGCGGAGCAGAGCCGTGTGATGGAGGAGGCCGTGCAGGAGCTGAAGAAGGACAGACACAAGCAGGAGCAGATGCGTGAGGTGGCCGTGAGACTGGCTTTACTGCAGGGACGGGACCCCGAACAAGGTGTAGTTTGAAAGTTGTAGTCGCGCTCTTAAAGGGACAGTACGCCCGCAAATTCAAGTCTGGAGCTTCTTTCTTCCGATGAACACGAGAGAAGATATTTTGTGGGTAACCGAGTAGGAAAAAAATACTCTGTCAACTGTTTGGTTGCCGGTGTTCTTCAGAACGTCTTCCTTTGTGTTCAACAGACGAAAGAACAACTTGAGGGAGAGTAAATGACGAACTGTCCCTTTAAATACGTGCGCTTAAAGGATCACTTTCAAAGGGATAATAAAGGCCTTCTGAAGCGTAGAGATGCGTTTGTGTAAAAATGCATCCATATTGAACTAGTTATGAAGTCAAATATCCAGCTTTATTATCCCTCTGGAGGCGTGTGGAATATGTGTATGATGGATGGATTTATATAAAGCTCGGGATATTTATTAATGTTTCTCAGATTGTGTTCATCCGAAAGATGAATGTCGTAAACATCTATGATGGCTTGTTTCATCTGAAAGTGAACGAATCGTTCTTTTTCTGACGAAGCAACGATGAAGAAAAACCTCTTCTCACAATCCAATCAGTTCATTGAAATTAAATGCGTCGCAAAAGGCGCTTTAAGTCATGCATGATACAACAATGTTGATGTGTTTGTTCAGTCAGACTGTCGGATTTCCAGCAGCCCGACAGCGATGAGGAGACCGAAGAAGAGGCCATCAGCAGGGTGATGAAGAAGGTCTGTGACGTTTATAAAGAACCTGTGTCTGTGGATCCATCGAAGCTCCGTCTGAACATTTTACATTCGGCAGACGCTTTTATCCAAAGCGACTTACAAGGGGAGCAATCAGGGGAACTTTAGTTTAGTAGTATTGAAGGTGGAGCGAGTGCTGTTCATTCACAATCCCCACCTTCAGTTCCTGCCGGCGTGGGAATCGAACCTGCAACCTTCAGGTTACAAGCCCGACTCCCTCACCACTAGGCCACGAATACCCTAAAATCGTCTGAAATCCATTATGGCAAACCGTTTTGACTTTTATTCATTCTCAGGATATGAACTTTCACTAGTTAAAATGTTCATTCTTGATATCAACAATTCAATTTCCACTAGTATAAACTATAATTGTTGATATCTGTGATTGTATTTTCACTTGTGAAATCTCATCATAGGCTGCCATTCAAATTCAATTGTTGATATCAAGAATTCATTTCTTACTAGTTGAAATTCCAGTTTCACATTTCAGGAATACAATTCTGACTAGTAACAATGACAATCTCTGATATCAGTTACATTGTTACTAGTGCAAATGTCTATTCTTGATATCAACAATTGAATTTCCACTAGTAAAAATGTTCATTTCTGAAATCTGAAATGAATTCCTGATATCAAGATAATTTCTGATATCTAAAACGGCTTTCTTACTAGAAACAATCACATTCATGATATCAGAAATGAACATTTTTACTAGTGGAAATTCAATTGTTGATATCAAGAATAGACATTATCAATCACTAATTGATATATATATATATTCATCACAATGGAAAATATGTTTGTTTTTAGAATATTTATTAGTGATGCATGCAATGAAAAAAATCCAAAGAATGGCAATCCCTGATTTTTGAAATCCAAATCAGAAATAGTGTCTAATAGTGTTGGACGTCCTCGTTAGAATGCAAATAAAAATAAACTTATTCTATTCTACTTGTTGCTCTTTGCATATCTATAGTTCTACATTGTGATTTCCTGTCACTGGTTATCCAGATTTGGTGATCCTGAAAAGTTCCTATCCGGATCAGATTGATCCAGTCCGATGTTGCTTTAAAAAACTGGCAAACAAAGGATTCGATTTTATACGGATTAAACCTTTTTAAAACCGTTTTAATCTTCAAAGTAATTAATTACATCTTAATAAAAGGGTCGTTTTGCACGTCCACATTTGCTTCTTCACGATCCCACTGAGCGAAATAAATTCATTTTAACATTCAGTGCAAAAGTGATGAAGAATGAGTTGGTGTGTTTAAATTTTTGTCATTTGTTAATTGAAATAAAATGAAATATAAATGCCAGTCGAACAATTTTAGTTTAAGCTGGAGCACTAAAACTTACATAAAAATAAATTAAACCTAAAAAGCGATATTAAATAATAGTGACCTGACAAGCACGTATTGAAATGACTGAAAATAACAGCTAAATCGGAATATTAATGAAACTACAATAACGTTGTGTTCCCCCGATGACCAGCAGAGAGCGCTGTTCGATCCGGTGTGTTTTTGTGTGTCAGTTATCAGAGGAGGCGGCTCTGGACGAGGCCAGCGGCTACAACATCCCACCAGAGCTCAGCGGCCCGATGAACAGGGAGAAGGACACATCCGGCAGGAAACCGGTACGGCGCCTACACGCTTCAAACACGCTTCAGCCTCTGATGTGGTTCGTTTAGGGCTCACACTTGTCGAAACAGACCATAATCATATCATTTTCGTGTTTATAATCAATATTCACATCTAAAATTTAAAAAAAAAAAATTCACCATTCTATTTTAATGCAGTATTTATGTTACAAATGGAGCAAAAATTTTAAGAATCCTATTTTTTATTTATTTATTTATTTTTAAAAATCAGCTCTTTTCTCTCAGTGTCTGAAACGCTTCGATCAAGGATTCGGTCTGTCTAAACCCCGCCTCCCTGAGAGCTGCTCTGCTCTGATTGGTCTGACGTTGTTGCGATTGATTGACATCATCACTGACGACTCGTTTCAGAATCATTTCTTTCTTTTAGGAGACAAAAACAACAAGCATATGTTCAGAAAGCATAATAGAGGCTCTTTAATATTTTGTATTTCCGTGTTAATAATCAATATTCACATCTAAAATTAAAAAAAAGAAAATTCACCATTCTATTTTAATGCAGTTACAAATGGAGCAAAAATTTTAAGAATCCTATTTTTTATTTATTTATTTATTTTTTTAAATCAGCTCTTTTCTCTCAGTGTCTGAAACGCTTCGATCAAGGATTCGGTCTGTCTAAACCCCGCCTCCCTGAGAGCTGCTCTGCTCTGATTGGTCAGACGTTGTTGCGATTGATTGACATCATCATTGACGACTCGTTTCAGAATCACTTCTTTCTTTTAGGAGACAAAAACAACAAGCATATGTTCAGAAAGCATAATAGAGGCTCTTTAATATTTTGTATTTCCGTGTTAATAATCAATATTCACATCTAAAATTAAAAAAAAGAAAATTACCATTCTATTTTAATGCAGTTAAAAATGGAGCAAACATTTTAAGAATCCTATTTTTTATTTATTTATTTATTTTTAAAAATCAGCTCTTTTCTCTCAGTGTCTGAAACGCTTCGATCAAGGATTCGGTCTGTCTAAACCCCGCCTCCCTGAGAGCTGCTCTGCTCTGATTGGTCTGACGTTGTTGCGATTGATTGACATCATCACTGACGACTCGTTTCAGAATCATTTCTTTCTTTTAGGAGACAAAAACAACAAGCATATGTTCAGAAAGCATAATAGAGGCTCTTTAATATTTTGTATTTCCGTGTTAATAATCAATATTCACATCTAAAATTAAAAAAAAGAAAATTCACCATTCTATTTTAATGCAGTTACAAATGGAGCAAAAATTTTAAGAATCCTATTTTTTATTTATTTATTTATTTTTTTAAATCAGCTCTTTTCTCTCAGTGTCTGAAACGCTTCGATCAAGGATTCGGTCTGTCTAAACCCCGCCTCCCTGAGAGCTGCTCTGCTCTGATTGGTCTGACGTTGTTGCGATTGATTGACATCATCACTGACGACTCGTTTCAGAATCATTTCTTTCTTTTAGGAGACAAAAACAACAAGCATATGTTCAGAAAGCATAATAGAGGCTCTTTAATATTTTGTATTTCCGTGTTAATAATCAATATTCACATCTAAAATTAAAAAAAAGAAAATTCACCATTCTATTTTAATGCAGTTACAAATGGAGCAAAAATTTTAAGAATCCTATTTTTTATTTATTTATTTATTTTTTTAAATCAGCTCTTTTCTCTCAGTGTCTGAAACGCTTCGATCAAGGATTCGGTCTGTCTAAACCCCGCCTCCCTGAGAGCTGCTCTGCTCTGATTGGTCAGACGTTGTTGCGATTGATTGACATCATCATTGACGACTCGTTTCAGAATCACTTCTTTCTTTTAGGAGACAAAAACAACAAGCATATGTTCAGAAAGCATAATAGAGGCTCTTTAATATTTTGTATTTCCGTGTTAATAATCAATATTCACATCTAAAATTAAAAAAAAGAAAATTACCATTCTATTTTAATGCAGTTAAAAATGGAGCAAACATTTTAAGAATCCTATTTTTTATTTATTTATTTATTTTTAAAAATCAGCTCTTTTCTCTCAGTGTCTGAAACGCTTCGATCAAGGATTCGGTCTGTCTAAACCCCGCCTCCCTGAGAGCTGCTCTGCTCTGATTGGTCAGACGTTGTTGCGATTGATTGACATCATCACTGACGGCTCGTTTCAGAATCACTTCTTTCTTTTAGGAGACAAAAACAACAAGCATATGTTCAGAAAGCATAATAGAGGCACTTTTGTTGTTTGAGGGATTTCATCCATACAAAGTTTGTCAATGCAGTATTTCTATTTAAAGTCCATTGAATTTAGACTTTTGATGTTTTTTTTCCCCTTCACATATCAAGTGTTTTCCATCATTCTGATGAAGTAGAAAGTGTTGTGTGTTTGTGTTCAGCGGTCTAAATCGACGCTGCCGCCGCCGCCGCCTCGCAGATCCAGCGCTGCAATGATGAAGACAGCGACGAGGAGGATGACGAAGAGCTGCCGTGGTGCTGCATGTGTAACCGGGACGCCACCGTCCGCTGCCACACGTGTGAGCGGGATCTGTACTGCTCCCGCTGCTTCAGGTGCGACCGCTTCAGCGGTGTCTGAATTCATCAACTTTATTATGCTATTTCTATAAAAACTATGCATTTCGTCTTCTTTACTCACTAAAGTAATGGAAGCCCAGTTCTGCCACGTAAGGAGTTCATGCTGTGCTAAATGATGATTATGAGTTAAAAAATCCAAATTATGAAATGACACTAAAGTCAACATTCAGATTAAAAGTCGTGCTTATGACACAAAATGTCAAAATGATGGAATGCGAAGTCATAATTATGAGATAAAAAGGCCAAATTATCACATAAAAGGCGTAACTAAAAAGTCATAATAAATATGTCATAAATATGATGTAAAAAGTCAAAATTATGACATAAAAAGTCTTCAGTATAACTGTAAATATGAATCTTATCATTTTTATGACATAATTATGATTAACCAAAGTGTGTTTTTTTTTATTTTTTTTATTTTTTTTATGACGTACCGGTCGTAATTATTGAATAAAGTCATAATTATGAGATTTTTTTAAAAAAAAAGCCATAATTATGAAATCAAAAGTCAAAATTATGACCTAAAAGTTGAAGACTTTTTCTTATAATTATGACAATTTTGACTTTTTTTAAGACATAAATGTTTTTGGTATGATTATTATTTACCAAACCATGATTTTTGTTCTTTATGACATACAAAGTCGTAATTATGACTTTTTGACTTATGTTATAATTGTGACCTTTAATGTCATATTTTATTATTTCAACATTTTATGACATAATTATTATTTACTAAAGTCAAAATCATGACCTAAAAAGTCATAATTATGACTTAAAATCGTATCATTTCAACTTTTTGTAACATAATTACGATTTACCAAAGTGTGATTTTTTTTTTTTTTTTTCTTTTATGACGTACCAGTCGTAATTATTGGATAAAGTCATAATTATGAGATTTAAAAAAAAAAAAAAAAAAAAAAGAATGAAAAAAAGCCATAATTATGAAATCAAAAGTCAAAATTATAACCTAAAAGTTGAAGACTTTTTGTCATAATTATGACAATTTTTACTTTTTATGACATAAATGTTTTTGGTATGATTATTATTTACCAAACCATGATTTTATGACATACAAAGTCATAATTATGACATAAGTCAAAGTCATAATAAATATGTCATAAAAAGTCAAAATGATGACATAAAAAGTCTTCAATATAACTATAAATATGAATCTTATCATTTTTATGACATAATTATGAGTAACCAAAACCAAAGTGTGATTTTTTTTTATTTTTTTTATGACATAAATGTTTTTGGTATGAATATTATTTACCAAACCATGATTTTATAACATACAAAGTCATAATTATGACTTTTTGACTTATGTTATAATTGTGACCTTTAATGTCATATTTTATCATTTCAATGTTTTATGACATAATTATGATTTACTAAAGTCAAAATCATGACCTAAAAAGTCATAATTATAACATAAGTCAAAAAAGTCAATGTCATATTTTATCATTTCAACTTTTTGTAACATAATTATGATTTACCAAAGTGTGATTTATTTTATTTTTTTTCTTTTATGACGTACCGGTCATAATTATTAGATAAAGTCATAATTATGAGATTTAAAAAAAAAAAAAAGAATGAAAAAAAGCCATAATTATGAAATCAAAAGTCAAAATTATGACCTAAAAGTTGAAGACTTTTTGTTATAATTATGACAATTTTGACTTTTTTTTTAAGACATAAATGTTTTTGGTATGATTATTATTTACCAAACCATGATTTTTGTTCTTTATGACATTCAAAGTCATAATTATGACTTTTTTACTTATGTTATAATTGTGACCTTTAATGTCATATTTCATCATTTCAACTTTTTGTAACAAAATTATGATTTACTAAAGTGTGATTCACCGGTCATAATTATTAGATAAAGTCATAATTATGAGATTTAAAAAAAAAAAAAAGAATTAAAAAAAGCCATAATTATGACTTAAAATCGTATCATTTCACAATTTCAATTATTTTTGACGCAATTATTTTTTAACCAAATCCTAGTTCACGTCTAAACTACGACATACTGAGTAATTATGAGTCATAAATATGAAATAAAGTTGAAATTATAGTCATAATTATAACACAAGTCATCTTAAAGAAATCTTATCATTTCGACTTTATGTGATATAATCAGTTTTATGGTTTTTTTCCGTCGTGACACACCAGTCATAATTATTGTCGGGATTTGATTTTGAGTTGAACTTCACTCGGACGCTCCACACTTTGAACTCGGTCAGGATTTTCTGCAAACCGACATCCTGATCCTGCAATATTAATGTGTCGTATTTATCGTTGTTTCTGCTGCAGGGAAGGCCACGACAAATACGACAGGAAAGAGCATCGCACCTCCACATATACGGCTCCTAAGAAAGGCAAGAAGAAAACATGAGCCTCGACACTCACCATATATATATATATTAGGAGATGAACATATTTAACTCTCATGCTTTTGAACTAGAGCTCTCCGATAGCCAGCAGAAAATAATCACGTGAGCAGCCTTAGACTCCAGATTGTTCAACATCCTAATCATATGTCATCGTGATCAGCTGTAAATGTGAAACTGGATCAATAAAGCACTTGAACGTGCTCTCGTCCTTTCTGATCTTCATCAGAGCAGCTCTGTGCATTATCTTCCTGCGCTGGCATGTCCATGTTATGTTAAATAATTGAGCGGACAGTATTGAGAGCGAGCCCAGGTTGTCACACAAACACAGATGTATGACAGGAAGCGTGTTCGAGAGCGATACCGACCCTCTCCAGAGACTTTTAAGACGCTTTGTGTTTGCTGTGGCTGTTATTGGCTGTTCTTTCGGATTCTCTGGCACAGGTAACAATAAAAACAAAACAAACTCAATAGAAGAGATGCACGACGCTGGCTGTTGTGTAAGATGTTTTGCACACACATGGCGCAGCTTTATCAGCACATCAGCTGGTTTCAAGTGTTGTCACTTTATGACCTCATTAACATATATTGTGTGTGTGTGTGTGTGTGTGTGTGTGTACGTACTTCACACACCAGGACAAAGTCATGAACTAAAAAGCCTTTAGTCATGGGTTTTACTTTCCTTTCCTATTTTATTTAATTTTATCTTATTTTTTTTTACTTTACTGTTATTATCTTATTTATTTGTGCTTTATTTTATTATTGTATCGTCGTCTTTATTTTATTAGATCTTATTTTACTTTTATTTTATTATTGTTATTACTTTGTTTTTTATTATGTTATCTTATGTTAGATTTTATTTATTTATTTTATTTTATTATTTTTATATTAATTGTTTTACTTTATTTTATTTTTTTGTTGCTTTTATTGTATCATTATTTTATTAAATTTTATATCTTTATTTTTTATTATTTTTATTTCATTTTGCTTTATTTTTCTCTTCTTTTATTTTATTTGATATTATTTTACATTTATTTTAATGTTTTACTTTTTTTTTTTATATTAATTGTTTTGCTTTTATTATTTTCTTATTTTTTATTTTACTTTTATTTTATCTCATTTTGCTTCTATTTTTAAATTTTATCTTATTATTATTTTTATTTTATTTGATATTATTTTACATTTATTTTAAAATTTACTTTATTTTATTTTCATCTTAATTGTTTTGCTTTTATTATTTTCTTATTTTTTATTTTGCTTTTATTTTTTCTGATTTTATTGTACTTTTTTTTATTATTATTTTATATTTTATCTTATTTTTATTATTATTTATTTTGCTTTTATTTTATTATTTTATATGCCTTGTTTCATCTTATTTTTCTTTTATAATTGGACTTTATTTAGAGCATCACACTTGTGTTTACACTCAGTGCTCAGCTCTGAATCTCTGAAGAACACGATCTTCTGTCGTTCCTCCATCTTAAGCAACACTATCACAGTAAAAAACACAGAGGTCAGCGACTGAACCGAGAAAAGCCTCCATAATAGTTAACCTTCAACAAGCATCTTTAGTTTTATTAGCACTGCAGTCTTTACTGCTCTGCTGTTGTACTGTTTTATATTTCACTGCACTGTTTTATATAGTTTTATATTTCACTTGTTGACCAACCCCATAAACTTCCATTAGAGCAAGTGCACAATTTTCCAAAAATCGCATATCCTTATGTGGCAGTATTGAGTTGTGCCGCGAATATCAGTTTTACTGAAATCAGACAATGGCAGAATGTAAGAAAGATGTCCTGGACTCTTGATTTATTATCAAGAACTCAATGTTTGCTCTTAATCTAAAATCGTGAAATTGTTTATTGTTACATACAACGCTTGTCAGAACAAATATATATAAATAGGGAACAAAATGTACATGTCACAAAAAAAAACAAAAAAACATCTCCTTTAAGTAATAATAGACAATCTGCAATGCAACTACATCTGCTAGAAGAAACTGTACAGAATGATTAGTGGTCAAAAACACTGTTGATGGAAGCTTCCGTCATTGACCCGTGTGTGCAGTGAATTATTATAGTTCTACTGTAGAAACATCCACAGACAGACACTCAACGCTCTACACATACTGGGAGGCTTGTGGGCGGGGCCGGGGGCGGGGCCGGGGCGGGGCGGTTCACGTTATCAGGAAAAATCCAGACTTTGACCTAATACTATTTCTTCAGCGATCCGGACATCTTGCGAAGTCCCTTCATCCGATAGAGCAGCCCATTGATAAAGTCCTGTGGGGTTAAAAACCAGTAAATGAATAAACGGGTTTTTACTCTCGCGTTCTGCTAGTCAGATTCTTAGGGGAGAATTCCTTCATAAGCAGAAGCACTAAAATTGACATCATTATATTGACTAAAGCCATTTCTGCCACATTAAAAAAAATCATGCTGTGGTAAATCATAATTATGAGAAGAAAAGTCGAAGAAAAGTTGAAATTATGGGATTAAAAAAAATGATATTATGACATACTAAGTCATTGTGAGATAAAAAGTTGACATTAATCAAGTCACGTGACTAAAAGTAGAAATGAAGTCATAATTATGAGATGCAGTTGAAATTAACATGTTTAGTCAATTATGACATAAAATGTCAAAATTCTGAGAGAAAGTCATTCATACTAAGTCATTTATGACAAAAAGTTGAAATTATAAATCGAAATTGACAATAGTTATTGAGATAAAGTCGACATTAGACAGTCATTTATGGTCGAAATTATGACATACTAAGTCATGTTTATGAGATAAAAGTTGAAATTATGAGTTAAAAAAAATTGACATTAGAAAAGTCATATTTATGGCAAAAAGTATAATTTATGAGATAAAGTCGACATTAGACGTACTAAATCATTTATGACAAAATGTTAAAATTGTGAGAAAAAGTAAAAAATAATGACAAACTAAATCATTTATGACAAGAAGTTGAAATTATGACGTACTCAGTCATGAGAAGAAAAGATGAAATTATGACATGTATATTCCGTCATTATGAGACAAAAAGTCAAAATTATAACATACTAAGTAATTATGAGATAAAAACTTATCAATAGTCATTTATGGCATAAAAAGTTGAAATTATGAGATAAAAAGTTGAAATTATAAAGCGAAATGAACACTAGTCATTGAGATAAAGCCGACATTAGACAGTCATTTATGGCATAAAAAGTTGAAAATATGACATACTAAGTCATAATTATGAGATAAAAAGTCGAAATTATGAGATAAAAAAATTGATATTAGAAAAGTCATATTTATGGCAAAAAATTGAAATTATGACAATGCCAAGTCATATTTATGACAAATAGTATAATTTATGAGATAAGAAAGTCAAAATTAGACGTACTAAGTCATAATTATAACAAAATCTTTAAATTCTGAGAAAAAGTAAAAAATAATGACATACTAAATCATTTATGACAAAAAGTTGAAATTATGACGTACTCAGTCATGAGAAGAAAAGCTGAAATTATGACATGTATACTCCATTAATTATGAGATAAAAAGTCAAAATTATAACATACTAAGTAATTTAGACAAAAACTTATCAAAACTCATTTATGGCATAAAAAGTCGAAATTATATATAATATTATAAGTCATAATTATGAGATAAAAGTTGAAATTATATATAATATCATAAGTCATAATTATGAGATACAAGTTGAAATTATATATAATATTATTAGTCATAATTATGAGATAAAAGTCGAAATTATGAGATAAAAAAATTGACATTAGAAAAGTCATATTTCTGGAAAAAATTGAAATTATGAGCTAAAAAGTCGAAATTATAAAGCGAAATGAACACTAGTCATTGAGATAAAGTCGACATTAGACAGTCATTTATGGCATAAAAAGTCAAAATTATATATAATATTATAAGTCATAATTATGAGATAAAAGTTGAAATTATATATAATATTATAAGTCATAATTATGAGATAAAAGTCGAAATTATATATAATATTATAAGTCATAATTATGAGATAAAAGTCGAAATTATATATAATATTATAAGTCATAATTATGAGATAAAAGTTGAAATTATATATAATATCATAAGTCATAATTATGAGATACAAGTTGAAATTATATATAATATCATAAGTCATAATTATGAGATACAAGTTGAAATTATATATAATATTATTAGTCATAATTATGAGATAAAAGTCGAAATTATGAGATAAAAAAATTGACATTAGAAAAGTCATATTTCTGGAAAAAATTGAAATTATGAGCTAAAAAGTCGAAATTATAAAGCGAAATGAACACTAGTCATTGAGATAAAGTCGACATTAGACAGTCATTTATGGCATAAAAAGTCAAAATTATATATAATATTATAAGTCATAATTATGAGATAAAAGTTGAAATTATATATAATATTATAAGTCATAATTATGAGATAAAAGTCGAAATTATATATAATATTATAAGTCATAATTATGAGATAAAAGTCGAAATTATATATAATATTATAAGTCATAATTATGAGATAAAAGTTGAAATTCTGACATACAAATTCACAATGTTCACAAAGTCATAATTGTTACATAAAATGTCAATTCTAAAACAAAAAGTCTTACTTATGACATAACTGAAGATGTAAAAATTCATATTTAGTAAAAAGTCAAAAATTGATGATTTTTTCTTGATGTAGTGGAAATGGACTTCTAAAACTGAACCGATCTGAATAAAGATGTTATCATCTTCAGATTGCATTTGGTTATTCTATATTAGTAATGTTAATGAGTAGTTTATCACTGCGACTCATTGAATGCCTGGAAGTGTTTTGTGGCGTCTCACCTCCTTTGGCTTTCCACATTCTTGCAAAAGCTCCTGTTAAAACACAACAGCAGGTTCAGTGTTTGTCATAAAGTCATGAATATTGATGCTGAGCGTGAACGCACATGCAGTCTGGATCTCTGCTCTTCATCCGTCAGCTCCAGGAGCTCATCGATGTCGATCTCCAGCTCAGGAATCTCTTCCTCCTGCACACACACAATTACAGCCGTTACCGCAGAACGAATCGCTTAATTATTATGACACAAACCACAACGACATGATCAAATCTCCATCTGAGCGCAGTGTTATAATCAGGGCTGGGTGTGTTACTTTTCAAATGTATTTCACTACAGATTACAAAATACATGCTTTTAAAAGTCATTTGTAACATATTTCGTTACATTACTCAAGTTTAGTGACTTCATCTAAATACTTTAGAATACTAATAAGTGTGAAACAAACACAAAAAAGGTTTTTATCTCACAGTTCTGACTTTTTCCCTCAGAATTGTGTGATATAAAGTTGCAATTGTGAGTTATAAAGTCAGAATTATAAGATATAAACTGACAATATTGAGAAAAGTCAGAATTATGAGATATAAACTCACAATATTGAGAAAAGTCTGAATTATGAGATATAAACTGAAAATATTGAGAAAAGTCAGAATTATGAGATATAAACTCACAATATTGAGAAAAGTCAGAATTATGAGATATAAACTCACAATATTGAGAAAAGTCAGAATTATGAGATATAAACTCACAATATTGAGAAAAGTCAGAATTATGAGATATAAACTGAAAATATTGAGAAAAGTCAGAATTATGAGATATAAACTCACAATATTGAGAAAAGTCAGAATTATGAGATATAAACTCACAATATTGAGAAAAGTCAGAATTATGAGATATAAACTCACAATATTGAGAAAAGTAAGAATTATTAGATATAAACTGAAAATATTGAGAAAAGTCAGAATTATGAGATATAAACTGAAAATATTGAGAAAAGTCAGAATTATGAGATATAAACTCACAATATTGAGAAAAGTCAGAATTATGAGATATAAACTCACAATATTGAGAAAAGTCAGAATTATGAGATATAAACTGAAAATATTGAGAAAAGTCAGAATTATGAGATATAAACTGAAAATATTGAGAAAAGTCAGAATTATGAGATATAAACTCACAATATTGAGAAAAGTCAGAATTATGAGATATAAACTGAAAATATTGAGAAAAGTCTGAATTATGAGATATAAACTGACAATATTGAGAAAAGTCAGAATTATGAGATATAAACTCACAATATTGAGAAAAGTCTGAATTATGAGATATAAACTGAAAATATTGAGAAAAGTCAGAATTATGAGATATAAACTCACAATATTGAGAAAAGTCAGAATTATGAGATATAAACTCACAATATTGAGAAAAGTCAGAATTATGAGATATAAACTCACAATATTGAGAAAAGTCAGAATTATGAGATATAAACTCACAATATTGAGAAAAGTCAGAATTATGAGATATAAACTGAAAATATTGAGAAAAGTCAGAATTATGAGATATAAACTGAAAATATTGAGAAAAGTCAGAATTATGAGATATAAACTGACAATATTGAGAAAAGTCAGAATTATGAGATATAAACTCACAATATTGAGAAAAGTCTGAATTATGAGATATAAACTGACAATATTGAGAAAAGTCAGAATTATGAGATATAAACTCACAATATTGAGAAAAGTCAGAATTATGAGATATAAACTCACAATATTGAGAAAAGTCAGAATTATGAGATATAAACTGAAAATATTGAGAAAAGTCAGAATTATGAGATATAAACTCACAATATTGAGAAAAGTCAGAATTATGAGATATAAACTGACAATATTGAGAAAAGTCAAAATTATGAGATATAAACTCACAATATTGAGAAAAGTCAGAATTATGAGATTATAAACTGACAATATTGAGAAAAGTCTGAATTATGAGATATAAACTCACAATATTGAGAAAAGTCTGAATTATGAGATTATAAACTCACAATATTGAGAAAAGTCTGAATTATGAGATATAAACTCACAATATTGAGAAAAGTCTGAATTATGAGATATAAACTCACAATATTGAGAAAAGTCTGAATTATGAGATATAAACTCACAATATTGAGAAAAGTCTGAATTACGAGATATAAACTCACAATATTGAGAAAAGTCAGAATTATGAGATATAAACTCACAATATTGAGAAAAGTCAGAATTATGAGATATAAACTCACAATATTGAGAAAAGTCTGAATTATGAGATATAAACTCACAATATTGAGAAAAGTCAGAATTATGAGATATAAACTGACAATATTGAGAAAAGTCAGAATTATGAGATATAAACTTACAATATTGAGAAAAGTCAGAATTATGAGATATAAACTCACAATATTGAGAAAAGTCAGAATTATGAGATATAAACTCACAATATTGAGAAAAGTCAGAATTATGAGATATAAACTGACAATATTGAGAAAAGTCAGAATTATGAGATATAAACTCACAATATTGAGAAAAGTCAGAATTATGAGATATAAACTCACAATATTGAGAAAAGTCAGAATTATGAGATATAAACTCACAATATTGAGAAAAGTCAGAATTATGAGATATAAACTCACAATATTGAGAAAAGTCAGAATTATGAGATATAAACTCACAATATTGAGAAAAGTCAGAATTATGAGATATAAACTCACAATATTGAGAAAAGTCAGAATTATGAGATATAAACTCACAATATTGAGAAAAGTCAGAATTATGAGATATAAACTCACAATATTGAGAAAAGTCAGAATTATGAGATATAAACTCACAATATTGAGAAAAGTCAGAATTATGAGATATAAACTGACAATATTGAGAAAAGTCAGAATTATGAGATATAAACTCACAATATTGAGAAAAGTCAGAATTATGAGATATAAACTGAAAATATTGAGAAAAGTCAGAATTATGAGATATAAACTGAAAATATTGAGAAAAGTCAGAATTATGAGATATAAACTGACAATATTGAGAAAAGTCAGAATTATGAGATATAAACTCACAATATTGAGAAAAGTCTGAATTATGAGATATAAACTCACAATATTGAGAAAAGTCAGAATTATGAGATATAAACTCACAATATTGAGAAAAGTCAGAATTATGAGATATAAACTGACAATATTGAGAAAAGTCAGAATTATGAGATATAAACTCACAATATTGAGAAAAGTCAGAATTATGAGATATAAACTGACAATATTGAGAAAAGTCAGAATTATGAGATATAAACTGACAATATTGAGAAAAGTCAGAATTATGAGATATAAACTCACAATATTGAGAAAAGTCATAATTATGAGATTATAAACTCACAATATTGAGAAAAGTCTGAATTATGAGATATAAACTCACAATATTGAGAAAAGTCAGAATTATGAGATATAAACTCACAATATTGAGAAAAGTCAGAATTATGAGATATAAACTCACAATATTGAGAAAAGTCAGAATTATGAGATATAAACTCACAATATTGAGAAAAGTCAGAATTATGAGATATAAACTCACAATATTGAGAAAAGTCAGAATTATGAGATATAAACTCACAATATTGAGAAAAGTCAGAATTATGAGATATAAACTGACAATATTGAGAAAAGTCAGAATTATGAGATATAAACTGACAATATTGAGAAAAGTCAGAATTATGAGATATAAACTGACAATATTGAGAAAAGTCAGAATTATGAGATATAAACTGACAATATTGAGAAAAGTCAGAATTATGAGATATAAACTCACAATATTGAGAAAAGTCATAATTATGAGATTATAAACTCACAATATTGAGAAAAGTCTGAATTATGAGATATAAACTCACAATATTGAGAAAAGTCAGAATTATGAGATATAAACTCACAATATTGAGAAAAGTCAGAATTATGAGATATAAACTCACAATATTGAGAAAAGTCAGAATTATGAGATTATAAACTCACAATATTGAGAAAAGTCAGAATTATGAGATATGAACTCACAATATTGAGAAAAGTCTGAATTATGAGATATAAACTCACAATATTGAGAAAAGTCAGAATTATGAGATATAAACTCACAATATTGAGAAAAGTCTGAATTATGAGATTATAAACTCACAATATTGAGAAAAGTCTGAATTATGAGATATAAACTCACAATATTGAGAAAAGTCTGAATTATGAGATATAAACTCACAATATTGAGAAAAGTCTGAATTACGAGATATAAACTCACAATATTGAGAAAAGTCTGAATTATGAGATATAAACTCACAATATTGAGAAAAGTCTGAATTACGAGATATAAACTCACAATATTGAGAAAAGTCAGAATTATGAGATATAAACTGACAATATTGAGAAAAGTCAGAATTATGAGATATAAACTGAAAATATTGAGAAAAGTCAGAATTATGAGATATAAACTGACAATATTGAGAAAAGTCAGAATTATGAGATATAAACTCACAATATTGAGAAAAGTCAGAATTATGAGATATAAACTGACAATATTGAGAAAAGTCAGAATTATGAGATATAAACTCACAATAGTGAGAAAAGTCAGAATTATGAGATATAAACTGACAATATTGAGAAAAGTCAGAATTATGAGATATAAACTCACAATATTGAGAAAAGTCAGAATTATGAGATATAAACTGAAAATATTGAGAAAAGTCAGAATTATGAGATATAAACTCACAATATTGAGAAAAGTCAGAATTATGAGATATAAACTCACAATATTGAGAAAAGTCAGAATTATGAGATATAAACTCACAATATTGAGAAAAGTCAGAATTATGAGATATAAACTCACAATATTGAGAAAAGTCAGAATTATGAGATATAAACTGAAAATATTGAGAAAAGTCAGAATTATGAGATATAAACTCACAATATTGAGAAAAGTCAGAATTATGAGATATAAACTCACAATATTGAGAAAAGTCAGAATTATGAGATATAAACTCACAATATTGAGAAAAGTCAGAATTATGAGATATAAACTGACAATATTGAGAAAAGTCAGAATTATGAGATATAAACTCACAATATTGAGAAAAGTCAGAATTATGAGATATAAACTGACAATATTGAGAAAAGTCAGAATTATGAGATATAAACTCACAATATTGAGAAAAGTCAGAATTATGAGATATAAACTGAAAATATTGAGAAAAGTCAGAATTATGAGATATAAACTCACAATATTGAGAAAAGTCAGAATTATGAGATATAAACTCACAATATTGAGAAAAGTCAGAATTATGAGATATAAACTCACAATATTGAGAAAAGTCAGAATTACGAGATATAAACTGACAATATTGAGAAAAGTCAGAATTATGAGATATAAACTGACAATATTGAGAAAAGTCAGAATTATGAGATATAAACTGACAATATTGAGAAAAGTCAGAATTATGAGATATAAACTCACAATATTGAGAAAAGTCAGAATTATGAGATATAAACTGAAAATATTGAGAAAAGTCAGAATTATGAGATATAAACTCACAATATTGAGAAAAGTCAGAATTATGAGATATAAACTCACAATATTGAGAAAAGTCAGAATTATGAGATATAAACTCACAATATTGAGAAAAGTCAGAATTATGAGATATAAACTCACAATATTGAGAAAAGTCAGAATTATGAGATATAAACTCACAATATTGAGAAAAGTCAGAATTATGAGATATAAACTCACAATATTGAGAAAAGTCAGAATTATGAGATATAAACTGACAATATTGAGAAAAGTCAGAATTATGAGATATAAACTCACAATATTGAGAAAAGTCAGAATTATGAGATATAAACTGACAATATTGAGAAAAGTCAGAATTATGAGATATAAACTCACAATATTGAGAAAAGTCAGAATTATGAGATATAAACTCACAATATTGAGAAAAGTCAGAATTATGAGATATAAACTGACAATATTGCGAAAAGTCAGAATTATGAGATATAAACTCACAATATTGAGAAAAGTCTGAATTATGAGATATAAACTGACAATATTGAGAAAAGTCAGAATTATGAGATATAAACTCACAATATTGAGAAAAGTCAGAATTATGAGATATAAACTGACAATATTGAGAAAAGTCAGAATTATGAGATATAAACTCACAATATTGAGAAAAGTCAGAATTATGAGATATAAACTGACAATATTGAGAAAAGTCAGAATTATGAGATATAAACTCACAATATTGAGAAAAGTCAGAATTATGAGATATAAACTGACAATATTGAGAAAAGTCAGAATTATGAGATATAAACTGAAAATATTGAGAAAAGTCAGAATTATGAGATATAAACTGACAATATTGAGAAAAGTCAGAATTATGAGATATAAACTGAAAATATTGAGAAAAGTCAGAATTATGAGATATAAACTCACAATATTGAGAAAAGTCAGAATTATGAGATATAAACTCACAATATTGAGAAAAGTCAGAATTATGAGATATAAACTCACAATATTGAGAAAAGTCAGAATTATGAGATATAAACTCACAATATTGAGAAAAGTCAGAATTATGAGATATAAACTCACAATATTGAGAAAAGTCTGAATTATGAGATATAAACTCACAATATTGAGAAAAGTCAGAATTATGAGATATAAACTCACAATATTGAGAAAAGTCAGAATTATGAGATATAAACTCACAATATTGAGAAAAGTCAGAATTATGAGATATAAACTCACAATATTGAGAAAAGTCAGAATTATGAGATATAAACTCACAATATTGAGAAAAGTCAGAATTATGAGATATAAACTGAAAATATTGAGAAAAGTCAGAATTATGAGATATAAACTGACAATATTGAGAAAAGTCAGAATTTTGAGATATAAACTCACAATATTGAGAAAAGTCAGAATTATGAGATATAAACTGAAAATATTGAGAAAAGTCAGAATTATGAGATATAAACTGAAAATATTGAGAAAAGTCAGAATTATGAGATATAAACTGACAATATTGAGAAAAGTCAGAATTATGAGATTATAAACTCACAATATTGAGAAAAGTCTGAATTATGAGATATAAACTCACAATATTGAGAAAAGTCTGAATTATGAGATATAAACTGACAATATTGAGAAAAGTCAGAATTATGAGATATAAACTGACAATATTGAGAAAAGTCAGAATTATGAGATATAAACTGACAATATTGAGAAAAGTCAGAATTATGAGATATAAACTCACAATATTGAGAAAAGTCTGAATTATGAGATATAAACTCACAATATTGAGAAAAGTCAGAATTATGAGATATAAACTCACAATATTGAGAAAAGTCAGAATTATGAGATTATAAACTCACAATATTGAGAAAAGTCAGAATTATGAGATATAAACTCACAATATTGAGAAAAGTCATAATTATGAGATTATAAACTCACAATATTGAGAAAAGTCTGAATTATGAGATATAAACTCACAATATTGAGAAAAGTCAGAATTATGAGATATAAACTCACAATATTGAGAAAAGTCAGAATTATGAGATATAAACTCACAATATTGAGAAAAGTCAGAATTATGAGATATAAACTGACAATATTGAGAAAAGTCAGAATTATGAGATATAAACTGACAATATTGAGAAAAGTCAGAATTATGAGATATAAACTGACAATATTGAGAAAAGTCAGAATTATGAGATATAAACTGACAATATTGAGAAAAGTCAGAATTATGAGATATAAACTCACAATATTGAGAAAAGTCAGAATTATGAGATTATAAACTCACAATATTGAGAAAAGTCTGAATTATGAGATATAAACTCACAATATTGAGAAAAGTCTGAATTATGAGATATAAACTCACAATATTGAGAAAAGTCAGAATTATGAGATATAAACTGACAATATTGAGAAAAGTCAGAATTATGAGATATAAACTCACAATATTGAGAAAAGTCAGAATTATGAGATATAAACTCACAATATTGAGAAAAGTCTGAATTATGAGATATAAACTCACATATTGAGAAAAGTCAGAATTATGAGATATAAACTCACAATATTGAGAAAAGTCAGAATTATGAGATATAAACTCACAATATTGAGAAAAGTCAGAATTATGAGATATAAACTGACAATATTGAGAAAAGTCAGAATTATGAGATATAAACTGACAATATTGAGAAAAGTCAGAATTATGAGATATAAACTGACAATATTGAGAAAAGTCAGAATTATGAGATATAAACTGACAATATTGAGAAAAGTCAGAATTATGAGATATAAACTCACAATATTGAGAAAAGTCTGAATTATGAGATATAAACTCACAATATTGAGAAAAGTCTGAATTATGAGATATAAACTCACAATATTGAGAAAAGTCAGAATTATGAGATATAAACTCACAATATTGAGAAAAGTCTGAATTATGAGATATAAACTGACAATATTGAGAAAAGTCAGAATTATGAGATATAAACTCACAATATTGAGAAAAGTCAGAATTATGAGATATAAACTCACAATATTGAGAAAAGTCAGAATTATGAGATTATAAACTCACAATATTGAGAAAAGTCTGAATTATGAGATATAAACTCACAATATTGAGAAAAGTCTGAATTATGAGATATAAACTCACAATATTGAGAAAAGTCAGAATTATGAGATATAAACTCACAATATTGAGAAAAGTCTGAATTATGAGATTATAAACTCACAATATTGAGAAAAGTCTGAATTATGAGATATAAACTCACAATATTGAGAAAAGTCAGAATTATGAGATATAATCTCACAATATTGAGAAAAGTCTGAATTATGAGATATAAACTGACAATATTGAGAAAAGTCAGAATTATGAGATATAAACTCACAATATTGAGAAAAGTCAGAATTATGAGATATAAACTCACAATATTGAGAAAAGTCAGAATTATGAGATTATAAACTCACAATATTGAGAAAAGTCTGAATTATGAGATATAAACTCACAATATTGAGAAAAGTCTGAATTATGAGATATAAACTCACAATATTGAGAAAAGTCAGAATTATGAGATATAAACTCACAATATTGAGAAAAGTCTGAATTATGAGATTATAAATTCACAATATTGAGAAAAGTCTGAATTATGAGATATAAACTCACAATATTGAGAAAAGTCTGAATTATGAGATATAAACTCACAATATTGAGAAAAGTCAGAATTATGAGATATAAACTCACAATATTGAGAAAAGTCTGAATTATGAGATATAAACTCACAATATTGAGAAAAGTCTGAATTATGAGATATAAACTCACAATATTGAGAAAAGTCTGAATTATGAGATATAAACTCACAATATTGAGAAAAGTCAGAATTATGAGATATAAACTCACAATATTGAGAAAAGTCTGAATTATGAGATATAAACTGACAATATTGAGAAAAGTCAGAATTATGAGATATAAACTCACAATATTGAGAAAAGTCAGAATTATGAGATATAAACTCACAATATTGAGAAAAGTCAGAATTATGAGATTATAAACTCACAATATTGAGAAAAGTCTGAATTATGAGATATAAACTCACAATATTGAGAAAAGTCTGAATTATGAGATATAAACTCACAATATTGAGAAAAGTCAGAATTATGAGATATAAACTCACAATATTGAGAAAAGTCTGAATTATGAGATTATAAACTCACAATATTGAGAAAAGTCTGAATTATGAGATATAAACTCACAATATTGAGAAAAGTCAGAATTATGAGATATAAACTGACAATATTGAGAAAAGTCAGAATTATGAGATATAAACTGACAATATTGAGAAAAGTCAGAATTATGAGATATAAACTGACAATATTGAGAAAAGTCAGAATTATGAGATATAAACTCACAATATTGAGAAAAGTCTGAATTATGAGATATAAACTCACAATATTGAGAAAAGTCTGAATTATGAGATATAAACTCACAATATTGAGAAAAGTCAGAATTATGAGATATAAACTCACAATATTGAGAAAAGTCTGAATTATGAGATATAAACTGACAATATTGAGAAAAGTCAGAATTATGAGATATAAACTCACAATATTGAGAAAAGTCAGAATTATGAGATATAAACTCACAATATTGAGAAAAGTCAGAATTATGAGATTATAAACTCACAATATTGAGAAAAGTCTGAATTATGAGATATAAACTCACAATATTGAGAAAAGTCTGAATTATGAGATATAAACTCACAATATTGAGAAAAGTCAGAATTATGAGATATAAACTCACAATATTGAGAAAAGTCTGAATTATGAGATTATAAACTCACAATATTGAGAAAAGTCTGAATTATGAGATATAAACTCACAATATTGAGAAAAGTCAGAATTATGAGATATAATCTCACAATATTGAGAAAAGTCTGAATTATGAGATATAAACTGACAATATTGAGAAAAGTCAGAATTATGAGATATAAACTCACAATATTGAGAAAAGTCAGAATTATGAGATATAAACTCACAATATTGAGAAAAGTCAGAATTATGAGATTATAAACTCACAATATTGAGAAAAGTCTGAATTATGAGATATAAACTCACAATATTGAGAAAAGTCTGAATTATGAGATATAAACTCACAATATTGAGAAAAGTCAGAATTATGAGATATAAACTCACAATATTGAGAAAAGTCTGAATTATGAGATTATAAATTCACAATATTGAGAAAAGTCTGAATTATGAGATATAAACTCACAATATTGAGAAAAGTCTGAATTATGAGATATAAACTCACAATATTGAGAAAAGTCAGAATTATGAGATATAAACTCACAATATTGAGAAAAGTCTGAATTATGAGATATAAACTCACAATATTGAGAAAAGTCTGAATTATGAGATATAAACTCACAATATTGAGAAAAGTCTGAATTATGAGATATAAACTCACAATATTGAGAAAAGTCAGAATTATGAGATATAAACTCACAATATTGAGAAAAGTCTGAATTATGAGATATAAACTGACAATATTGAGAAAAGTCAGAATTATGAGATATAAACTCACAATATTGAGAAAAGTCAGAATTATGAGATATAAACTCACAATATTGAGAAAAGTCAGAATTATGAGATTATAAACTCACAATATTGAGAAAAGTCTGAATTATGAGATATAAACTCACAATATTGAGAAAAGTCTGAATTATGAGATATAAACTCACAATATTGAGAAAAGTCAGAATTATGAGATATAAACTCACAATATTGAGAAAAGTCTGAATTATGAGATTATAAACTCACAATATTGAGAAAAGTCTGAATTATGAGATATAAACTCACAATATTGAGAAAAGTCAGAATTATGAGATATAATCTCACAATATTGAGAAAAGTCTGAATTATGAGATATAAACTGACAATATTGAGAAAAGTCAGAATTATGAGATATAAACTCACAATATTGAGAAAAGTCAGAATTATGAGATATAAACTCACAATATTGAGAAAAGTCAGAATTATGAGATTATAAACTCACAATATTGAGAAAAGTCTGAATTATGAGATATAAACTCACAATATTGAGAAAAGTCTGAATTATGAGATATAAACTCACAATATTGAGAAAAGTCAGAATTATGAGATATAAACTCACAATATTGAGAAAAGTCTGAATTATGAGATTATAAACTCACAATATTGAGAAAAGTCTGAATTATGAGATATAAACTCACAATATTGAGAAAAGTCTGAATTATGAGATATAAACTCACAATATTGAGAAAAGTCTGAATTATGAGATATAAACTCACAATATTGAGAAAAGTCTGAATTATGAGATATAAACTCACAATATTGAGAAAAGTCAGAATTATGAGATATAAAGTCACACACTAAATTCACAATTGCAAGAAAAAAGTCAGTATTGCAAGTTTATATCTCCTAATTCTGACTTTATAACTTGCAATTGTGAGAAAAAGAAGTCAGAATTGTGAAACACAAACTCACAATTGTGAGGAAAAAAACAAATGTTGAGAAAAAGTCGCAGTAACGAGTGAATTATAAAATGACTCTCAAAACATGAAAACAGTGGAAAACATGAAACTGAACTCGTCTTTTTTCAGACGGTCAGAGTCAGAGAATCACCAATCGCTGTTTAAATGACATTAAAACTCAAAGTAATCACTTTGGTAATCTAAAACACTTTTCAGATGGAACTGGAATCTGATTACCACCCATTTACAATGAAACACAGTCACTCAAATCTTAAGTAACTAAGTGACTTGTGTTTCGTTACTCCCCAACCCTGGTTATAATCCATAAGGAAATCTGATTTTAGGCCGCATGGACTCTCATTAACGACGGATAATCCTCTTATAAACGCTTAAATGTGATTCATTATGCTTTAGCGGCTCATGCTGAAGCCATACAGTGTGAGTTTTAAGCTCAAAGTGTTTCTGCTTCGCATCTCTGCTGGAGTCTTCAAACGGCATCCGCTCTTAAAAGCATCGCAGGTTAGCGGGATAAGAGAAATGACGACCCCCGGAGCGACACCGCATTACCGACCGCACATCAATAATACAGGAACTCAGATGAGAACCTTAGAGGAACCGCCGCGTCAGCTAATGACCCGAGAGAGCCGCGGTTTGTGATGTTGAAGTTCTTCCTGTGATTTATTCAAACACAACCGCTGTTCGTATCGATGATCCGATGAACAGACGCTCTGAATGTCCTGTTACTGTTCACTGGAACTAAAACTGACCGAATTATTCTTGAAATTTTGTTAATTGAAGTAAAGCTGGAGGGAAAAAATCAATGAAAAATGTTAAAAATGTAACAATTAGAAATGTTGCATTGTTGTAAGTTATTAAAATGACTAAAACTAAAATGGAAATACAATAAAAATGACAAAAGCACAAATGACTGAAACTTAAGCTAAAAGTTCATTTGAATACATAAAATGATACATTAATATCTGAAATTAAATGTAAAAAACTTCAAGTTTAAGAACTAAAATTACCGAACAAAAACATGAATTAGAGCAAATTAGAAATAAATAAAATGTCAAATGTGTGAAAGCATATTTAAAAGATAAATGAATACTTTTAATAAATCTGAAGTAAAATGAAAATAAACAAAATTGTAACGCTGTCTTTAATTGAAATAAATGTTTCAATACTAAAATGACTAAAACTGAAATGGAAATAGAATAAAAATAAGCATGACAAAAGCACAAATGACTGAAACTTAAGCTAAAAGTTCATTTGAATACATAAAATGATGCATTAATATCTGAAATTAAATTAAATTAAAGTTTTTTCAAGTTTAAGAACTAAAATTACTAAAACCGAAAAAAACATGAATTAAAGCAAATTAGAAATAAAAAAATAAATAAAATGTGTAAAAGCATATTTAAAAGATAAATACTTTTAATAAATCTGAAGTAAAATGAAAATAAACAAAATTGTAACGCTGTCTTTACAACTAATTGAAATAAAACGTTTCAATACTAAAATGACTAAAACTGAAATGGAAATAAAATAAAAATAAGCATGACAAAAGCACAAATGACTGAAACTTAAGCTAAAAGTTCATTTAAATACATAAAATGATGCATTAATATCTGAAATTAAAGTTTTTTCAAGTTTAAGAACTAAAATGACTAAAACCGAAAAAAAACATGAATTAGAGCAAATTAGAAATAAAAAAATAAATAAAATATCAAATGTGTAAAAGCATATTTAAGCGATAAATTGATACGTTTAATAAATCTGAAGTAAAAATATAAAAATAAACAAAATTGTAACGCTGTCTTTACAACTAATTGAAATAAAACATTTCAATACTAAAATGACTAAAACTGAAATGTAGATAAAATAAAAATAACAGACGTTCTGAATGTCCTGTTACTGTTCACTAAAACTAAAACGGTTCGAAATATTCTTGAAATTTTGTTAATTGAAGTAAAGCTGGGGGGGGGGGAATCGATGAAAAATGTTAAAAATGTAACAATTAGAAATGTTGCATTGTTGCAAGTTATTAAAATGACTAAAACTAAAATGGAAATACAATAAAAATGACAAAAGCACAAATGACTGAAACTTAAGCTAAAAGTTCATTTGAATACATAAAATGATACATTAATATCTGAAATTAAATGTAAAAAACTTCAAGTTTAAGAACTAAAATTACCGAACAAAAACATGAATTAGAGCAAATTAGAAATAAATAAAATGTCAAATGTGTGAAAGCATATTTAAAAGATAAATGAATACTTTTAATAAATCTGAAGTAAAATGAAAATAAACAAAATTGTAACGCTGTCTTTAATTGAAATAAATGTTTCAATACTAAAATGACTAAAACTGAAATGGAAATAAAATAAAAATAAGCATGACAAAAGCACAAATGACTGAAACTTAAGCTAAAAGTTCATTTAAATACATAAAATGATGCATTAATATCTGAAATTAAAGTTTTTTCAAGTTTAAGAACTAAAATGACTAAAACCGAAAAAAAACATGAATTAGAGCAAATTAGAAATAAAAAATAAATAAAATATCAAATGTGTAAAAGCATATTTAACCGATAAATTGATACTTTTAATAAATCTGAAGTAAAATGAAAATAAACAAAATTGTAACGCTGTCTTTACAACTAATTGAAATAAAACGTTTCAATACTAAAATGACTAAAACTGAAAAAAAAGCACATATTACTAAAAGCTCACTCAAAATATGAATACACTTAATAATACATCATACAATAATAATACATAATACAACTATCATAAATTGAATATAATAAATAATATAAATTGAAGCGCTAAAATTACTGAAATAAAAATATCTGGTGATGGTGATTCATGAAGCTTTACGAATCTTTTGATTCGACTCAGTGATTCGGAGCGCCAAAGTCACGTGATTTCAGTAAACGAGGCTTCGTTACGTCATCAGTGATTCGACATTTCACTTTAATACACGATTCAAACCACTGATTCGAATCAAAAGATTCGTAAAGCTTCATGAATCAGTGTTTTGAAATCGTCCATCGCTAGATATTGTTGAATAAAGTCACTATTTTGGTTTTTATTCTCGTCTCTTTATAATATTAATGTTGATCCACTGTAGTCACATGACCTGTTTTAAATATGTTTTAGTGAAAGTGTTCATTATCAGTAGAGACTCACTGAACCATCCAAAATATCTTCATTTGTGTTCTGACAGGGAGAGGAATTAATGACATAATTATCATTTTTGGGTGAATTAACCCTTTAAAAATAGCATTTACTCAACCTCATTCTAAACCGGACTGTTTTTAGCCTCATGAATGACAGTTTTATGGTCATTTTGTCCTTTTTACAGCTCATGATCTCCATCACAACAAGAGTAATGAAAGCACGCGTCGTGTTGTGTTTTGTCTGAATGATTTCACGGGATGTCGGGAACGCTGATTCCCTGATGTGGATCCGTTACTAATCCGATCTTCCTTCCCTGGTTTCCTGCCGCAGGCTCAGAGAATCAAAACACGCAGCTGGACACAAACACTACAAACCACCTTCATCACGGGGAAATGTTCTCCAGAAACACGGATCTGTGACCCTGGAGAATATGAGTTCAAATACAAGACCATCCACTCCAAAAAACAAATCAATTCCACCCACTTCAGCTTAAAAACTTCATCAAAAAGTCATTTAACTTTCAATATCAGTATATAATTGAGCGTTCTTCCAAAACGCCCTTCTGATTCATATTTATGGGTGTTCGATTGCAGATTTTTTTGAGCGATTGGTGATTCTCTGACTCTGACCGTCTGAAAAAGACGAGTTCAGTTTCATGTTTTCACTGTTTTCATGTTTTGAGAGTCATTTTATAATTCACTCGTCACTGCGACTTTTTCTCAACATTTGTTTTTTTTCCCTCACCATTGTGAGTTTGTGTTTCACAATTCTGACTTCTTTTTCTCACAATTGCGAGATTTAAACTCACAATTGCAAGTTATAAAGTCAGAAATGGGAGAAATAAACTTGCAATACTGACTTTTTTCTTGCAATTGTGAATTTAGTGAGTGAGTTTTTATCTCATAATTCTGACTTTTCTCAATATTGTGAGTTTTTATCTCATAATTCTGACTTTTCTCAATATTGTGAGTTTAAATCTCATAATTCTGACTTTTCTCAATATTGTGAGTTTTTATCTCATAATTCTGACTTTTCTCAATATTGTGAGTTTTTATCTCATAATTCTGACTTTTCTCAATATTGTGAGTTTATATCTCATAATTCTGACTTTTCTCAATATTGTGAGTTTATATCTCATAATTCTGACTTTTCTTCAATATTGTGAGTTTATATCTCATAATTCTGACTTTTCTCAATATTGTGAGTTTATATCTCATAATTCTGACTTTTCTTCAATATTGTGAGTTTATATCCCATAATTCTGACTTTTCTCAATATTGTCAGTTTATATCTCATAATTCTGACTTTTCTCAATATTGTGAGTTTATATCTCATAATTCTGACTTTTCTCAATATTGTGAGTTTATATCTCATAATTCTGACTTTTCTTCAATATTGTGAGTTTATATCTCATAATTCTGACTTTTCTCAATATTGTGAGTTTATATCTCATAATTCTGACTTTTCTCAATATTGTGAGTTTATATCTCATAATTCTGACTTTTCTCAATATTGTGAGTTTTTATCTCATAATTCTGACTTTTCTCAATATTGTGAGTTTATATCTCATAATTCTGACTTTTCTTCAATATTGCGAGTTTATATCTCATAATTCTGACTTTTCTCAATATTGTCAGTTTATATCTCATAATTCTGACTTCATAACTCACAATTGCAACTTTATATCACTCAATTCTGAGGGAAAAAGTCAGAATTGTGAGATAAAAACTCTCAATGATCTTTTTTGTGTTTGTTTCACACTTATTAGTATTCCAAAGTATTCTAAAGTATTTAGATGAAGTGACTAAACTTGAGTAATGTAACGAAATACGTTACAAATGACTTTTAAAGCATGTATTTTGTAATCTGTAGTGAAATACATTTCAAAAGTAACACACCCAGCTCTGGTCGTTACACACTTAATTAACGACATGAAGCTTTAAAATCCCCTCATTAAAACACACAGTTAGCGATGACTTGATGAGTATTGTTAATTGCCGATACCTAATTAGAAGTCACGAAAAACATCTGGTCAAATTCTGTCAAATAAACGAGAAGCAAGGGATTCTTTTAATTAATTAATCTCATCATAATGAGCTGATGGCGCTACGTTTAGCTCGATCATTGTCTTAAAGTGATTAAAGGTAAAATTAATACCACACAAAAGACTCGAGCATCAGTAAACAAGTGAGCGATTTTTGACACGGCAAAAATCCGACTCTTTATACGAAGACCTGAGTGAGTAAATGACAGATTAATCATGCATCATGTGTCTTTTACACCAGACACCTAGCAACTGCTCAGGACACCCTAGCAACCCCCTGGCAACGACTCATGCATCCTTTTGAAAAGGTTTCTTCAAACTCACACTCGTATATCATAACAAAAGCCAATAGCGTGATGTGAAGTCAAGGCTGGGCAGAGTAACTCGGGATCCAGTGAGTTCACGCATAAATTAGAGATGCTCATGAATAATGCACAGTGGGCGGACTCTTACAGGCTTCCACACGGAAGCGTCAGAGTACCTTCAGAGTGAAACCCTTCCGCCGGGCCATGAAATATTCATCACCTCACCAAAACGTGGCCAAACGCACCGCCACTCCCAAACCACAGGCAGCCCAACTGTGCTTTCTCAAACTCTGAACAACATGGTAATCTTACAATGCCCCGTTTACAAGATTTAATTGTAAATCATAATCCTTGATGACTTTTTTGTAACTTCAGTTAGTGTGTAATGTTGCTGTTTGAGCAGAAACAACATCTGCAAAGTTACGACACTCAAAGTTCAATGCGAAGAGAGATAAAAATCAGCTGGTGCAACGAGCTTCTTCCTGAGGTAGTGACATCACAAACCCCCAAATTTACATAAACCCCGCCCCCCGAGAACACTCAACAAAGGGGGCGGGGCCATGTTGTGCTGCTTTAGAGTTGTTGTCGTGGAGTGTTGTCAGTTTACGCTTCACAGACGAGGGTGGATTGGAGGAAAAAAGAGTAACGTGACGACACATGATCAACTCCACAGCAACGACATCGATTTATCCACGAACCGTTCAGAAACGACTCCATCCGTTTGAACACTTTCCTCATTTTGTCTGCGTGAGATTCTCCAGCTTTGTTGTTGTTGAGCCGTTGAAGCTCCGCCCTCTTCTGGAGCAGCGGCTCATTTGCATTTAAAGGGACGGCGTGTTTTCGCTCACGCCCAAATAGAGGCGAATTTTGACGAGCGATAATAAATGATCTGAGCTGAAACGTCACTGGAGACACCAGACACTGATATTACATCTGGAAATGTATGTAATTTAGTCCGTATTTAATTAGATAATGCATCATTTGCATATTTCATAAAACATAAATAAAAGTTTGCAATTCTTAATGTAATGAATCAACTGGGACGGTATGATGATGTATTTTAGTTATTTTTTGTATCCTTTTGTGTTTTTGCCTTAAGCTTGCGAATCTTCAGTGTCGACGGATTATATCAGAGACGCACAAGAGCCACAGAAAACATGAAAGCGTTGCTCTTTAAACGGAGCTGCTTTAGCATGTATTTAGGACACAGCAGACGTCTTCCCCTCAAAGCCTGCTCCATTTAAATCCCCTGAAATTCCTAGAAAATAATGAGATAAGCCAGTGTTTCTGTGTTTCTGTTCATGCGAGTTTGGTCAGCAATCAGTCCGTGTGTCATCTGACAGCTGCCGCGGTGTAAACACACACACACACACACACACACGTTGTGTTTTCATGGTTTATGGGGACATTCCATAGGCGTAATGGTTTTTATACTGTACAAACTGTACATTCTGCCCCCCCCTAAACTTAACCCTCACAGAAAATGTTCAGCTATTTTACATTTTCAAAAAAGATCATTCTGTTTGATTTATAAGCTTGTTTCCTCATGGGGACCAACAAAATGTCCCCACAATGTCAGGATTTACTAGTATTACTATACCTGTGGGGACATTTGGTCCCCATAAAGTAGGGAATACACACACACACACACACACACACACACACTCACACACACTCACTCACAGACACACTCACTCACACAAACTCATGCACAAACACACACACACACACAAGTTGTGTTTTCATGGTTTATGGGGACATTCCATAGGTGTAATGGTTTTTACACTGTACAAACTGTACATTCTCCCCCCCCCCCCCACCACCACCCCTAAACTTAACCATCACAAAAAATGTTCTGCTATTTTACATTTTCAAAAAAGATCATTCTGTATGATTTATAAGCTTGTTTCCTTATGGGGACCAACAAAATGTCCCCACAAGAAAAAAATTTACTAGTATTACTATACCTGTGGGGACATTTGGTCCCCATAACGTAGGGAATACCCACACACACACACACACATACACACACACACACTCACTCACAGACACACACACACACATACACACAAGTTGTGTTTTCATGGTTTATGGGGACATTCCATTGACGTAATGATTTTTTATACTGTACAAACTGTACATCCTGCCCCCCCCCCAAACTTAACCCTCACAGAAAATGTTCTGCTAGTTTAGATTTTCAAAAAAGATCATTCTGTATGATTTATAAGCTTGTTTCCTCATGGGGACCAAGAAAATGTCCCCACAATGTCAAGATTTACTGGTTTTACTTACGTTGTGGGGACATTTGGTCCACACAATGTAAGTAAAACAAGTACACACACACACTGAAGAGATGCTGGACATCTGCCACTACACTCAACACTTTCTCACACACACACACACACACACACACATCATGCTCAAAGATCTCCACCGCCGAACGCTTGAATGTCCCACATGTCCTTGAGTTTAATAGTAACCGGGTCAGACATTAACCGACACCAGCGACCCGCATATCCATAATGTGGGAGCTGAAATGATTTGCTCTGTTCTTTTAATCTGTTATCTAACATTTGATTCATTCTCATCTATTCTAGTTCTAGTGATTCATTTAGTGACCTCGCTGTTTCAGTGGTGAGTGTTGTTGAGTGTCCCTGCGGACAAAAAAATATGGTTTGTTAATGTTCATTTGATGTTTTTCTGTGAACATTCTGAAGGCCTAGTTTTTGTTTTAAAATGTTTCAAAAGCTTTTGTACGAGATTTCCGTTTTATCATTCCTCAAACATTACTGGAACGTTACTTTAGAACATTCTGAAACAAGTAGCAACATTTAAAAAGAATGTCAAACTGCTTCAGAAAACAACCTTCTATTAATGTATGAACAGGGTTGAGGAGTAACGAAACACAAGTAACTTAGTGACGTATTTAAAATACAAGATTTGAGTGACTGTGTTTGATTTGAAATGTGTGGTAATCAGATTCCAGTTCCATCTGAAAAGTGTTTTAGATTACCAAAGTGATTACTTTGAGTTTTAATGTCATTTAAACAGCGATTGGTGATTCTCTGACTCTGACCGTCTGAAAAAGACGAGTTCAGTTTCATGTTTTCCACTGTTTTCATGTTTTGAGTCATTTTATAATTCACTCGACACTGTGACTTTTTCTCAACATTTGTTTTTTTCCTCACAATTGTGAGTTTGTGTTTCTCAATTCTGACTTCTTTTTCTCAGAATTGCGAGATTTAAACTCACAATTGCAAGTTATAAAGTCAGAATTGGGAGATTTAAACTTGCAATACTGACTTTTTTTCTTGCAATTGTGAATTTAGTATGTGAGTTTATATCCCATAATTCTGACTTTTCTCAATATTGTCAGTTTATATCTCATAATTCTGACTTTTCTCAATATTGTGAGTTTATATCTCATAATTCTGACTTTTCTCAATATTGTGAGTTTATATCTCATAATTCTGACTTTATAACTCACAATTGCAACTTTATTTCACGCAATTCTGAGGGAAAAAGTCACAATGATCTTTTTTGTGTTTGTTTCACACTTATTAGTATTCCAAAGTATTCTAAAGTATTTAGATGAAGTGACTAAACTTGAGTAATGTAACGAAATACGTTACAAATGACTTTTTAAAGCATGTATTTTGTAATCCGTAGTGAAATACATTTTAAAAGTAACACACCCAGCCCTGAATATGAATATTGTTTTTGTGCTAATGCTTTTATTAAACACCAGATAACTTCGAACAAACGTTCTAAAACATTGCCAGAATGTTCGCTGGAGTGGAACTAACAACACGAGGTGGATGTTGATGAAAAATAATGAGACTGAATGTGAAAAGCTCTCCAGCATCGACAGTGATAGCTTCACAATCAAACACATCTGACATGTAGTGACTGATATCTTGAGCTTTATTTACAGCTTCTTCTGTATTTCATGTTTGTTTTCATTTCAGACACAAACTGAAAAAGTCTTTTGATGAATTAGTTCCTTTGAGGGATTTGAGACATTTGAGACACGTACTCTCGTAAATGTAACTCGCAATCATTTTATCCCTTAAAACTCATCTTTGATCACATTTAAACGTTTTGTCCTGTGACAAAAAAATCTTTATGCCTTAAAATAGCTTGAATGTAACTCTACACCCTTGCCTCATTTATTATACGCACGTCAATGAATATGCTAATTAGCTCCGCCTCCTTTCGCTGGCGGCCAGCTCAGAGATCCGCTCGGTCAACTTACTGACGTACACGTAACGTGATTAATAACGTTTTGCTTGACTACGTTATCAAACATGTGATAATGCTACACAAACCATGTTCTTAAAAATCAATATCCTTAACCCTTTATGTGCCGTTCGGGATGTTTTCATCCACTATGGGGAATTTTTGAGTCTTAATTTGGCCGTAACTTTCTCCGTGTTTCAGCAAATGGGATGATTTTTGGTGACAAATCTTATTCTGACACATATTTTGGGAAAATGCTTTGAAAATGTTCAAAAACTCAACAGGACTCTGTGGGCAAATTCACGACGCTTTCGTTATGATTTTAACTGCTTTAAAAATGTATCAGATAAATATTTTTTTGCTTAAATCTATTAATCAGCCTCAGTCCTGATCAAAACTACTAAATTTAAAAAAAATGAT
>CM074286.1:1572500-1647500 GCA_037194245.1 Opsariichthys bidens | reverse complement strand
GCATTTGGCTAAAAAACATATATATTTTTTAAAATTTATAAATACATAGGTTGCCTTTATTTTACTAACTGTATGCTTTAATGGATTCAACACGATTTCAATGGATTTAACACGATTTTTGTTCTGAGTGGGTGTTAATGTGTTGCTATGTGGTTTCTAGGGAGTTCCGGGTGTTGCTAAGCTGTTGTTGGGTGTGCCGAGCGGTTGCTAGGGGGTTGCTAAGCTGTAAAAATAAAAATATATATTTTAGAAAATATATATACATTTTAAAATAAATAAAACCATTCAGTTTACTGATCTGTAAAGAAAACATGAGTGGTGTTTGTCAGTGCAAAACTCAATTGTGAATGGTTGCCAGGGTGTTTCTATGCAACTGATAGGACACTAGTATAAGGTTGCTAAGATATTCAAAGAGGCTATTAGTGTTCTGCTATGTGGTTGCTAGGGTGTTCTGGGTGGTTATAAGGTTTTTGTTATAAGATATTCTGAGTGGCTGTTTGTAAATTGCTGGGGTGGTCGCTAAGGGGTTGCTGAGCAGTTTTGAGGGTGTTCTGGGTGGTTTCTAGGGGGTTGCTATGATATTCTGAATGGCTGTTAGTATTCTGCTATGTGGTTTCAAAGGAGTTCTTTATGGTTGGTTGCTAGGGTGTTCTGAATGGTTGTCAGGGTGTGACTATGCGGTTGCTAGGGTGTTCTGGGTGATTGTTATAATGGTATTGTTATAAGGCTGCTAAGATATTAAGAGGGGCTGTTAGTATATTGCTGGGGTGGTCGCTAGGGGGGTTGTTAAGCTATTTTGAGGGTGTTCTGGGTGGTTGCTAGGGGGTTGCTAAGGTTCCTAAGATATTCTGATTGGCTGTTAGTGTTCTGCTATGTGGTTTCTAGGGTGGTTGCTAGAGGTAGCAAGGCTGTTCTGTTGCTAGGGTGTTCTGAATGGTTGTCAGGGTGTTGCTATGCAGCTGATAGGACACTAGTATAAGGTTGCTAAGATATTCAGAGAGGCTATTAGTGTTCTGCTCTGTGGTTTCTAGGGAGCTCTGGGTGGTTGCTAAAGGTTGCTAAGCTGTTCTGAATGGTTGTCGGGGGGTTGCTATGTGGTTGCTAGGGTGTTCTGGGTGTTTTTGTTAAAAGATATTCTGAGTGGCTGTTTGTATATTGCTGGGGTGGTCGCTAAGGGGTTGCTAAGCTGTTTTGAGGGTGTTCTGGGTGGTTTCTAGGGGGTTGCTAATGTTGCTAAGATATTCTGAATGGCGGTTAGTCTTCTGCTATGTGGTTTCAAGGGAGTTCTTTATGGTTGGTTGCTAGAGGTTGCTCGGCTGTTCTGTTGCTAGAGTGTTCTGAATGGTTGTCAGGGTGTGACTATGCGGTTGCTAGGGTGTTCTGGGTGATTGTTATAATGACATTATTATAAGGTTTGTAAGATATTGAGAGGGGCTGTTAGTATATTGCTGGGGTGGTCGCTAGGGGGGTTGCTAAGCTATTTTGAGGGTGTTCTGGGTGGTTGCTAGGGGGTTCTGAATGGTTGTCAGGGTGTGACTATTCGGTTGCTAGGGTGTTCTAGGGGATTGTTATAAGGGCATCGTTATAAGGTTGCTAAAATATTCTGAGTGGCTTTTGTTTATTGCTGGGGTGGTCACTAGGGGGTTGCTATGCTATTTTGAGGGTCTTCTGGGTGGTTGGTAGGAGGTTGCTAAGCTGTCGCTAGGGGGTTGCTGCGAGGGTTTGTGTGTGTGTGTATATATAATATAATATAATTTTGGAGCACACTTCTTTTACTCAGACACTTTGCTCCATTATCAGAGGTAATGGCGCTTATCCTGTGATATCCTTTGCCAGGAGGTAATGGAGGGTAATGGATGTGACTTTGCCCTGTTTTGATTAAATGGGGATGAGCAAAGAGCCATATGTCAAAATCTTCCTCTCTTACCAGCTGAAATGTCAGTTGTCACTTAAGAGTTGCTTGCCAGATCATAAAGTTTCCATTTACCGTTACTGAGATCGCTTTCCCGTAAGATCCATTGATGTGCAGGCTGGCTACTCATAATATTTCCAGGATGTTGCGATGATAAGATGATTATTCTCATATCAACAGATAACCGTGGAGCCGCAGGTGTCAGAAAACGTGCAACGATAATGTAATAAAGTTGAACAGTCTCTGTGTTTGTTTCCCTTTGGGAGTATCCCTGATGGATCCATTTGAATTAATAAATAAGATCATGCAAGGGCCAGTTCGCAGGTCAGTGGAGTGAAAAAAAAAAGATGCACGCGCGAGACCCTGCGAAAGACACAAGACATCTGTCTGGCTCTCAAGCAGTGCAATTGAAAAGCGAGTTGTGTGTGAACGGCGTCTCTCGAGTATGACAGAAGCGCAGTCACCTGTGTCTACCGGCGCAGATTATCTATATGTTCACCTGTCAGAAAGCCTCCAACATGCATTAGAAATCAACCATGTCTTTTATAGCTGCCATTATCAGGCGTGTGACTGATAAGGCCTGAAACTAAATGGACGCACTTTAATAAATGATGAATGAGGAGACGCAGCAATGCCACAGTCTGTAGTGGTTTGGACAGAGCAAAACTTGATATGCAAGAAACACATTTATGGTGCCCGCGGCGCATCAAACATTGCTTCGAGCTGTCCAAACAGAATTCTGGGGTGTATTCCCATGTCAAAGTGTACACTGGGCCGGACAAAAGGCGAGCTTCGGCTATTCCGAAGATCCGATTTCGATAAAAACAATGACTGCCTCCTTTTCCTTTTGTTTTGTCATGGCATATCAGTCAAGTGCAGCTCCGCTGCTTCTCCTGACGATGTGCCGTCTGTTACGAACTCTGAATTATTAAGCAACGTGGCAGCTCATCTTTCACAGCCAACAAATTCATTCATCCAAGCCAAGACTCAAAAATAGGGCTTGCCGACGAAACGGGGCACACGTTCCCTAAAAACACTGTGCTTCTAAGGAAAAAGAAAAAGGAATGCTTTATCAGAAGAAAATGTGGTGCTTATCCATTCTACGGTGTTGCCAGGGCGTTGCTATGAAGTTGGATGTGTATTTTGTGGGTTAATATTGTGTTGCCATTCAGTTGCTTGGGTGTTGTGGATGGTCGTCAGGGCGTTGCTATGCAGTTGCATATATAATTTAGTGGTTAATAGTGAGTTGCTATTCAGTTGATAAGGTGTTGTGGAGGGTTGCCAGGGTGTTGCTATGCAGTTGCATGACTGTTCTGCTGCTTAATAGTGTGTTGCCATGCAGTTGCTTGGGTGTTGTGGATGGTTGCCATGGTGTTGCTATGCAGTTGCATGAGTGTTCTGCGGCTTAATAGTGTGCTACTATGTAGATGCTAGGGTGCTGTGGATGGTTGCCAGGGTGTTGCTATGCAGTTGCATGAGCGTTCTGCGGCTTAATAGTGTGCTGCTATGTAGATGCTAGGGTGTTGTGGATGGTTGCCTGGGTGTTGCTATGCATTTCCATGACTGTTCTGCAGATTAATAGTGTGCTGCTATGTAGATGCTAGGGTGTTGTGGATGGTTGCCAGGGTGTTGCTATGCAGTTGCATGACTGTTCTGTGGATTAATAGTGTGTTGTCATGCAGTTGCTTGGGTGTTGTGAATTGTTGCCAGGGTGTTGCTATGCAGTTGCATGACTGTTCTGCTGCTTAATAGTGTGTTGCCATGCAGTTGCTTGGGTGTTGTGGATGGTTGCCATGGTGTTGCTATGCAGTTGCATGAGTGTTCTGTGGCTTAATAGTGTGCTACTATGTAGATGCTAGGGTGTTGTGGATGGTTGCCAGGGTGTTGCTATGCAGTTGCATGAGCGTTCTGCGGCTTAATAGTGTGCTGCTATGTAGATGCTAGGGTGTTGTGGATGGTTGCCACGGTGTTGCTATGCAGTTGCATGACTGTTCTGTGGATTAATAGTGTGTTGTCATGCAGTTGCTTGGGTGTTGTGAATTGTTGCCAGGGTGTTGCTATGCAGTTGCATGACTGTTCTGCTGCTTAATAGTGTGTTGCCATGCAGTTGCTTGGGTGTTGTGGATGGTTGCCATGGTGTTGCTATGCAGTTGCATGAGTGTTCTGCAGCTTAATAGTGGGCTACTATGTAGATGCTAGGGCATGGGTCTTCAACCGGGGGTCCGCGGCGGTATTGCAGGGGGTCCGTCAATTAATGTTTGATCACAAATAATTTAAAAAAAAATAAAACGTGTAAAAACATCACAAAGTCAAATTTAAATAAAATATATTTTATTTTACAAATAGTATTACATTAACAGCTTTAATAAAACCCTTCCGTCCACGTGCAGTCACGTGATCTCATGATACTGTCAACGCAGACTATAATTTGAAAATGCTACTGGCTAATAATTTATATACAATTTAACTCGCCAGAATGGATCGCCTGATAGTAAAATTAAAATGTGAAGTTCTGTTTAAACACACCAACCCGACGTCCAAGAACTAGCGGCGACGGAAGCCGACGGTGTTGTCGCTCATGTCGGCGGAAAAATATGAGCTTGAGCACCGAAAGAATTTAAGCCGACTGTCAACTAGCGCCTGCATATAAATGAGATGACTGTCTATTTAAGCAGATATATTTGTCTATATTCGTCATTCAAAAGGGGAAAGCGAAACCAAGACGGCAAGTATACAAACCATATACAAAGCAGCGCTTGCTGACCGTTTTGAATATCAGTCATGCTGATCACGTGCTTTATTCCACTCCTCTCATGTTATTATGAAAATATTCGTGCGTTCGAGTGCTCGGGTAAGAGGACGTGAAATTAGAACAAGCTTCCGTCGGTGCCGTCATGACTTATTCGCTTGCTTTCATAACTTTTGCTATATATTCTCGTGAACTGACTCGTTTACTATGCTGAACAGCCAATCAGAGTTCTCTCTCTCACCGACGCCCCGACGCCGATTCAACATGTCGAATCGGCCGAAAAATGAGAAGGGTCTGACTGCAGACCGTGGGCGAGTGGAGCTCCACTCTCAAACAGGAAATACGTCACCTCCACTTGAATTAATAAAGAAGGGCCATGATGGTGTCGCTATGAGCTCTTTTAATTTTTACAATAAACAAATTTTACCTAAATATTAAAGTCCGAATCGCGAGCTATAAAGTCCGAATCGCGAGCCATAAAGTCCGAATCGCGAGCCATAAAGTCCGAATCGCGAGCCATAAAGTCCGAATCGCGAGCTATAAAGTCCGAATCGCGAGCCATAATGTCCGAATCGCGAGCCATAAAGTCCGAATCGCGAGATATAAAGTCCGAATCGCGAGCCATAATGTCCGAATCGCGAGCTATAAAGTCCGAATCGCGAGCTATAAAGTCCGAATCGCGAGCCATAATGTCCGAATCGCGAGCCATAAAGTCCGAATCGCGAGCCATAAAGTCCGAATCGCGAGCTATAAAGTCCGAATCACGAGCCATAATGTCCGAATCGCGAGCCATAAAGTCCGAATCGCGAGCCATAAAGTCCGAATCGCGAGCCATAAAGTCCGAATCGCGAGCCATAAAGTCCGAATCGCGAGCTATAAAGTCCGAATCGCGAGCCATAAAGTCCGAATCGCGAGCCATAAAGTCCGAATCGCGAGCCATAAAGTCCGAATCGCGAGCCATAATGTCCGAATCGCGAGCCATAAAGTCCGAATCGCGAGCCGTAATGTCCGAATCGCGAGCTATAATGTCCGAATCGCGAGCTATAAAGTCCGAATCGCGAGCCATACAGTCCGAATCGCGAGCCATAAAGTCCGAATCGCGAGCCATAAAGTCCGAATCGCGAGCTATAAAGTCCGAATCGCGAGCCATAAAGTCCGAATCGCGAGCTATAAAGTCCGAATCGCGAGCTATAAAGTCCGAATCGCGAGCCACAAAGTCCGAATCGCGAGCTATAAAGTCCGAATCGCGAGCCATAAAGTCCGAATCGCGAGCCATAAAGTCCGAATCGCGAGCCATAATGTCCGAATCGCGAGCTATAAAGTCCGAATCGAATCGCGAGCCATAAAGTCCGAATCGCGAGCTATAAAGTCCGAATCGCGAGATATAATGTCCGAATCGCGAGCTGTTTGACATATTTTGTGTGGGGGGGTCCCTGCTCCGTGTCTCGCTCATCTAAGGGGTCCTTGCCCTGAAAAACGTTGAAGACCCCTGTGCTAGGGTGTTGTGGATGGTTGCCTGGGTGTTGCTATGCATTTCCATGACTGTTCTGCAGATTAATAGTGTGCTGGCATGGAGTTGCTGGGGTGTTGTGAATTGTTGTCAGGGTGTTGCTATGCAGTTGCATGAGCATTCTGCGGCTTAATAGTGTGTTGCTATGTAGATGCTAGCGTGGTGTGTATGGTTGCCAGGGTGTTGCTATGCAGTTGCATGTGTGTTCTGAGTGGGTAACGGTGTGTTGCTATGCAGTTGCACGAGCATTCTGTGGCTTAATAGTGTGTTGCTATGTAGATGCCAGCATGTTGTGTATGGTTGCCAGGGTGTTGCTATGCAGTTGCATGAGCATTCTGTGGCTTAATAGTGTGTTGCTATGTAGATGCCAGCATGTTGTGTATGGTTGCCAGGGTGTTGCTATGCAGTTGCACGAGCATTCTGTGGCTTAATAGTGTGTTGCTATGTAGATGCCAGCATGCTGTGTATGGTTGCCAGGGTGTTGCTATGCAGTTGCATGAGCATTCTGTGGCTTAATAGTGTGTTGCTATGTAGATGCCAGCATGCTGTGTATGGTTGCCAGGGTGTTGCTATGCAGTTGCATGAGCATTCTGTGGCTTAATAGTGTGTTGCTATGTAGATGCCAGCATGCTGTGTATGGTTGCCAGGGTGTTGCTATGCAGTTGCATGAGCATTCTGTGGCTTAATAGTGTGTTGCTATGTAGATGCCAGCATGTTGTGTATGGTTGCCAGGGTGTTGCTATGCAGTTGCATGAGCATTCTGTGGCTTAATAGTGTGTCGCTATGTAGATGCCAGCATGCTGTGTATGGTTGCCAGGGTGTTGCTATGTAGTTGCATGAGCATTCTGTGGCTTAATAGTGTGTTGCTATGTAGATGCTAGCATGTTGTGTATGGTTGCCAGGGTGTTGCTATGCAGTTGCATGAGCATTCTGTGGCTTAATAGTGTGTTGCTATGTAGATGCCAGCATGCTGTGTATGGTTGCCAGGGTGTTGCTATGCAGTTGCATGAGCATTCTGTGGCTTAATAGTGTGTTGCTATGTAGATGCCAGCATGTTGTGTATGGTTGCCAGGGTGTTGCTATGCAGTTGCATGAGCATTCTGTGGCTTAATAGTGTGTTGCTATGTAGATGCCAGCATGCTGTGTATGGTTGCCAGGGTGTTGCTATGCAGTTGCATGAGCATTCTGTGGCTTAATAGTGTGTTGCTATGTAGATGCCAGCATGTTGTGTATGGTTGCCAGGGTGTTGCTATGCAGTTGCATGAGCATTCTGTGGCTTAATAGTGTGTTGCTATGTAGATGCCAGCATGCTGTGTATGGTTGCCAGGGTGTTGCTATGCAGTTGCATGAGCATTCTGTGGCTTAATAGTGTGTTGCTATGTAGATGCCAGCATGCTGTGTATGGTTGCCAGGGTGTTGCTATGCAGTTGCATGAGCATTCTGTGGCTTAATAGTGTGTTGCTATGTAGATGCCAGCATGCTGTGTATGGTTGCCAGGGTGTTGCTATGCAGTTGCATGAGCATTCTGTGGCTTAATAGTGTGTCGCTGTGTAGATGCCAGCATGCTGTGTATGGTTGCCAGGGTGTTGCTATGCAGTTGCATGAGCATTCTGTGGCTTAATAGTGTGTTGCTATGTAGATGCTAGCATGTTGTGTATGGTTGCCAGGGTGTTGCTATGCAGTTGCATGAGCATTCTGTGGCTTAATAGTGTGTTGCTATGTAGATGCCGGCATGCTGTGTATGGTTGCCAGGGTGTTGCTATGCAGTTGCATGAGCATTCTGTGGCTTAATAGTGTGTTGCTATGTAGATGCCAGCATGTTGTGTATGGTTGCCAGGGTGTTGCTATGCAGTTGCATGAGCATTCTGTGGCTTAATAGTGTGTTGCTATGTAGATGCCAGCATGTTGTGTATGGTTGCCAGGGTGTTGCTATGCAGTTGCATGAGCATTCTGTGGCTTAATAGTGTGTTGCTATGTAGATGCCAGCATGTTGTGTATGGTTGCCAGGGTGTTGCTATGCAGTTGCATGAGCATTCTGTGGCTTAATAGTGTGTTGCTATGTAGATGCCAGCATGTTGTGTATGGTTGCCAGGGTGTTGCTATGCAGTTGCATGAGCATTCTGTGGCTTAATAGTGTGTTGCTATGTAGATGCCAGCATGTTGTGTATGGTTGCCAGGGTGTTGCTATGCAGTTGCATGAGCATTCTGTGGCTTAATAGTGTGTTGCTATGTAGATGCCAGCATGTTGTGTATGGTTGCCAGGGTGTTGCTATGCAGTTGCATGAGCATTCTGTGGCTTAATAGTGTGTTGCTATGTAGATGCCAGCATGTTGTGTATGGTTGCCAGGGTGTTGCTATGCAGTTGCATGAGCATTCTGTGGCTTAATAGTGTGTTGCTATGTAGATGCCAGCATGGTGTGTATGGTTGCCAGGGTGTTGCTATGCAGTTGCGTGAAGGTTCTGAATGGCTAAATGAAAATAATATTCTGGTCTCTAGATATGGCTCAGGTCTCTCCTTCAATACACAATATGCTTAAAAGAGTTACAGTATGTCAATGATGTAAACGCATGGTCACCCTCATCACAGTGCTTACATAAGAACGCTCAGAAACAGAGAGGGTGATCTGGTGTGTGTGAATGTGTGTGTATCTCTTTGTCTCTCCATGGCATCAGTCCATGGCATGAGTCAACGAGTGCTGGCTGTGTTATCAAAGCTCAACATTGTTGTCTTTAACACTCCCACAGAATGCTGACGACGATATCTAGGAGTTTTATGTGTGACTGCCATCTAGTGTCTGCAGTGAAGAGCTGTAGGTCACGCAAGCATTTCACATTTTTATGCACTTTGCATAAAACGACTTTGCATTTGAGGTGAACATTTTATCAGGTCATCCATTCTCTGTGAATCAAGACTTCGGCCGGTTTGAGCTACAGGAATGAACACATAAAACAATAACAAAAACACTCTTCATCAAGATTACTGCTTTTTTACCCCCTTTTTTGGTCAATTTAGTTTTTTGACTTTTTTCTGGGTTCTTTAATAGACAATTTTCTAAATAATTAGCAAATAAAATGTTCTTTGTGGGACTTTTGGAGGTTCTCATTAGTAGTTTTTGTTGTAATACCCCCAATTTTAACCTTTTAATTAAAAATACTAAACAAAAGATATTTAGATTTGCTTCTTTTATTACTATATATATATATATATATATATATATATGTTCCTACAAAATAAACTTTATTTTATGTCTTGTAGCCCATTAATTGTGTCTGTTGGGGTTCACAGTTCGACTCTATAAAAAGAGACTAATATGTTCAGTGAAGATCAGGAGTCAAAGTTAATTTAGTTCATTAAAGGCTGTAGAAAATGAGTTAGAGGATTCAGCCTCAATCTAATCTAGGACAAAAAACCAATGGTGTTTTTTTTTTTTTTTTTACTTTAGAGACTATCTGTTCTCATTCGTGACCAACTATCATAAGAGTCACATGTGCGTCATCAATCTGGTGGCTGATGATTCTTCCTGCCTTTGTTAAACACACCATTAGACAAAACACAGAAGATATCGTTTCCCTTTAAGGTTGATTCAGAGAGCATCACAGAAACAGAACAATACATCCACAGAGCAAACCTGAGCCGAAAGAACTTCTGCTAATGATTCATTGTCACTGCTGTCAGATCGATTAATCGCGGTTAATCGCATCTAACATGTGTTTGTATAAATATATGTGTGTGAGTGTGTGTGAGTGTGTATATACACTGATCAGGTGTAACATGATGACATTCAGGGCTGGGTGTGTTACTTTTAAAATGTGTTTCACTACAGATTACAAAATACATGCTTTAAAAAGTAACTTGTAACGTATTTCGTTACATTACTCGAGTTTAGTCACTTCATCTAAATACTTTAGAATACTTTGGAACACTAATAATTCTGACTTTTCTCAATATTGTGAGTTTATATCTCATAATTCTGACTTTTCTCAATATTGTGAGTTTATATCTCATAATTCTGACTTTTCTCAATATTGTCAGTTTATATCTCATAATTCTGACTTTTCTCAATATTGTGAGTTTATATCTCATAATTCTGACTTTTCTCAATATTGTCAGTTTATATCTCATAATTCTGACTTTTCTCAATATTGTGAGTTTATATCTCATAATTCTGACTTTATAACTCACAATTGCAACTTTATATCACTCAATTCTGAGGGAAAAAGTCAGAATTGTGAGATAAAAACTCTCAATGACCTTTTTTGTGTTTGTTCCACACTTATTAGTATTCCAAAGTATTCTAAAGTATTTAGATGAAGTGACTAAACTTGAGTAATGTAACGAAATACGTTACTTTTTAAAGCATGTATTTTGTAGTGAAATACATTTTAAAAGTATCCAGCCCAGCCCTGAGTGTCAGACGTGTTGCATCAAAATAAAGTCTTTAAAACGAATGTGTTGCAAAATGAGGTTGTGCCCACACAAGCGAGTTTCCGTGACAAAAACCTTAATGTCCTACTTCCTGCGAGCGCAATACCTCAAACCTCAGAAAAGACTGCGACGAATTGTGACATGCCCAGAAAAGGAAAACATCACCATCACAAATGACCATCCAGAAGTGCTTATGAGTTGCTTTTTTCAGAAAGGTCACCAGCATTGAGGTTTTAATGAAACTGCACATGAATAGCACTTCAAAAAGTCCTTTTTGAGGTTTGTGGTGGATGATGCATCTGCACAAAAAAACAAAGCAGCCTTGATAACTGAAGTGAAACTAGAGAGTCACATCAGACATTAGAAACCAAAGCCTGACATTGACGAGAATGGCAAAAGCTAATAGAGCTTTATAAAGCCAACCTCATGAATAATGCAGCGACTCTGCGAAGGGGGCGGAGTCTGACGCTGACTAAGCGATGACGTCAGCACTTCCTGCTCGCGCAGGTATCTCGGTATCGGACACACCTGAAGCTCCGGATCTGCCGCAGTTTTTACTTGGAATCGGCAGCACATTTCCACCGAAACTCTGCTTTAAACGACGCTTTTGCATCTGGTCCGTGAGGAATTATACGGTTTTGGAGGCGTAAAGTGCTGTTTAATCGGTAAGACGTTGAAAAGTTGAAGTGTTTAACCGACGAACTCAAGAAACTAATAACCGTTGCGTTTTCCTCAGGCGGCCCGTGATGTTTATGTTTGATCAAAGCGGATATATTTATGTTTTTACGTGATCATGGCGTGTTTAAAGTGTTTTTAAGACTTGGTTGTGATGTATTAACTCCGTGTTAATGGACTTTTAATGTTCTCAGATTGATTTTGAGTCAAATTGGTTGAATTTTGGTAAATTGGGCCACAGTTTGACACTCATCTCAATGTCAAAACAGTGGCCCACTTTACCTGAATTAATCATATGTTGTATTATATTGTACTGGAGGGCTGTTATTGTTCAGAGGACTTTATATATGTATGGATTCTGTCATATTTAAATAAATAAAGTGATTTGAATGCTTAATAATAACTTAATTATATAAATAATACATCTCTAATGTAGAGAGTAGGAAAAAAGGACATTTTACACATGAAAATGTATAGATGCTTTAAAAATTGTGGGTTTTCTTGCACAAGGATGGTCATATTTGGGGGTCTGGAAGCTAAAAGATCGTTGTACAACATGAATATTACTTGGAAGTTTTAATATTTAAAGTTCTCTTCCTTTTTAGTCTCAGCCTTGAATCATTTACAAAGGGATTTTGTTCTTTGGAGAATGACTCATTGATTCTTTAGGGATGTAGACATTATACTAGCTGTGTATAATATATATATTTAATGGGAGTTTTAAAGTTTTCTCTGTTGATGTTGGGATTGAATGGTTACTAAATGGATTTGACTGGAGGTTTTGTTCTTTTGGAGAATGACTCCTTATTGATTCTTTATGGATTCACTCATTCAACCAGCTGTAAATTATATAAAATATGCATTTTATTTGAAAGTTCTAATGTTTTAAGGTTTTCCCCTTCTTTTCAGATTGCTTTTGAATCATTTGTAAAGGGATTTGACTGGAAAATGACTTTTGGAGAATGACTCCTTATTGATTCTTTATGGATTCATTCATTCAACCAGCTGTAAATTATATAAAATATACATTTAATTTGAAAGTTCTAATGTTTTATGGTTTTCCCCTTCTTTTCAGATTGCTTTTGAATCATTTGTAAAGGGATTTTACTGGAGAATGACTCCTTATTGATTCTTAATGGATTCACTCATTCAACCAGCTGTAAATGATATAAAATGTACATTTTATTTGAAAGTCTTAATGTTTTAAGGTTTTACCCTTCTTTTTCAGATTGCTTTTGAATCATTTGTAAAGGGATTTGACTGGAAAATGACATTTGGAGAATGACTCCTTATTGATTCTTAATGGATTCACTCATTCAACCAGCTGTAAATTATATAAAATATGCATTTTATTTGAAAGTTTTAATGTTTTAAGGTTTTCCCCTTCTTTTCAGATTGTTTTTGAATCATCTGTAAAGGGATTTTACTGTACGATATTTTCTTTGCAGAATGATTCATTGATTCTTTATTCATTCTACTAGCTGTAATAATATTATCTGTAAGTTTTAAAGTCTTCTTTTTCTTTTCATATTGGTTTTGAATCATTTGTAAAGGCATTTTATTGTAGGATTCGTTCTTTGTAGAATGATTCATTGATTCTTCAGTCATTCTACTAGCTGTAATAATATTATTTGGAAGTTTTAAAGTCTTTTTCTTTTCAGATTGGTTTTGAATCATTTGCAAATGGATTTGACTGGAGGTTTTGTTCTTTTGGAGAATGACTCCTTATTGATTCTTTATGCATTCACTCATTCAACCGGCTATTTATAGCATAAATGTTATTTGGAAGTTTTAATGTTGAGAGTTTAACCTTTCAGATTGGTTTTGAATCATTAATAAGAGGTTTTGATCTTTGTAGAATGATTCATTGATTCTTCAGTCATTCTACTTGCTATAATAATATTATTTAGAAGTTTTAATGTTGAGAGTTTAACCTTTCAGATTGGTTTTGAATCATTTGTAAATTGGTTTTCCTGGAAATTTTGTTTTTTTTGGAGAGCGACTCATTGATTCTTTAGTCAGTTTACCAGCTAAAATAATAATATTTGGACATTTTAATGTTTAAAGTCTTCTGTTTCCTTTCAGATTGGTTTTGAATCCTTTTGTAAAGGGATTTGACTGGAGGTTTTGCTCTTTTGGAGAATGACTCCGGCTCGACTCTGGTTCTTCTGGACTGCGGTGGTTCTGGTCATCGTTCTCCATGTGGCTCCATCGGAGGCTCAGGATAAAGGGAAGCCCTGTATGGAAGAATTCAGTCTTGGCAAAGAGGATTTTGTGCTGAACACGGATGAATCTGTGAAGGAAGGAGCCACGTTCCTGGCCGCTCCTGCGGTGTCTCGGCCCGAAGACTGTGTTCGGGCCTGCTGTAATGATCCGAACTGCAATCTGGCTCTGATGGACCACGGAGAAGATCCCAAAAGCATCAGCTCCTGCTTCCTCTTCAACTGTCTGTACAAACAGAAGAAAGTCTGTCGCTTTGTGAGGAAGAAGGGCTTCAACAACTACCTCCTGAAGTCTGTTTTTAAAGATTACCTCGAGCAGAAAGTTTCAGGTGAGAGGAAAATCATGTCGTGATATTAAAAAGACATTATTTTGCAGTTCAGTAATGAATAAACGAGTTGTTTTTGACATCTGTTTTTAAAGATTACATTGAGCAACAGGTGCCAGGTAAGAAAAAATGATCTTAGATGTGTCTAGAAATCTCTTTAGGTATGTGATAGTTTTAGTGAACAAATACATTGTTTTTTTTGTTTCTTTTAGATGTAGTGTTTTTAGTCTTGGGAAATACTCGTGCATGTCCAGACCTGCCCAAATCCTCAGAAGTGTGTCATTGTTTCACATTATAACCAGGGGCGTAGGGATAATATGAAAACATAGAATTGTGAGATATAAACTCATAATTGCAAGAAAAAGTCAGAATTGTGAGATATAAACTCGTGATTGTGCGAAAAAAGTCAGAATTGTGAGATATAAACCCGTAATTGTGCGAAAAAAAGTCAGAATTGTGAGATATAAACCCGTAATTGTGCGAAAAAAAGTCAGAATTGTGAGATATAAACCCGTAATTGTGCGAAAAAAAAAGTCAGAATTGTGAGATATAAACCCGTAATTGTGCGAAAAAAAAAGTCAGAATTGTGAGATATAAACCCGTAATTGTGCGAAAAAAGTCAGAATTGTGAGATATAAACCCGTAATTGTGCGAAAAAAAGTCAGAATTGTGAGATATAAACCCGTAATTGTGCGAAAAAAGTCAGAATTGTGAGATATAAACCCGTAATTGTGCGAAAAAAGTCAGAATTGTGAGATATAAACCCGTAATTGTGCGAAAAAAGTCAGAATTGTGAAATATAAAGTCTAAATTTTGAGATATAAATTTACAATTGTGAGTTATAAAGTCTGAATTGTGATATAAACTTATGATTGTGCAAAAAAAGTCAGAATTGTGAGATATAAACACGTAATTGTGCGAAAAAAAGTCAGAATTGTGAGATATAAACCCGTAATTGTGCGAAAAAAAAAGTCAGAATTGTGAAATATAAAGTCTAAATTTTGAGATATAAATTTACAATTGTGAGTTATAAAGTCTGAATTGTGATATAAACTCGTGATTGAGCAAAAAAAGTCAGAATTGTGAGATATAAACTCATAATTGCAAGAAAAAAGTCAGAATTGTGAGATATAAACACGTAATTGTGCGAAAAAAAAAGTCAGAATTGTGAGATATAAACCCGTAATTGTGCGAAAAAAAAGTCAGAATTGTGAGATATAAACCCGTAATTGTGCGAAAAAAGTCAGAATTGTGAAATATAAAGTCTAAATTTTGAGATATAAATTTACAATTGTGAGTTATAAAGTCTGAATTGTGATATAAACTTATGATTGTGCAAAAAAAGTCAGAATTGTGAGATATAAACCCGTAATTGTGCGAAAAAAAAAGTCAGAATTGTGAAATATAAAGTCTAAATTTTGAGATATAAATTTACAATTGTGAGTTATAAAGTCTGAATTGTGATATAAACTCGTGATTGAGCAAAAAAAGTCAGAATTGTGAGATATAAACTCATAATTGCAAGAAAAAAGTCAGAATTGTGAGATATAAACACGTAATTGTGCGAAAAAAAAAGTCAGAATTGTGAGATATAAACCCGTAATTGTGCGAAAAAAGTCAGAATTGTGAGATATAAAGTCCAAATTGTGAGGTATAAAGTCTAAATTTTGAAATATAAATTTGCAGTTGTGAGTTATAAAGTCAGAATTGTGATATAAACTCGTGATTGTACGAAAAAATTACCAAATTAAATGCCTTGACAATAGTTTTGCTTTTTTTTCTGGAAGAGAGACTTTTATTTTGTCATGTATTTGTAGAGAAACGGCCTAAAAGTCACATCGTCTTGATTATCTGAATGCAGAAACTCGATGGTAACAATTGCGGTGGTTGTCGCTGCGCCCCTGGTTCACCCGTGGCCTTTCATTTCCTCTGCATGTCTGAGAGATGAACGGCTCTTTATTAGTTCTCTAGTAACATCAGCTGATCTTCAGTGTGAAAGATCCATCTTGTCAATCTCTGGCTCGATCAGTCTTGGCGTCTTGTGCGGTTCCCATGGTTGTTTTGTATTGCGTAGCGTTTCATCGCAGCGGTGTTTTGATTTCTTTCAGACGTGGAGGACAAACCTCCGGTTGCGATGGCCGGGCAGGACAGAGTCGTCCAACCGCGTGAAGACGTGACGCTGAACGGCATCGAGAGCAAAGACGACAAAAAGATCGTGAAGTACGAGTGGACGCAGTTGTCTGGAGACTCGTCGGCTGTGATGACGGTGGGATTTCCTGAGAATATGCGTTCATTTTGTAAATTCTGCGTTTGTGTTTTATTTAGACGTTTAATATCTCTTATTTTGTGTTTTTGTTAGAAAGGGCATTTTGAGGATTCAGTGACTATCACTAATCTTTCTCCGGGGATGTATAAGTTCGGACTCACGGTCACGGATGACGCTGGACAGACGGGCTCGACCGAGGTCTCAGTTTTGGTCCTGACGCCAGAACAGTCACTCCGTGAGTACATGAAAACGCAGCATTTATTTGCTTTTTAACAAATTTAAAGGTTTGATTTGCTGGTGGAATTTTTCTGCTGAATTTATCAACATGAATATAATATACAAATTGTAGAACTGTGAACTTTATGTGGACCGAACAGCTCATTTCTGGAGAAAAGTGATCATTAAAGCAGATTTGGTGAGGTATATATTGTTTCCGCCAGTGTAATAAAAATGGTAATTGCGATTTCTCACAATTCAGATTTTTTTTTGAGATATAAAGTCCAAATTGTGAAAAATGAACTGGTAATTGTGTGAAAAAAGTCAGAATTGTGAGATATAAACACGTAATTGTGCAAAAAAAGTCAGAATTGTGAGCTATAAACACGTAATTGTGTGAAAAAAAGTCAGAATTGTGAGATATAAACACGTAATTGTGCAAAAAAAGTCAGAATTGTGAGATATAAACACGTAATTGTGCAAAAAAAGTCAGAATTGTGAGATATAAACACGTAATTGTGCGAAAAAAAAGTCAGAATTGTGAGATATAAACACATAATTGTGCGAAAAAAAAGTCAGAATTGTGAGATATAAACACATAATTGTGCAAAAAAAGTCAGAATTGTGAGCTATAAACACATAATTGTGCAAAAAAAGTCAGAATTGTGAGCTATAAACACGTAATTGTGCAAAAAAAGTCAGAATTGTGAGATATAAACACATAATTGTGTGAAAAAAAAGTCAGAATTGTGAGATATAAACACGTAATTGTGCGAAAAAAAGTCAGAATTGTGAGATATAAACACGTAATTGTGTGAAAAAAAGTCAGAATTGTGAGATATAAACACGTAATTGTGCGAAAAAAAAGTCAGAATTGTGAGATATAAACACATAATTGTGCGAAAAAAAAGTCAGAATTGTGAGATATAAACACATAATTGTGCAAAAAAAGTCAGAATTGTGAGCTATAAACACATAATTGTGCAAAAAAAGTCAGAATTGTGAGCTATAAACACGTAATTGTGCAAAAAAAGTCAGAATTGTGAGATATAAACACATAATTGTGCAAAAAAAAAAGTCAGAATTGTGAGATATAAACACATAATTGTGCAAAAAAAGTCAGAATTGTGAGCTATAAACACATAATTGTGCAAAAAAAGTCAGAATTGTGAGCTATAAACACGTAATTGTGCAAAAAAAAAGTCAGAATTGTGAGCTATAAACACGTAATTGTGCAAAAAAAGTCAGAATTGTGAGCTATAAACACATAATTGTGCAAAAAAAGTCAGAATTGTGAGATATAAACACATAATTGTGCAAAAAAAGTCAGAATTGTGAGCTATAAACACATAATTGTGCAAAAAAAGTCAGAATTGTGAGATATAAACACATAATTGTGCAAAAAAAGTCAGAATTGTGAGCTATAAACACGTAATTGTGCAAAAAAAGTCAGAATTGTGAGATATAAACACATAATTGTGTGAAAAAAAAGTCAGAATTGTGAGATATAAACACATAATTGTGTGAAAAAAAAGTCAGAATTGTGAGATATAAACACGTAATTGTGTGAAAAAAAAGTCAGAATTGTGAGATATAAACACGTAATTGTGCGAAAAAAAAGTCAGAATTGTGAGATATAAACACGTAATTGTGCGAAAAAAAGTCAGAATTGTGAGATATAAACACGTAATTGTGCGAAAAAAAAGTCAGAATTGTGAGATATAAACACATAATTGTGCAAAAAAAGTCAGAATTGTGAGATATAAACACGTAATTGTGTGAAAAAAGTCAGAATTGTGAGATATAAACACGTAATTGTGCAAAAAAAAAGTCAGAATTGTGAGATATAAACACGTAATTGTGCAAAAAAAGTCAGAATTGTGAGATATAAACACGTAATTGTGCAAAAAAAAGTCAGAATTGTGAGATATAAACACGTAATTGTGCAAAAAAAAGTCAGAATTGTGAGATATAAACACATAATTGTGCAAAAAAAGTCAGAATTGTGAGATATAAACACATAATTGTGTGAAAAAAGTCAGAATTGTGAGATATAAACACGTAATTGTGTGAAAAAAAAGTCAGAATTGTGAGATATAAACACGTAATTGTGCGAAAAAAAAAAGTCAGAATTGTGAGATATAAACACGTAATTGTGCAAAAAAAGTCAGAATTGTGAGATATAAACCCGTAATTGTGCAAAAAAAGTCAGAATTGTGAGATATAAACCCGTAATTGTGTGAAAAAAAGTCAGAATTGTGAGATATAAACACGTAATTGTGCAAAAAAAAGTCAGAATTGTGAGATATAAACACATAATTGTGCAAAAAAAGTCAGAATTGTGAGATATAAACACGTAATTGTGTGAAAAAAGTCAGAATTGTGAGATATAAACACGTAATTGTGTGAAAAAAGTCAGAATTGTGAGATATAAACACGTAATTGTGCAAAAAAAGTCAGAATTGTGAGATATAAACCCGTAATTGTGCAAAAAAAAGTCAGAATTGTGAGATATAAACACGTAATTGTGTGAAAAAAGTCAGAATTGTGAGATAAAAAGTCTAAATTTTGAGATATAAATTTGCAATTCTGAGTTATAAAGTCCGAATTGTGATGTATTAATTACAAGAAAAAAGTCAGAATTGTGAGAAATGAAGTCCAAATTTTGCGATATAAACTCGTCATGAGATCTAAAGACTCACAATTGCCCATTTTATATTTTTTATTCTGTGGTGGAAATAAGTTTTCATAACTCTGTTTTTTCGAACGAGACTGAAAATAGTCCACTCAGAATTTTAAGTTTGAACAGAAATCATCTTTAATATGTTGAGGATGGCTGCCTTTTTATAATGTGTGAAAGTGATGTTCTCGTCAGAGTTAATGTTCATTTCCATATCCGTCACTTGCTTTAAAGTTAGTGGTCGTGCTGCCATTTGTGTTTCTCGGTCATTTAATCAGATTTCTCAGTAATTAGTTGTCAGAAAACATGGATTAACCATTTACCAGGATTTGTCAGATGGTTTCGTTCTGTTAACCCAGAATGTTCTGGTTTACTCAAACAGAAATCTTCTATTAAAAGGAGCGTTACTCATTCATTTCATCTTCGCTTTATCTAAACCATCAAATGCGCAGATTATCACGAGTCGTAGTTTGGTAACCCATTGCACGACGTTTGCTGGTTTCAGTAGAAACAGGAAGTCTCTTGAGCAAGTGGCCATTTTCTTGAGCGTTTCAGGAACCGGTGCGGCAGGTTTGCGGCGGGAGTTTCACAGAGAATGCGAGCGTTTGTGAAGCAGCTGTTCACATGAGCGCTTCCACTAAAAATGCACATCGAAAACAGATGATTATAGACAAATGAATTCTGTTAGTTTGAACACAGAGCAGATATTTAGGTGAATCATGTTACATTTGCTCTATTTGTAGTGTTTCAGAGCGCAGTGTTTGAACAAGGACATGTGAACACACACATATGTAACACATTACATCAGAATTCATTAATTATTAAAGTTTTCCTCTGTTATTGTGTAGCAGATTGAAGGAGCGTTCAGAGATAGATGTGTGTTTATCAGCAGTAAATCAGCATGTCAGATGTTTTGTGTAAGTGGTAGTTTCAGTTCTGTTCATATTTCACATAGTTCATGTCTTCTCACGCACTGACGCAGGACCGCATTGAGTCGACTGTAAAACACATTCAGGAACACTTACTTTCTTTTATTAAACTGATATTGTATGGTCGTTTCATTCCCGAAGGATTGACACATTTGAAAAAGTATGGACGTTTTTTTTCTTTCTGCCACACAAAATAAATAAATAATTGCAACTTTGTATCGCACTGACTTTTTTCTTTGCAAGTTTTTCTTTGTATCTTAGTTCATAATTTATAACTCGCAATCCTGAGGTTTTAACATGCAATTGCGAGTTTATATCTCACAATTCGGACTTTATAACTCGCAGTTCAGACTTTTGTCGCAGTTGCAAGTTTTTATCTCGGAGTTTTGACTTTTTTTTTTATCACAATTCTAAGAATATAAGATATAACATTGCAATTGTAAGAGATAAAGCCCAAATTTTGATATTTAAACTCGTAATTGCAAGAGAAAGTCTAAATTGTGAGATATAAAGTTCGAATTGTGAGAAATAACATCATAATTGTGTTATATAGTCTGATTTTTGAGATGTAAGCTTGTAATTGTGGGGGAAAAAGTCCAAATTATGAGATATAAAGTCCAAATTTTGATATTTAAACTCGTAATTGCAAGAGAAAGTCTAAATTGTGAGATATAAAGTTCGAATTGTGAGAAATAACATCACAATTGCGAGTTATATAGTCCAATTTTTTGACATTTAGGCTTGTAATTGTGAGGAAAAAAGTCTAAATTGTGAGAAATAAACTGGTAATTGCAGGGGGAAAAAGTCCAAATTATGAGATATAAAGTCCCAATTTTGATATTTAAACTCGTAATTGCAATAGAAAGTCTAAATTGTGAGATATAAAGTTTGAATTGTGAGAAATAACATCATAATTGTGTTATATAGTCTGATTTTTGAGATGTAAGCTTGTAATTGTCTGAATTGTGAGAGAGAAACTAATAATTGCAAAAAAAGTCAAAATTATGAAATATAAAGTCTATATTTTGATATTTAAACTCGTAATTGCAAGAGAAAGTCTAAATTGTGAGATATAAAGTTCGAATTGTGAGAAATAACATCACAATTGTGAGTTATATAATCCAATTTTTTGCGATGTAGGCTTGTAATTGTGGGGAAAAAGTCCAAATTATGAGATATAAAGTCCAAATTTTGATATTTAAACTCGTAATTGCAAGAGAAAGTCTAAATTATGAGATGTAAAGTTCAAATTGTGCGATATAACATCACAATTGCGAGTTATATAGTCTGATTTTTGAGATCTAAGCTTGTAATTGTCTGAGTTGTGAGAGAGAAACTAATAATTGCAAAAAAAGTCAAAATTATGACATATAAAGTCCAAATAGTCAGAAAAAAAACTGGTAATTGCGAGAAAAAAGTATTTTTGAGATCACAATTGAGTATTAAAGTCTGAATTTTAACTCTTAATTGCAAGAAAGTCTAAATATTGAGAAATAAAGTCCAAATTGGGAACTAATTGCGAAAGAGTCCGAATTGTCGAATATAACATCACACTTGAGTTATAAAATCTGTATTTTCAGATATAAATTGTTATATATATATATATATATATATATGTATATATATATACACTAAAAAAGCATGTAAATTGTCAAGATGTGTTTTAGTTACCAGACACTAGAACCAATGGCATAAAAACATGTTATTTCAGAAGACTTTGAACACTGCGCACAAGTCATATGCCCTGAGTTATGATAGTTTGGTGTTTTCTGTCAGGAACAACATCAGAGTAAATAAATCAATGTGACATTGCAGGCCTACAGAAGTCGCTTCGTCTGTCACTGTCACTCTGTCCCTGCAGAGCATTGGTTGTAAACGTTGAATGAATGATTTTCCTCCCATCAGATCACTGTCTGGTGCCGAAGAAGGAGGGTCCGTGTCGAGGCTCGTTCCCTCGCTGGCACTACAACGCCGTCACCGAGAAATGTGAGGAGTTCAAGTTCGGAGGCTGCAAACCGAACCGCAATAACTACCTGGCGCTCAACGAATGCCAGAACGCCTGCGACAAAGTTTCAGGTGCTGATTTTTCATTTTACAAACAGATCCCAGTTCATTTCAACACATAAAATGAGTGGAAGCAGAAATGGTGTAAGCAAATTTAAAGGAAGTGCAAAATGCAATGATTATTGTGCCAAATGTGTATAGTTTATGGTTTTATTATGCTCTTCTGCTCACTAAGGCTGCATTTATTTGATCATAAATACAGTAAAAACAGTAAAATTTTGATATATTATTACCATTCAAAATCAGTGTTTTCTATGTGAATATATAGTAAAATATAATTTATATCATGTGATCAAAGCTGAATTTTCAGCATCATTACTCCAGTGTCACATGATCCTTCAGAAATCATTCTGATTTGACGATTTTCTGCTCAAGAAACATTTTTGATTATTATTAATGTTGAAAATAGTTCACATTTTTGTGGAAACCGTGATACTTTTATTCCCATCTTTTATAATCATTTCAAAATAACAACTTTATTTGAAATGCTTTGTTTGTAAACAGTGTATCTATGCATCTTTCTTTATAATAACTAAATTATATTTTAAAAAAAATACCTTTATTTTATATAAAATATTTTCTTTTTTTCGCAGTTTCTGCTCCTCCTCCATCTGGTCGATTAGGTCCGATCCAAAATCCTGGTGAGTGCCGGTGATGAATTCATTTCTTTCTTTCAGTGCTTTATTTATACATTTATATACATATATATATGTATATATAACTCTCTTCTAAACTCAGGTGAGCAGTGTGACATCGCTTGCGGTCCAGATCACTTCTCGTGTTCGAATCAGTGCTGCATCGGAAAAGATTTCGAGTGTGACGGAGAAGAGCAGTGCAGAGACGGTTCGGACGAGAAAGAGTGCGCCAGATGTGAGGATCACGTCACTATTATACTGAATATACACTGTTTTCTTACTCTCGTTTCCCAGTACAAATATCTAAACATTCTTAAATCAAGATATATTTTATGCATTGACGCTCTTAATTTTGATGCATGTTTTTCGTGTAATATCTTGATTTTTAGAATGTTTAGATTCTGGAAAACGAGACAAACATTTGGAGGAAGAATCATTTTTTGCCTTATTAGTTAAAGGAATAGTTCACTCATTTACGAATTTATTTCTGCTGTGAAACAGTTATTAGTGTTAAAAACCCATTACTTATTTTTACTTTTACCCATTATTTTTTTGGGCTATATGTACTTTTACTCTGGTAAAATTGAAAAGCAGCTCTTAATACTTTTATTCAAGTGCTTAGTTTGTGTACTTTGTCCATGACTGTGAATTACGACCAGAGCTGGGTGTGTTACTTTTAAAATGTATTTCACTACAGATCACAAAATACATGCTTTAAAAAGTCATTTGTAACGTATTTCGTTACATTACTCGAGTTTAGTCACTTCATCTAAATAGAATACTTTGGAATACTAATAAGTGTGAAACAAACACAAAAAAGGTCATTGAGAGTTTTTATCCCACAATTCTGACTTTTTCCCTCAGAATTGTGTGATATAAAGTTGTGAGTTATAAAGTCAGAATTATGGGATATAAACTCACAATATTGAGAAAAGTCAGAATTATGAGATATAAACTCACAATATTGAGAAAAGTCAGAATTATGGGATATAAACTCACAATATTGAGAAAAGTCAGAATTATGAGATATAAACTCACAATATTGAGAAAAGTCAGAATTATGAGATATAAACTCACAATATTGAGAAAAGTCAGAATTATGAGATATAAACTCAGAATATTGAGAAAAGTCAGAATTATGAGATATAAACTCACAATATTGAGAAAAGTCAGAATTATGAGATATAAACTCACAATATTGAGAAAAGTCAGAATTATGAGATATAAACTCACAATATTGAGAAAAGTCAGAATTATGGGATATAAACTCACAATATTGAGAAAAGTCAGAATTATGAGATATAAACTCACAATATTGAGAAAAGTCAGAATTATGAGATATAAACTCACAATATTGAGAAAAGTCAGAATTATGAGATATAAACTCACAATATTGAGAAAAGTCAGAATTATGAGATATAAACTGACAATATTGAGAAAAGTCAGAATTATGAGATATAAACTCACAATATTGATAAAAGTCAGAATTATGGGATATAAACTGACAATATTGAGAAAAGTCAGAATTATGAGATATAAACTGACAATATTGAGAAAAGTCAGAATTATGAGATTTAAACTCACATTCTAAATTCACAATTGCAAGAAAAAAAGTCAGTATTGCAAGTTTAAATCTCCCAATTCTGACTTTATAACTTGCAATTGTGAGTTTAAATCTCGCAATTGTGAGGCTCCTGCTTTATTGTGACTTAGAAATCATGCATGATGACCTAAGGCGAGAAAATGAACGATCCCTTTAAATGTACTTTGATTGGAGATTTAAATCAAACCGTTAAAAGCAGTTTTTCTTCTCTTTGTTCAGTGGACAAAAAGTTCAGTCGATTGCTGGATATTCCTGTGGACAAATCCAAAGGTGATTTATATTTCATTTTCTGTTCTGATAAATGCAAACTAAATGTGTCTTTTTAAATATTTGATGGTCATTTTTTCATTATTTCATTATTTTTCATTTTTTCCTCATTTATGAACTCTTACAGCTCATTGCGTGGAGCCGCCGGTGACGGGATCTTGTCGCGCGAGTTTCACCCTTTGGTACTACAATCCATATGAACGGCGCTGTAACCGCTTTAACTACGGTGGCTGTGATGGAAATTTGAACCGCTTTGAGACGGAGGGAGAGTGCATGGCGTCGTGCGGTTCAGTGACGGGTGAGTTTCACTGCATTATTACACCGTTAGTGTTTGAACATGATAAATAAATGTTTTGTGTTGAAATGCCTTTCCCATATTTCACTTCAGGACTCTAATATCCAGATTGTAACGTAATTCACATTTTAAAGTTGAAACAACATTTTTTTTTTTTTTTGGCAGTAAAAGCCTGAACTCTTTCAAAGTTTAAAGTAATTTTTCCCGGATGTTATTTTTAACCTTTCATAACTTGTCAAGTTTTTTTTTTTTATTAATACTGTCAGTGTTTCACTACAGTTGCATAAAGTAATATGAAAATATTTTAAAACTAGCATAAAACGTTGTTTTGCACCATTGCTTTGGCAAAGTGTCTGTCAAATGAGCTAAAATCTAAAGCGGGATAAAGCTTCTGCCCTTAGATTGATTTAATTGAGGATAGAGTCTGTTTGCGCTGCCTCTTTCAAAGCGAAGATCGGCTCCTGATCAGTTTATCTCGTAATCGAGAGCAAAAGGCTTTTTCCTGTGTTTGGTTTACAACTAAACCAATTAATACTTCCTGCTTGCAAATATTTATTCTAAACGACAGAAACTGGTATTAAGCAAAACACTTGCTCACTCTTGCCGTGTCACTGATTAATCGCTCTCTCCATTATTATTATTATTATTATTGTTATTGTTATTAATATTATTGTTGTTATTGTTATTATTATTATTGTTGTTATTATTGTAATTTTTATTATTATTATATATTGCTATTATTACATATTATATATTATTGTTGTTGTTATTATTATTGCAATTTTTATTTTTATTATTATTATATTGTTATTATTATTATGATATTATATATATTATTATTGTTGTAATTATTATTGTTATTGTAATTGTTGTTGTTCTTGTTGTTGTTATTATTATTGTAATTTTTAGTATTATTATTATATATTGCTATTATTATTACATATTATATATTATTGTTTTTGTTGTTGTTGTTGTAATTTTTATTATTATTATTATATATTGTTATTATTATATATATTATTATTATTAATATTGTTGTAAATATTATTATTGTAAGTATTATTGTTGTTGTTATTATTATTATTATATTGTTGTTATTATTATTGTAATTTTTATTATTATTGTTATTATTATTATTATATATTATTATTCTTGTAAATGTTATTATTGTAATTATTATTATTATTATTATTGTTGTTGTTGTTATATTATTGTAATTTTATTATTATTCTATATTGCTATTATTACATATTATATATTATTGTTGTAAATATTATTATTGTAATTATTATTATTGTTGTTGTTGTTGTAATTTTTATTATTATTATTATATATTGTTATTGTTATTATTATTATTATTATTGTTGTTATTATTATTATTGTTGTAAATATTATTATTGTAATTATTGTTGTTGTTGTTATTATTGTATTTTTTATTATTATTACATATTGCTATTATTATTATTATTATTATTATTGTAATTGTCTTGCTTCTTAGACACCAGTGTGAATGTGATGTAGACTGATGCACTATATCACAACTAAAAAGAGAAAAACGATGGGTTTCTCCTGCAAAACGTCACGCTATGTTTGTATTATTTCAGAGTCTGACGTGTTTGCCAGACGTGCGCAGTTTGAGAAGCAGGAAAGCAAGGACGAAACAGGTAACGCCGCTTCACTCGCACAAAACATGCTTTATATTTTACATGTTTACATTTATAATTCATGCTTTTCTTTGAGCTTCTGGGGCTGTTTGTGTGTCGGTCACATTTTTCAGTGAAATGATGTACTATATTTTAGTGGGTTTTTTTCCAATGTTTTGTGTTTTTAGGGGATTTTATGCTACTAAATTCTAGTTAAAATCCATTTATTCACTTTTTGAGCATGGACTCAAAACTTAAACGTTTATGCTATCACACTGAAGTTTGGTCTCTTTTTTTTTTTTTTTTTTTTTTTTTTTTTTAAAAGTGAACTTTTACGTTTTACACTTTATATTTATTGTTATGAAAAATGCACAAAAATACCATTTTCAATTCTTGTTTGAAATATATGTTTTTTCCAAAGCACATTTTACTCTAAAACTTTGAGGAAACTCAAAGTCATAAATCACAAGGACGATACAGTAACTTCACCTACACAAAACTTGCTTTATATTTCGCTTCATAAATGCATTTAATTAATAAATTCGTGCTGTTCTTTAACCCTCTGCTTGCCAGTCAAAAATTCTTCTTTTTTTTTGCTGCGCTTCCTCGTTTGTTTTTAATACATTTTTTGGCAAATGATTACTAAAAGTAAAATAAATAAACCTCAGGCTGAAGGAAATGCATGTTAACTCGTGTACCGTAATCGTAAACTCTCACAGAATAAATAACTCTCAGAAGAATTTATTTGGACTAGCTACCCCCCCCCCCCCCCATCAGGAACGCAGAATCCCTGGCAATATTCAAGAGACGGCTGAAAACTCATCTCTTCCGTGAACACTTGATCCCCTCATTTAAAAAAAAAAAAAAAAAAAAAAAAAAAAAACCCTATCCTTCCCTTTTCCCTTCCTACTCCAGCTTATGGTACTGAGCAATGTGTGAAACTTGTATTGTGAGCACTTCCTGTGTCAATTCATGAAGAATCGCTTGTTCGTTTTCCTCACTTGTAAGTCGCTTTGGATAAATGACTCAATGTAAATGTTTTTTTTTTTTTTTTTTTGCTCAAAAACGACCCAACAGCGCAAGAGGGTTAAAAGACGAATCATTGAGAGCATGCGAAAAGAAAAAAAAAATGATCCAGATGTGACTCTCTTCCCGTCTGTCCTCAGCTGCCATCGCAGTCGCCGTCGTGCTGGGCCTCGCCATCGCCGCCCTGCTGGTTGTCATCGCATGCTGCCTCGTGAAGGGAAAGAAGAAGCGTCGGAACAAACATCAGCAAGTGCCTGTGAACGGCGTTCACACCTACGTGGATTCAGAGAAGCTCGTCTACAACAGCACCACCAAACCCGTCTGACGTGTGATGAGAAAATGAATTTGTATATGCAGTAATTATTTTATTTCTTGTTCGGATTAGGCGGTTTGTGAACTGTGCCGTTTGCTTTTTATTACCAGCACCTTTTCAGAATAATACGAAATGTCTCTCCTTTGCTTTGTTGGATTTCACTCAGGGGTAAATATGTGTTGCAGTTGCATATACTAAAGCCAGTTTTTAAAATGCAAACCACACAACATAAATCAAGATTTGAGCCATATTAGTACAGTTAGTTTGAATTTCGTTTTTTATTTTATCTCTCAGAAATGCTGCCTTTCTATAGTTTCTCTTAAATCCATGTAAACATGACTAGTTGCATATTTTAGTACGTTTGAGATCTGAGATATTCATCTTTGGCTCTTTATTTGTTTTTGTATCCATGAGCCACACTTTTGTTTTTTTGTTTGTTTTTAAATAAACTGATGTTTTGGGTGCAGAAATTACGAATAGGGTGAAAAATGCATAACCCCACAATACAAATATGTACATAGTTTTATTTTTTAATGTGTTACTTCTAAAATACTGATCTTGGAAATTCAATAAAACTAATATGTACAGACGGAGTGTGAATGTGTGCTTTTAAATCTCATTAAAGTCTTAGAAACGGCTGTTTTTTTGCTGTTATATGTCCTGCAGGTGGCGCTATTTACTCAACATTAATATTTAAAGTCATCACAATGATTTATTAAGGGTTGATTTTACATTTGTAAGTTTTGTTGACTAAGTTAACGACTAATTTACAAAACAACAAACGAACAAAAATTCATATAACAAATTTATCCGTTTTTAAAAATATTTTAATCAAATCTTCCTTACACTGCATTTCTCAGGAGAGCAATTTTTGTTATAAAGTTTATCTGTTGAATTTCAGAACCTCGTTTATCGTATTTGATTCTCTATAAAATAATTTTACAGAATCAGTAGTCGCAATCGGCTGTGATTGGTCCATCCGCTTGCAGCGCTGAGAAAAGTAACACCCACCACGTTACTCTTGGTTATCAGCAGTAGTCGCAGATGGCTGTGATTGGTCCATCCGCATGCAGCGCTGAGAAAAGTAACACCCACCACGTTACTCTTGGTTTTCAGCAGTAGTCGCAGATGGCTGTGATTGGTCCATCCGCATGCAGCGCTGAGAAAAGTAACACCTACCACGTTACTCTTGGGTAATTTAACGCTAAACCCGTTATTAAAACTACATTGAGTTCATTTTCAATTGTTTTTAAGTGTTTATCCTCTCCTCGTACTTTGTTTTGAGGGAAATGTCAAGCTGAAAATCTTTGTAGACTTGTTGCGCATGCTATTAATGATACTTTTTAGTTAAGTTTATAGTTATATTTAATTTATATACTTATAATATTGTGTTTTAAATTCATTTACTAAATTTTACCAGGAGTTTGTACCTGAAATACAATTAAAAGAGTCCTTAAAAAGATTCCTCGAATGTGATTGGTCCATCCTGACCGCGCTGAGAAAAGTAACACGTGCGCTAAGCGCGCTTGATTCATCTTATCTGAATAATAATTTTTAGCTGAATAGTAACACGAACATTTTTAGTGGATATTGAATTAAAATAATGAGGTGGCCATTTCACAATTTATAAATTTTATTTCGACTCCTACCATTTAGAGGCAATTTTCTGTCGCTAAGCCCCGCCCACCTCATCATGCCTCAGTTTCTGTGGATTTGAAGTCAGTCAGAGCCGCGGATGAAATGATTTCACTGACTCTCTCAGACCTGCAGCTGCTGAAAATAAGACACATATAAATGTCTCTTGGGTGCGAATGAACCGTAAACGTCTTAAATAACCAAGAACTCCGTCGGTAAGTGTTTTTGCCTCCATTTAAACACTTTTGATTGTTTGTTTTGACGCGGGGACGCGCACCGTTCTGCAAAACTAGATAAAAATCAAATAACTAAAGCTGTTTAGAGTTGTTTTCTTACTTTTTAAAGACGATTTATGTGTGTTTGAGGAGCTCTTTGTGTGTTTGTTGTCTTGTTTTGGGGAAAATATCCTGGTTTGTAGTTTATAGACGCGTGTTGACATTTTAATGACATTTAGATTTTTAAACGTTCAACTTTTTAAGATTTAGTGAATGAGATCAAGATACAGATGATCTGATGAACTACAACATCTTAATTAAATTAGTCTGGCTAATTTAAATCATTACTCTCACAAATAAAGGCTGTTTGGTTCAAAGACTAGATGGGAAAGTTGATTTTAGTTTGTGGGTTTTTGTAAAAAAAAAAAAAAAAAGCTTTAAAACACTCTCTGTAAACTTTTATTTTTAACCCTCATATAATTTTGACCCGGAGAGGCTTTTTTTTTAAGGAAAATGCAAATTTTATTAGTATCGCGTTGCGACTAAAAAGTACCGATTTTCTTCACACGGAGTAAAACGACTACAAAAAAAGATTTTAATAATTTTTTTTAATGTTGTTTCTTTGCTTTTCGCACTTCTGGTGTTCCCGGTTGACTATAATATAATATTATATTAATAAAAATAATATTTAGTGCTATTTAAATTTCAGAACCTCGTATATCGTACCTGATTTCCTATAAAATAATTTTACGAACCGCTTTATACATAATCAGTTAGTCGCAGTCGGCTGTGATTGGTCCATCCTCACACAGCGCTGAGAAAAGTAACACCTCTCACGTTACTTTTGGGAAATTTAACGTTAAACCGTTTTCGCACTTCTGGTGTTCCCGGTCAAAAATGACCCGTCTTTAAAATCGCTCGTAAATCTCAATTTCCACCAAATATTGGATTCAATCGTTGAATCAACTTACTCTCGTTCAGTTATTACAGGTCATGTGTTTCTTGTGCTGCATGAGATCAAGCGTACGATCAATCCGATCCAAAATAGAAGCGCGAAAACAAGTTGACAATAATATTTAGTGCTATTTAAATTTCTGAACCTCGTATATCGTACCTGATTCTCTATAAAATAAAATAATTTTACGAACCGCTTTATACATAATCAATAGTCGCAGTCGGCTGTGATTGGTCCATCCTCATGCAGCGCTGAGAAAAGTAACACCTCCCACGTTACTTTTGGGAAATTTAACGTTAAACCCCTGTTTATTAGTTATTAAAACTACATTGAAGGTATTTCTCGTTGTTTTTGAGTGTTTATTCTCTCCTCGTACTTTGTTTTGAGGGAAATGTCGAGCTGAAAATCTTCGTAGACTTGTTGCGCATGTTTTCTTTACAGAAAATGCTCATTTTATTAGTATCGCATTGCGACTAAAACATACCGACTACAAAAAAAGATTAAATTTTTTTTTTTAATGTTGTTTCTTTGCTTTTCGCACTTCTGGTGTTCCCGGTCAAAAATGACCCGTCTTTAAAATCGCTCATAAATCTCAATTTCCACCAAATAATGGATTCAATCGTTGAATCAACTTACTCTCGTTCAGTTATTACAGGTCATGTGTTTCTTGTGCTGCATGAGATCAAGCGTACGATCAATCCGATCCAAAATAGAAGCGCGAAAACAAGTTGACAATAATATTTGGTGCTAAAGGCGCTTAACGGGAGATTTAGACGTTAGGGTCATTTTTTTCGGATGCTGTTGATCTTTCGTTAAAAGCACAGCGATGCAGAAATGAACCGTTTTTGGCCTGTTAAACCGTTTAAAGAGAATATTCGTCTGAACTTTGATCGGGTCTAGACTTAAAGTTTTGGTTAACAAATGATGAGGTGTTGATTCAGTGCAATGTTTGCGTCTTATCGGTTGTATATTATTCATAAACGGTGCTCGTGTTCGTCTTGATTTGCTTATGTGTGGTTGTGGACCGCACCGTAGTGGAAAACTCATGGAAAGTTTAGTAGTTAAACTCTTTTATGGAGTGATGTTCGTGTCAGTCCGTTGTTTTCATCGTTTGAAAACAAACCGGTCCTCTACTACTAATTATTTCTTCACCTGAGAGTTTATTTTGGGTGCAACTTTGCCATTTACTCCCGTTCATCATTGATTCAGTGTTTTCAGACGGGGTCAGGGTTTTACTTTGACCTTGTCGGGGTTAAAAGTCCCCACGGGAACGGCGTTCCTGGGGTTATTTGTCCAAGTAGAAGTTTAACAGAGAACGGAGAGATTTATGGATCTTCAAGAAGAAGCTCTTTGTGTTTCTATTGTGGCGTGAATCTGAGGCGTTTGAAAGGGTTCAAGATTAAGACCTTGTGGGGGGAAAATGAGTTTTAAAGTGCTGCGGTGATGGGATCACGTCAATAATAACACGGTGCTTGGCGATTACATCGGAACACCGCGGTATTAACGTGTGACGCCATCAAAATTATTGTCACGAATTGTTAACGCGACGTTTCTTTCTCTTGTCGGATCAACTTAAATAATTGATGTGGTTCAGATAACGTAATATTTCAGTTTCTGTCGATTGAACCAATCGCCTTCATTGCTTTAACTCAAATTTTTAATCTCAGTGAACTCAAAATTTTGACTTACTTTAAGTTCAACCAACAAGTATTAGTGTGTCGTGATATTTCACGTTTTTAATTATTGCATTGGTGATTATTGCATTTCTAATTTGGCGAATATAATGCAAAATAAATTGTGTATATATATATATATATATATATATATATATATATATACACACTTTTACTTTGGATGCGATAAATTGTTAAACAGCCCTACAATAATTTACTCATATTTTGATGGTTTGATCAAACTTTTAGGGTCATTAAAAACAAAAAATCCCTTCCAGATGTCACTTTTGGACAATACTGTATAAATAACATCACACTATTTTATAAAAAAAAAAAAAAATATATATATATATATATATATATATATATTAAAATATTCTAAATTATAAAAAAATATATTAAAAATATTATAAATTATATATACAGTACTGTGCAAAAGTTTTAGGCAGGTGTGAAAAAATGCTGTAAAGTAAGAATGCTTTCAAAAAGAAACTTGGTAATAGATTATATTTATCAATTAACAAAATGCAAAGTGAGTGAACAGAAGAAAAATCTAAATCAAATCCATATTTGGTGTGACCACCCTTTACCTTCAAAACAGCATCAATTCTTCAAGGTACACTTGCACAAAGTCAGGGATTTTGTAGGCATATAGTTAGGTGTATGATTAAACAATTATACCAAACAGGTGCTAATGATCATCAATTCAATATGTAGGTTGAAACACAATCATTAACTGAAACAGAAACAGCTGTGTAGGAGGAATAAAACTGGGTGAGGAACAGCCAAACTCAGCTAACAAGGTGAGGTTGCTGAAGACAGTTTACTGTCAAAAGTCATACACCATGGCAAGACTGAGCACAGCAACAAGACACAAGGTAGTTATACTGCATCAGCAAGGTCTCTCCCAGGCAGAAATTTCAAGGCAGACAGGGGTTTCCAGATGTGCTGTCCAAGCTCTTTTGAAGAAGCACAAAGAAACAGGCAACGTTGAGGACCGTAGACGCAGTGGTCGGCCAAGGAAACTTACTGCAGCAGATGAAAGACACATCATGCTTACTTCCCTTCGCAATCGGAAGATGTCGAGCAGTGCCATTAGCTCACAATTGGCAGAAAACAGTGGGACCCTGGTACACCCATCTACTGTCCGGAGAAGTCTGGTCAGAAGTGGCCTTCATGGAAGACTTGCGGCCAAAAAGCCATACCTCCGACGTGGAAACAAGGCCAAGCGACTCAACTATGCACGAAAACACAGGAACTGGGGTGCAGAAAAATGGCAGCAGGTGCTCTGGACTGATGAGTCAAAATTTGAAATATTTGGCTGTAGCAGAAGGCAGTTTGTTCGCCGAAGGGCTGGAGAGCGGTACACGAATGAGTGTCTGCAGGCAACAGTGAAGCATGGTGGAGGTTCCTTGCAAGTTTGGGGCTGCATTTCTGCAAATGGAGTTGGGGATTTGGTCAGAATTAATGGTATCCTCAATGCTGAGAAGTACAGGCAGATACTTATCCATCATGCAATACCATCAGGGAGGCATCTGATTGGCCCCAAATTTATTCTGCAGCATGACAACGACCCCAAACATACAGCGAAAGTCATTAAGAACTATCTTCAGTGTAAAGAAGAACAAGGAGTCCTGGAAGTGATGGTATGGCCCCCACAGAGCCCTGATCTCAACATCATCGAGTCTGTCTGGGATTACATGAAGAGAGAGAAGCAACTGAGGCTGCCTAAATCCACAGAGGAACTGTGGTTAGTTCTCCAAGATGTTTGGGCCAACCTACCTGCCGAGTTCCTTCAAAAACTGTGTGCAAGTGTACCTAGAAGAATTGATGCTGTTTTGAAGGCAAAGGGTGGTCACACCAAATATTGATTTGATGTAGATTTTTCTTCTGTTCACTCACTTTGCATTTTGTTAATTGATAAATATAAACTATTAACATGTCTATTTTTGAAAGCATTCTTACTTTACAGCATTTTTTCACACCTGCCTAAAACTTTTGCACAGTACTGTATATATATATATATATATATATATATATATATATATATATATATATATATATATATATATATATATATATATATATATATATATATATATAATTTATGATATTTTTAATATATTTTTTATATATATATTTTTAAAATAAAATCCAAAGTAAAAGTGTGTGCGTTTTTTTTTATATTTTATAAAATAAATATTTTTATAAAATAATATTTTATATATATATATATATATATATATATATATATATATATATATATATTTATTTTGTATTATATTCACCAAATTAGAAATGCAATATATATATATATATATATATATATATATATATATATATAAATAAATATAGAAAAACGCACACACTTTCATTTTGGATGCGATTAATCGTTAAACAGCCCTATATATATATATATTATACACACATATATACACACACACACATATTACATAAACAGAAACTTTTATTTTGGATGCGATATTTGCATTTCATGGTATTTCAAGTCCATACTTCAACCATGGTACATATTAAAATTAAACAAGGTATTACCATTGATTATACCATGACTGAGAAAACATGGTGCTAGCTAATGTTGTGCTAATCAGATTTGCTAATGGTTGTTTTGTCTCAGACACATGCTGTAAGCCGTCGACCAATCAGAGCAGAGCAGCTCTCAGAGGGGCGGGGTTTAGAGAGACCGAATCTTTGAACGAAGCGTTTCAGACACTGAGAGGAAAGAGCTGAAGCTGCAGTGGATATGATGAGGAAATTAAAGCGTTTCATGACCTTGAATGGATATAAAACTATTGTAAGAGCCTTCAAAACAAAATTAAAAATAGCATAATTGGGGCAGTTTAATATAGACAAGTTAGTCTGTGGAAAATATCTTTCGTTTTAAACTTGGAGCGTTTCCAAGATGAATAAGCAGAAGAGCGGCACGAGCAGCTCAGCGTCTGTTTTAAAGGCCGTATTGTGAGCGTGAGGTGCATTTCAACGGAATCTGCATGAAATGTGTTTCTGCTTTTCTTCAGGAAATGATCATTGACCAATTACAGGCGGCTGGCGCGGGTCCACGTGTGTGTGTGAGTGTGTGTGTGTACGGTTTATTTATAGAGCTCGTGGGTGTCCGGCTGGGAAGATGTCCTATCCCACCATCTTTACACATCGCTTGTGAGCTCATAAAGTACAGGAATTTTTACAGGATTCCTGAAATGCTGTGGCGATTGCGCTGGAATATTAGCGCGCTGCGTTTCAGACCGTATCGTGCATATTTAATTAGAAATGCTTTGCATTAATCTGGTTCACAATGTGATCAAATAATGAGTCAAGAAAAATTGTACTTTATATCACCTGGTTCATTGGTGCATTGCATTGTGGGTATTGCATTGAACAAGATGAACAAATATTAGTGCGTGGGACCTTAATATGCATATGATGTGCATAACTTAAACTCAACTCAAAGAATTATTTTTTTTTTTATTTGTAAAAAAATAAAATGTAGATTGGTCCAAAATCTAAAAACTTATGAATTTCAGTTGTATTCATAATTTAATTAATTAATTTCAGTGGCTTAATTATCACTAACAATTGCTAACAATAATAATATTAGTGCATGTTGTAATCACACTTTTTCTTAATTGTTTATAGATGGATATTTTAAACAACCATAAGTTCAAAATATTGTGCATGCATGCTTTTCAGTTGGTGTATGTACGCATGAAAACGTTTCCCGCCAATTTCTGTCTGATTTGTTCCTCATTTTTGACGTAGGTTAAGATAAAATCTAGGTATGTCCGTCTTTCTCCCTGTAACCTTCTCTTGCGGGGTGAGACTGTACTCGAGGTCAGCCAAGATAAACCGTTGAAATAATAAAAGTGTCTCCTGTACGTTTTCATGTTTTCCCGCCGCTCCCTCGGGCCCGTCTGCAGTACTCCAGGCGTCCCGAGGGTTTGGCGCAGACGGTGTCAGGTCGCGGGGTCAGCAGCGGAAGAGAGGAGAGTATTTTTAGGGAGTGTTTGCCTTTCGGAAGTGTTTTAATTGAGGAAGTAATTGTCGCCTTGTGTTTTAAGCGTGTGTGAGAAAGGAATTCCATAGGGAGGTTTTCTGTAGGGCTGACTGCCGTTTGTTTACGGCCGAAGAAGGAATACGCAGTGATAATGAAAGAGCGTACGGTCTGTTTTGAGTCTGGAAACTGTCACTAGATTGTGTCTCATGTTTATGAGAATGAATGGCTTCTAAAGTTTCACGAAACTATTCTGATTTATGCCTGCAGATTCAAACGTCATCACTTCATGAGTTCTCGCTAACAACTTTTCCCATTTTGTTTTCCCTAATATTCCTCTGGAGAAACAAAACGCAGTAAGTGCGCAGAGTGTAGAGCCGTAACATCTGATGAGAAAAGTTTAAGTTGACGTAAATCTGAGGACTGAGACATTGGCTGTGTTTCAGTCCAATGTTGCAAATTTATGCACAAAATTGGAATATGGCATAAAACATTTTCAAATAAAGCGGCGTTTACATCCCATGTGTTCAAGAGAACAAAATCATCACTTCCTGGACTCTACAAAGTGCTGGGTTAAAAACGACCCAGCATTCAAAGCAATCAAAGTTGGGGTGAAAATGGACAAACCCAGCGATTGGGATGTTTTAACCAGCGAACGGGGCGCTTTAACCCACGCCACGCAGCGAACGGGTCGGTTTAAAACCCACGCCACGCAGCGAACGGGTCGGTTTTAAACCCACGCCACGCAGCGAACGGGACGCTTTAACCCACGCCACGCAGCGAACGGGACGCTTTAATCCACGCCACGCAGCGAACGGGTCGGTTTAACCCACGCCACGCAGCGAACGGGTCGGTTTAACCCACGCCACGCAGCGAACGGGTCGGTTTAACCCACGCCACGCAGCGAACGGGTCGGTTTAACTCACGCCACGCAGCGAACGGGGCGCTTTAACCCACGCCACGCAGCGAACGGGGAGCTTTAACCCACGCCACGCAGCGAACGGGGCGCTTTAAACCCACGCCACGCAGCGAACGGGGCGCTTTAACCCACGCCACGCAGCGAACGGGGCGCTTTAAAACCCACGCCACGCAGCGAACGGGTCGGTTTAACCCACGCCACGCAGCGAACGGGTCGGTTTAAACCCACGCCACGCAGCGAACGGGGCGCTTTAAAAACCCACGCCACGCAGCGAACGGGGCGCTTTAACCCACGCCACGCAGCGAACGGGGAGCTTTAACCCACGCCACGCAGCGAACGGGGAGCTTTAACCCACGCCACGCAGCGAACGGGGCGCTTTAACCCACGCCACGCAGCGAACGGGACGCTTTAACCCACGCCACGCAGCGAACGGGGCGGTTTAAACTACATGTATTAAATGCTTGCCCAACCTGCTGGGTAGTTTTATTTAACTCAACTAGGCTATTGTTTAAAGATTACTGTATTGCTTGTTTTAAAATTAACCCAAAGTATGTTGGAAATTAACACTTATTCATGTTTAATATAAGAACATTTATTAATGTTCCCCCCCGTCTCCGCAGAGATCGCATTGAATTCTCGTCAATTCCCGCTGGATTGCAGAGACACCCTTCATTTGCCGTCATGAGTGGTTGATTTTCTCATGCATCTTCTCTTGAGGTGTGATTAATGCAGCTCGATATCAGTCTTCTCACAGGGAGGCTGGAGGATCTTTTGCAATACTTGCTTTTTTTAGCTGCCGTTGCAAAACACTGGGTGGTTGGGTTAAATGTTTGACCAACCTGCTGGGTAGTTTTATTTAACTCAACTATTGTTTAAAAATGACTATATGTCAGGCTTAAAATGAACCCAAAATAGGTTGGAAATTAAAAACCAGACACAATTACTCGAGGCAACAAAATAATCAAAAGGTGAACAGTTAGCAATTTTATTAAATGTTTAATTATTTTGCATTAAACATGAATAATATATTAATTATTGTTAATTTTGAACATATTTTGGGTTAAAAGCTCCCATTCGCATGGGTTAAAAGCTCCCATTCGCATGGGTTTAAAAGCTCCCATTCGCATGGGTTAAAAGCTCCCATTCGCATGGGTTAAAAGCTCCCAGTCGCATGGGTTAAAAGCTCCCATTCGCATGGGTTAAAAGCTCCCAGTCGCATGGGTTAAAAGCTCCCATTCGCATGGGTTAAAAGCTCCCATTCGCATGGGTTAAAAGCTCCCAGTCGCATGGGTTAAAAGCTCCCAGTCGCATGGGTTAAAAGCTCCCATTCGCATGGGTTAAAAGCTCCCATTCGCATGGGTTAAAAGCTCCCAGTCGCATGGGTTAAAAGCTCCCAGTCGCATGGGTTAAAAGCTCCCAGTCGCATGGGTTAAAAGCTCCCATTCGCATGGGTTAAAAGCTCCCATTCGCATGGGTTAAAAGCTCCCATTCGCATGGGTTAAAAGCTCCCATTCGCATGGGTTTAAAAGCTCCCAGTCGCATGGGTTAAAAGCTCCCAGTCGCATGGGTTAAAAGCTCCCAGTCGCATGGGTTAAAAGCTCCCATTCGCATGGGTTAAAAGCTCCCAGTCGCATGGGTTAAAAGCTCCCAGTCGCATGGGTTAAAAGCTCCCAGTCGCATGGGTTAAAAGCTCCCAGTCGCATGGGTTAAAAGCTCCCAGTCGCATGGGTTAAAAGCTCCCAGTCGCATGGGTTAAAAGCTCCCAGTCGCATGGGTTAAAAGCTCCCAGTCGCATGGGTTAAAAGCTCCCAGTCGCATGGGTTAAAAGCTCCCATTCGCATGGGTTAAAAGCTCCCAGTCGCATGGGTTAAAAGCTCCCAGTCGCATGGGTTAAAAGCTCCCAGTCGCATGGGTTAAAAGCTCCCAGTCGCATGGGTTAAAAGCTCCCAGTCGCATGGGTTAAAAGCTCCCATTCGCATGGGTTAAAAGCTCCCATTCGCATGGGTTAAAAGCTCCCAGTCGCGTCGCTGGGTTTTTTAGGGTTCAGAAATCAGATGAGTTCTTATACGGAGTTGAATTTCAATACTTGGATGCGTATAGATCAGTTTGGTCTAAGATCAGTGTGTTAAATGAGAATCCCTGCTGCTCTGAACGTCTCGAAATCATATTTTTGATCAACTGTAAAAAAAAAAAAGAAATGCATGAAAATGGATAAAACTGTCGCTATGCTAATATCCATGTTATTATACGGATCCATCTGTCTTCAATTAGAGGACAAATCCCAGACCTGGACGTGAGGGTCAGGTTTCGGTGAGCGCGTTTTATCAGCTGTGGGAACAAAAGCTTTCCAGATGGACTTTGCCTCGCTTTCTGAACCAAAAGGACATTTACATGTCAGCACATGTCATCTGGTAGAAATGGGTTAAAAGCTCCCAGTCGCATGGGTTAAAAGCTCCCAGTCGCATGGGTTAAAAGCTCCCATTCGCATGGGTTAAAAGCTCCCATTCGCATGGGTTAAAAGCTCCCATTCGCATGGGTTAAAAGCTCCCAGTCGCATGGGTTAAAAGCTCCCATTCGCATGGGTTAAAAGCTCCCATTCGCATGGGTTAAAAGCTCCCAGTCGCATGGGTTAAAAGCTCCCAGTCGCATGGGTTAAAAGCTCCCATTCGCATGGGTTAAAAGCTCCCATTCGCATGGGTTAAAAGCTCCCATTCGCATGGGTTAAAAGCTCCCATTCGCATGGGTTAAAAGCTCCCAGTCGCATGGGTTAAAAGCTCCCAGTCGCATGGGTTAAAAGCTCCCAGTCGCATGGGTTTAAAAGCTCCCATTCGCATGGGTTAAAAGCTCCCAGTCGCATGGGTTAAAAGCTCCCAGTCGCATGGGTTAAAAGCTCCCAGTCGCATGGGTTAAAAGCTCCCAGTCGCATGGGTTAAAAGCTCCCATTCGCATGGGTTAAAAGCTCCCATTCGCATGGGTTAAAAGCTCCCATTCGCATGGGTTAAAAGCTCCCAGTCGCATGGGTTAAAAGCTCCCAGTCGCATGGGTTAAAAGCTCCCAGTCGCATGGGTTTAAAAGCTCCCAGTCGCATGGGTTAAAAGCTCCCATTCGCATGGGTTAAAAGCTCCCATTCGCATGGGTTAAAAGCTCCCATTCGCATGGGTTAAAAGCTCCCATTCGCATGGGTTAAAAGCTCCCATTCGCATGGGTTAAAAGCTCCCAGTCGCATGGGTTAAAAGCTCCCATTCGCATGGGTTAAAAGCTCCCATTCGCATGGGTTAAAAGCTCCCATTCGCATGGGTTAAAAGCTCCCAGTCGCATGGGTTAAAAGCTCCCATTCGCATGGGTTAAAAGCTCCCATTCGCATGGGTTAAAAGCTCCCAGTCGCATGGGTTAAAAGCTCCCAGTCGCATGGGTTAAAAGCTCCCATTCGCATGGGTTAAAAGCTCCCATTCGCATGGGTTAAAAGCTCCCATTCGCATGGGTTAAAAGCTCCCATTCGCATGGGTTAAAAGCTCCCAGTCGCATGGGTTAAAAGCTCCCAGTCGCATGGGTTAAAAGCTCCCAGTCGCATGGGTTAAAAGCTCCCATTCGCATGGGTTAAAAGCTCCCAGTCGCATGGGTTAAAAGCTCCCAGTCGCATGGGTTAAAAGCTCCCAGTCGCATGGGTTAAAAGCTCCCAGTCGCATGGGTTAAAAGCTCCCAGTCGCATGGGTTAAAAGCTCCCATTCGCATGGGTTAAAAGCTCCCATTCGCATGGGTTAAAAGCTCCCAGTCGCATGGGTTAAAAGCTCCCAGTCGCATGGGTTAAAAGCTCCCAGTCGCATGGGTTAAAAGCTCCCAGTCGCATGGGTTAAAAGCTCCCATTCGCATGGGTTAAAAGCTCCCATTCGCATGGGTTAAAAGCTCCCATTCGCATGGGTTAAAAGCTCCCATTCGCATGGGTTAAAAGCTCCCATTCGCATGGGTTAAAAGCTCCCAGTCGCGTCGCTGGGTTTTTTAGGGTTCAGAAATCAGATGAGTTCTTATACGGAGTTGAATTTCAATACTTGGATGCGTATAGATCAGTTTGGTCTAAGATCAGTGTGTTAAATGAGAATCCCTGCTGCTCTGAACGTCTCGAAATCATATTTTTGATCAACTGTAAAAAAAAAAAAGAAATGCATGAAAATGGATAAAACTGTCGCTATGCTAATATCCATGTTATTATACGGATCCATCTGTCTTCAATTAGAGGACAAATCCCAGACCTGGACGTGAGGGTCAGGTTTCGGTGAGCGCGTTTTATCAGCTGTGGGAACAAAAGCTTTCCAGATGGACTTTGCCTCGCTTTCTGAACCAAAAGGACATTTACATGTCAGCACATGTCATCTGGTAGAAATGGGTTAAAAGCTCCCAGTCGCATGGGTTAAAAGCTCCCAGTCGCATGGGTTAAAAGCTCCCATTCGCATGGGTTAAAAGCTCCCATTCGCATGGGTTAAAAGCTCCCATTCGCATGGGTTAAAAGCTCCCAGTCGCATGGGTTAAAAGCTCCCATTCGCATGGGTTAAAAGCTCCCATTCGCATGGGTTAAAAGCTCCCATTCGCATGGGTTAAAAGCTCCCAGTCGCATGGGTTAAAAGCTCCCAGTCGCATGGGTTAAAAGCTCCCATTCGCATGGGTTAAAAGCTCCCATTCGCATGGGTTAAAAGCTCCCAGTCGCATGGGTTAAAAGCTCCCATTCGCATGGGTTAAAAGCTCCCATTCGCATGGGTTAAAAGCTCCCAGTCGCATGGGTTAAAAGCTCCCAGTCGCATGGGTTAAAAGCTCCCAGTCGCATGGGTTAAAAGCTCCCAGTCGCATGGGTTAAAAGCTCCCATTCGCATGGGTTAAAAGCTCCCATTCGCATGGGTTAAAAGCTCCCATTCGCATGGGTTAAAAGCTCCCAGTCGCGTCGCTGGGTTTTTTAGGGTTCAGAAATCAGATGAGTTCTTATACGGAGTTGAATTTCAATACTTGGATGCGTATAGATCAGTTTGGTCTAAGATCAGTGTGTTAAATGAGAATCCCTGCTGCTCTGAACGTCTCGAAATCATATTTTTGATCAACTGTAAAAAAAAAAAAGAAATGCATGAAAATGGATAAAACTGTCGCTATGCTAATATCCATGTTATTATACGGATCCATCTGTCTTCAATTAGAGGACAAATCCCAGACCTGGACGTGAGGGTCAGGTTTCGGTGAGCGCGTTTTATCAGCTGTGGGAACAAAAGCTTTCCAGATGGACTTTGCCTCGCTTTCTGAACCAAAAGGACATTTACATGTCAGCACATGTCATCTGGTAGAAATGGGTTAAAAGCTCCCAGTCGCATGGGTTAAAAGCTCCCAGTCGCATGGGTTAAAAGCTCCCATTCGCATGGGTTAAAAGCTCCCATTCGCATGGGTTAAAAGCTCCCATTCGCATGGGTTAAAAGCTCCCAGTCGCATGGGTTAAAAGCTCCCATTCGCATGGGTTAAAAGCTCCCATTCGCATGGGTTAAAAGCTCCCATTCGCATGGGTTAAAAGCTCCCAGTCGCATGGGTTAAAAGCTCCCAGTCGCATGGGTTAAAAGCTCCCATTCGCATGGGTTAAAAGCTCCCATTCGCATGGGTTAAAAGCTCCCAGTCGCATGGGTTAAAAGCTCCCATTCGCATGGGTTAAAAGCTCCCATTCGCATGGGTTAAAAGCTCCCAGTCGCATGGGTTAAAAGCTCCCAGTCGCATGGGTTAAAAGCTCCCAGTCGCATGGGTTAAAAGCTCCCAGTCGCATGGGTTAAAAGCTCCCATTCGCATGGGTTAAAAGCTCCCATTCGCATGGGTTAAAAGCTCCCATTCGCATGGGTTAAAAGCTCCCAGTCGCGTCGCTGGGTTTTTTAGGGTTCAGAAATCAGATGAGTTCTTATACGGAGTTGAATTTCAATACTTGGATGCGTATAGATCAGTTTGGTCTAAGATCAGTGTGTTAAATGAGAATCCCTGCTGCTCTGAACGTCTCGAAATCATATTTTTGATCAACTGTAAAAAAAAAAAAGAAATGCATGAAAATGGATAAAACTGTCGCTATGCTAATATCCATGTTATTATACGGATCCATCTGTCTTCAATTAGAGGACAAATCCCAGACCTGGACGTGAGGGTCAGGTTTCGGTGAGCGCGTTTTATCAGCTGTGGGAACAAAAGCTTTCCAGATGGACTTTGCCTCGCTTTCTGAACCAAAAGGACATTTACATGTCAGCACATGTCATCTGGTAGAAATGGGTTAAAAGCTCCCAGTCGCATGGGTTAAAAGCTCCCAGTCGCATGGGTTAAAGCTCCCATTCGCATGGGTTAAAAGCTCCCATTCGCATGGGTTAAAAGCTCCCATTCGCATGGGTTAAAAGCTCCCAGTCGCATGGGTTAAAAGCTCCCATTCGCATGGGTTAAAAGCTCCCATTCGCATGGGTTAAAAGCTCCCAGTCGCATGGGTTAAAAGCTCCCAGTCGCATGGGTTAAAAGCTCCCATTCGCATGGGTTAAAAGCTCCCATTCGCATGGGTTAAAAGCTCCCATTCGCATGGGTTAAAAGCTCCCATTCGCATGGGTTAAAAGCTCCCAGTCGCATGGGTTAAAAGCTCCCAGTCGCATGGGTTAAAAGCTCCCAGTCGCATGGGTTAAAAGCTCCCATTCGCATGGGTTAAAAGCTCCCAGTCGCATGGGTTAAAAGCTCCCAGTCGCATGGGTTAAAAGCTCCCAGTCGCATGGGTTAAAAGCTCCCAGTCGCATGGGTTAAAAGCTCCCATTCGCATGGGTTAAAAGCTCCCATTCGCATGGGTTAAAAGCTCCCATTCGCATGGGTTAAAAGCTCCCAGTCGCATGGGTTAAAAGCTCCCAGTCGCATGGGTTAAAAGCTCCCAGTCGCATGGGTTAAAAGCTCCCATTCGCATGGGTTAAAAGCTCCCATTCGCATGGGTTAAAAGCTCCCATTCGCATGGGTTAAAAGCTCCCATTCGCATGGGTTAAAAGCTCCCATTCGCATGGGTTAAAAGCTCCCAGTCGCATGGGTTAAAAGCTCCCATTCGCATGGGTTAAAAGCTCCCATTCGCATGGGTTAAAAGCTCCCATTCGCATGGGTTAAAAGCTCCCAGTCGCATGGGTTAAAAGCTCCCATTCGCATGGGTTAAAAGCTCCCATTCGCATGGGTTAAAAGCTCCCAGTCGCATGGGTTAAAAGCTCCCAGTCGCATGGGTTAAAAGCTCCCATTCGCATGGGTTAAAAGCTCCCATTCGCATGGGTTAAAAGCTCCCATTCGCATGGGTTAAAAGCTCCCATTCGCATGGGTTAAAAGCTCCCAGTCGCATGGGTTAAAAGCTCCCAGTCGCATGGGTTAAAAGCTCCCAGTCGCATGGGTTAAAAGCTCCCATTCGCATGGGTTAAAAGCTCCCAGTCGCATGGGTTAAAAGCTCCCAGTCGCATGGGTTAAAAGCTCCCAGTCGCATGGGTTAAAAGCTCCCAGTCGCATGGGTTAAAAGCTCCCAGTCGCATGGGTTAAAAGCTCCCATTCGCATGGGTTAAAAGCTCCCATTCGCATGGGTTAAAAGCTCCCAGTCGCATGGGTTAAAAGCTCCCAGTCGCATGGGTTAAAAGCTCCCAGTCGCATGGGTTAAAAGCTCCCAGTCGCATGGGTTAAAAGCTCCCATTCGCATGGGTTAAAAGCTCCCATTCGCATGGGTTAAAAGCTCCCATTCGCATGGGTTAAAAGCTCCCATTCGCATGGGTTAAAAGCTCCCATTCGCATGGGTTAAAAGCTCCCAGTCGCGTCGCTGGGTTTTTTAGGGTTCAGAAATCAGATGAGTTCTTATACGGAGTTGAATTTCAATACTTGGATGCGTATAGATCAGTTTGGTCTAAGATCAGTGTGTTAAATGAGAATCCCTGCTGCTCTGAACGTCTCGAAATCATATTTTTGATCAACTGTAAAAAAAAAAAAGAAATGCATGAAAATGGATAAAACTGTCGCTATGCTAATATCCATGTTATTATACGGATCCATCTGTCTTCAATTAGAGGACAAATCCCAGACCTGGACGTGAGGGTCAGGTTTCGGTGAGCGCGTTTTATCAGCTGTGGGAACAAAAGCTTTCCAGATGGACTTTGCCTCGCTTTCTGAACCAAAAGGACATTTACATGTCAGCACATGTCATCTGGTAGAAATGGGTTAAAAGCTCCCAGTCGCATGGGTTAAAAGCTCCCAGTCGCATGGGTTAAAAGCTCCCATTCGCATGGGTTAAAAGCTCCCATTCGCATGGGTTAAAAGCTCCCATTCGCATGGGTTAAAAGCTCCCAGTCGCATGGGTTAAAAGCTCCCATTCGCATGGGTTAAAAGCTCCCATTCGCATGGGTTAAAAGCTCCCATTCGCATGGGTTAAAAGCTCCCAGTCGCATGGGTTAAAAGCTCCCAGTCGCATGGGTTAAAAGCTCCCATTCGCATGGGTTAAAAGCTCCCATTCGCATGGGTTAAAAGCTCCCAGTCGCATGGGTTAAAAGCTCCCATTCGCATGGGTTAAAAGCTCCCATTCGCATGGGTTAAAAGCTCCCAGTCGCATGGGTTAAAAGCTCCCAGTCGCATGGGTTAAAAGCTCCCAGTCGCATGGGTTAAAAGCTCCCAGTCGCATGGGTTAAAAGCTCCCATTCGCATGGGTTAAAAGCTCCCATTCGCATGGGTTAAAAGCTCCCATTCGCATGGGTTAAAAGCTCCCAGTCGCGTCGCTGGGTTTTTTAGGGTTCAGAAATCAGATGAGTTCTTATACGGAGTTGAATTTCAATACTTGGATGCGTATAGATCAGTTTGGTCTAAGATCAGTGTGTTAAATGAGAATCCCTGCTGCTCTGAACGTCTCGAAATCATATTTTTGATCAACTGTAAAAAAAAAAAAAAGAAATGCATGAAAATGGATAAAACTGTCGCTATGCTAATATCCATGTTATTATACGGATCCATCTGTCTTCAATTAGAGGACAAATCCCAGACCTGGACGTGAGGGTCAGGTTTCGGTGAGCGCGTTTTATCAGCTGTGGGAACAAAAGCTTTCCAGATGGACTTTGCCTCGCTTTCTGAACCAAAAGGACATTTACATGTCAGCACATGTCATCTGGTAGAAATGGGTTAAAAGCTCCCAGTCGCATGGGTTAAAAGCTCCCAGTCGCATGGGTTAAAAGCTCCCATTCGCATGGGTTAAAAGCTCCCATTCGCATGGGTTAAAAGCTCCCATTCGCATGGGTTAAAAGCTCCCAGTCGCATGGGTTAAAAGCTCCCATTCGCATGGGTTAAAAGCTCCCATTCGCATGGGTTAAAAGCTCCCATTCGCATGGGTTAAAAGCTCCCAGTCGCATGGGTTAAAAGCTCCCAGTCGCATGGGTTAAAAGCTCCCATTCGCATGGGTTAAAAGCTCCCATTCGCATGGGTTAAAAGCTCCCAGTCGCATGGGTTAAAAGCTCCCATTCGCATGGGTTAAAAGCTCCCATTCGCATGGGTTAAAAGCTCCCAGTCGCATGGGTTAAAAGCTCCCAGTCGCATGGGTTAAAAGCTCCCAGTCGCATGGGTTAAAAGCTCCCAGTCGCATGGGTTAAAAGCTCCCATTCGCATGGGTTAAAAGCTCCCATTCGCATGGGTTAAAAGCTCCCATTCGCATGGGTTAAAAGCTCCCAGTCGCGTCGCTGGGTTTTTTAGGGTTCAGAAATCAGATGAGTTCTTATACGGAGTTGAATTTCAATACTTGGATGCGTATAGATCAGTTTGGTCTAAGATCAGTGTGTTAAATGAGAATCCCTGCTGCTCTGAACGTCTCGAAATCATATTTTTGATCAACTGTAAAAAAAAAAAAGAAATGCATGAAAATGGATAAAACTGTCGCTATGCTAATATCCATGTTATTATACGGATCCATCTGTCTTCAATTAGAGGACAAATCCCAGACCTGGACGTGAGGGTCAGGTTTCGGTGAGCGCGTTTTATCAGCTGTGGGAACAAAAGCTTTCCAGATGGACTTTGCCTCGCTTTCTGAACCAAAAGGACATTTACATGTCAGCACATGTCATCTGGTAGAAATGCAAAGGATGCATTTGAATAGAATAGAGCCGACTGCATTCATTGGTGACACATACGCAGACAGAAATCTCTATAATAATGCGTCCCTATGAGATTCACTGATCCTGATGTGTTCCCGTTATCCGCTGTTGGATAATCATCCGGACCGTCTCGCCTGTGATCCTGGCTTCGTTCCAGCAGCACAGCTGTCAGTTCAGAGGCAGAAGCAGCAATTACACAGAGGAACAATGTCGATGTTAATCCGGGAAGACTGTGGTGGCTCTGATCTCTGATCCTGATGCTCTTGTTAAAGACGGAGACTCATGGGAATCAGCCGAGAAGAGCTCACAAATGCTCTCCACGCCATTACAGTCGAATTAGTTCAAGATTAGTGAAGCCGTTTGAGATCTCAAGCCTGTTTTTGACGTGAAAAACAAGGATATTGAGTAGGAAAATGTGAGAAAAGTTTAGTTTAGTTTCTCTTTCACCTAATCATTTTATTTTTCTTCAAATTTCTTTTTTTTTTTCCATTTCCACCCCCATTTACATTTGTCTGGATTCCTTTTTATTTAAAAAAAAAAAAATTGTTTGAAATGGTTATTAGTAATCAGTGTCTAATTAATTAAAATCATGAAACATACAATTCAACAACAACAAAAAAAGTTTTATTTTTGCCCAAAATTATTATTATTTTTTTTCTCTTTTTAACGTTTTCTTTAACCTCATTTTTCTAGATTCCATTTTATTGGTTAAACTAAATTTAATAATCAAAAACAATGTCTAATTAATTGAAATTATGAAACCTAAACCTAAAAATATTAAAATATATTAAAATATTAAATAAAAAAAATTAATAGTTTAACAAAAATGACTATGAATTCTCAATTTATTTATTTTTTTTACCCCTGGATTCCGTTTTAGTGGTTAAATCAAATTTAATAATCAAAACACATGTCCAATTAATTAATCATGAAATGTTTCAATGCAAATTTATTAAGTTGAACAGAAGTAAAATTTGTTGGGCACTATGAAATTTCTTCATTTTAATTTTTCTGGATTCCATTTTAATGTTTCAATTAAATATTTAATAATCAAAAAGCATGTCTAATCAGTTGAAATCATGAAATAAAAAACAAAAATGACATTTTTAAAGCCCTATGAAGTCTGTTTTATTTTTATTTTTTCCCAAAATCCCAAATCGAGTTTTATTGTTCTCAAATTCTATTTTCCATTTTAATGGTTTAATTAAATCTTAACAATCAAAAAAAAACATGTACAATCCACTGAATTCAATTAAAATCATGGGGGCTTAAATTTGTCACCTGAGTGTGTTTTCTCTGAGTTTATGGATTTGACTTGTTTCCCGTTGGATTCAGGGCCGGGTTTTTTTTCGACTGAAGGTAAACAAGTGGTCAAGTTTCGTTTGGGTTTCCGTGTGAAAGTCCGAGTCTCCCGTACGTCGCACGTTGGCGAGCGTCACGCACGATCCAGCGGCAAACACTGATTCACTCTGTCTGATGGAATGGCTGGAATTTCCATTTGCTGGGACTGATAAGACTCCAGAGCTTTTCCACTCCACTCGGAGGGCAAATCCGGGGGCAGCTGGAATGCAGGAGTCTCGCTCGGGCACATTCATCACGACGCACTGGCACAGTCCGAACAGAAAACGGCCTTAACACAATATTTGTCCAAGGCAGAGCGGCACTTTGGAGATCTTAAAACTGTTTGTCAAACGGCTTTTATTGTTCGCGATGGTTTATTCAGTGGATCTTTAAGGGCTCGTGTGTCTTTGCTCAGGTTGCATATTAATTATGAGCATCATTTGACTCATCAAACACATTGACTAGTCATGTACATGTAAGTCACTGTAAAGTCAGATGTGTTTGTTCAGGTGTTCATGACGAGTGTGTGTGTGTGTGTTTTTCAGTGTGTGTGTGAGGGACATGAGAGAAGAGTCCAGCTGCTCTCAGCACAACGGCCTCATGGGAGAAGGTAAGAACCAGTTTGACTCCGGTTTCACTCCACTGTAATGGAGACATTCGAAAGTTTGGAAAGGTTTTGTAAACGAAAGTCGTTCTTTTTTTCCTGCGAGGACGCATTAAAGTGATGAAAAGTGACATTTATAATGTTACAAAAGATTCTATTTCAAATGAATACATTTCTATCCATCAAAGAATCCTGAACAATAAAATGTATCACAGTTCGAAAACATGAAGCCCTGTGAAACGTTTTATTTTTCCACGAAAGTCCGTGTTTCTTCATTTTAACGTTTTCTTTGCCTTCATGTTTCTAGATTCCGTTTGATTTGTTAAGCTAAATATAATAATGAAAAATCATTTGTCTAATTAATACAATTCATCAAAAAAAAATTAAGTTGAACAAAAATGACACTTTTATTCCATTTTTTTCCCTCAAATTGAGTTTTTTTAATTTAAATTTTTCGCCTATTTTTTCCCAACGGGTTCCGTTTTTTAATGCTTAAATCAAATTTAATAATCGAAAAGCGTGTCCAGTGAATTAATCATGAAACTTTTACAATTCAACACAAATTTATTAAAAGTTTAACAAAAATCTGTTTTATTTTTATTTTTTAATGGTTAAATTAAATATTTAATCATCAAAAATCATTTGTCTAATTAATACAATTCATCAAAAAAAAATTAAGTTGAACAAAAATGACACTTTTGTTCCCTTTTTTTTTTTTTTCCCTCTTTTCTTCATTTAAATTTTTCGCCATTTGTTTATTTTTTTTCCCACCGGAATCCGTTTTTTTAATGCTTAAATCAAATTCAATAATCGAAAAGCGTGTCCAGTGAATTAATCATGAAACTTTTACAATTCAACACAAATTTATTAAAAGTTTAACAAAAATCTGTTTTATTTAAATTTTTTTAATGGTTAAATTAAATATTTAATCATCAAAAATCATTTGTCTAATTAATACAATTCATCAAAAAAAAAAAGTTTAACAAAAATGACACTTTTATTCCATTTTTTTTTTTTTCCTCTCAAATTCAGTTTTTCTTCATTTAAATTTTATGCCATTTGTTTATTTTTTTCCCACCGGATTCCTTTTTTAAAGCTTAAATCAAATTTAATTATCGAAAAGCATGTCCAATGAATTAATCATGAAACTTTTACAATTCAACACAAATTTATTTATTAAAGTTTAACAAAAATCTGTTTTATTTAAATTTTTTAATGGTTAAATTAAATATTTAATCATCAAAAATCATTTGTCTAATTAATACAATTCATCAAAAAAAAAAAAAAGTTTAACAAAAATGACACTTTTATTCCATTTTTTTTTTTTCCTCTCAAATTCAGTTTTTCTTCATTTAAATTTTATGCCATTTGTTTATTTTTTTTCCCACCGGATTCCTTTTTTAATGCTTAAATCAAATTTAATTATCGAAAAGCATGTCCAATGAATTAATCATGAAACTTTTACAATTCAACACAAATTTATTTATTAAAGTTTAACAAAAATCTGTTTTATTTAAAATTTTTTAATGGTTAAATTAAATCTTTAATCATCAAAAATCATGTCTATTCAATTGAAAACATGAAACGTAAATATAACGTTGGTGTGCAAACGACTAATATATCAAAAAAAAATTATTTTGTTTAGATCTAGTCCTTAGGGTCAAATAATATAGTTCATAAATCGCATTTTAGATATATATTTTAATATTTTAGAAGATGTGAGTGGTTGTTGCTAGGTAAACGGTGAATCGGTGATGAATTGGGATTAGTGGGCAAAGCCAATTTTTACTAAATGATCACTCGCCGCGAAGAAGCCGCTCGTCTTTTCCTCTCTATAGTGTCGTATATCCTCATGAAACGCTTCTCAAACAAGAACAAATGTAGGCGGGGCTTGATCGTGTCTGTGAGGAATCGATTGGATGGTTGTGGTTTGCTATTGGTGGATCTCATGTGAGTGACAGGTTGCCCCGCCCTCGTCATCAGAGAAGAGATGCTGCAAGAGAAAAAAAAAATAATGATGTGCACGGATAAAACATTTACCAAACTCGGCAATATTCCATGAAAACGTAGATGGTGACTTTAATGGAAGAGCGCGTCTCATTTGTGCAGTTCAGCGCTCGGTGTTTATTTACTGGAGAAGTGTTTCCTTTCCGCTGTGTGTGCAGTGAGCTCACGGTTGGCTGCTGATTCTCCTCCGCTCTGCCAAAACAAGTGCAGGAATGTCTGTGAATCAGGTCCAATTAATGTGATCTGGTGTGGAAATGTTGAGTAATGGAGAACCTTGAAAGCTGCAAAAGAGACTTTTATGGATTTCGTACCCACTTTTGTGCCAGGCGGGTATAGGCTTCTGGCGCGGATCTTACACTTTGGTTGTTGAATTCCAGGGTGTTGATGCCACTCCTCCTCCATCTCCTCCTCCCGCTCCGTAAACACGGGCCAGCGAGAGATCGGAGAGCCGCTCTTACTGCGCTCCTAAACAAATGGTGTCTTCCAGCAGCCGATGGGATCCATTCGTGGCCTATTTTGGAAGTTTGAGAGAGTCGTGGTGTGTGTGTGTTTTGGCACATGGATGAGTGGGAATTGAAAGAACAACTTGGGATGTTGTAAAGGCAGGAATACGTGACGGACAGCTGGAGAACAGTCAGAGGCAGGTGACCATTAGTCTGGAAGTTTGTGTGTTTTGACCTGAAGCGTCTCATGTGTGCTGGTAAGTTAAACATAATAAATGTATAAACATAAGACGGCACCTGTCAAACAACCGAAATCAAGAGACTATATGGATGCAGATAGATTGATGCATATGTATATGGATACGTATATGTATATGGAAGGAAGCATATATATAGATAGAGAGATATATATGTATAGAGATATAGAGGGATGTATGAATGCGTATATGTACATGGATGCATATACTCTAGATGGATGCGTAATATGTATATGGATCCATATATACATATATGTAGATATCCATGTAAGTGAAGATGATTTATATACATTTATGCATCATATACATTTATATACATTTATGCATCCATATACATTTATATACATATATGCATCCATATACATTTATGCATCCATATACATTTATATACATTTATGCACCCATATACATTTATATGTCCATATACATTTATGCATCATATACATTTATATACATATATGCATCCATATACATTTATATACATGTATGCATCCATGTACATTTATATACATTTATGCATCCATGTACATTTATATACATATATGCATCCATATACATTTATATACATATATGCATCCTTATACATTTATATACATATATGCATCCATATACATTTATGTCCATATAAATTTATATACATATATGCATCCATATACATTTATATACATATATGCATCCATATACATTTATATACATATATGCATCCATATACATTTATATACATATATGCATCCATATACATTTATATACATATATGCATCCATATACATTTATATACATATATGCATCCATATACATTTATGTCCATATAAATTTATATACATATATGCATCCATATACATTTATATACATATATGCATCCATATACATTTATGTCCATATAAATTTATATACATATATGCATCCATATACATTTATATACATATATGCATCCATATACATTTATATACATATATGCATCCATATACATTTATATCCATATACATTTATGTCCATATAAATGTATATACATATATGCATCCATATACATTTATATACATATAAGTATATGGATGCATAAATGTATATGGATTCATATATGCATCGGTACAGTTGAGCTCAAAAGTTTACTCACCCCTTGCAGAATATGCAAAAATGTCAATCATTTTAACAAAAGGATTCCCAGGTTTTTTTTGTTTTTTTTTTTTAAACTTTTTTGAATTTGATGAACAGGATAAATAGAAAGTTTTTTGTCTTCTGGGAAACATGTAAGTATCTTTTGTTGCTTCCGAAGGGCAGCTTTACATGAAAAACTGTGGTGATCATTGTCGTCTTAAAAAGTTTTCACCCCCAACTGTTTCTTTCTGTAAGCATCCGTTATGTGAAATAACTTATTCAGGACCGTACTAAACAAAAAATAACATGCAACTTTCATGATCCTTCTTATATTTTTCATTATTCTTCATGGGGTGTGCAAACTTTTGAGCTCAACTGTATATGGAAGCAGATTTTTTGCAAAACTCACCCTATTGTTTATATTTTAATTGTGAATTATATTTTACTTCGCCTTGGTTTGTTTGGGTTTTGTTTCGTTTGGGCTTCACTGACGGCATTTGGTGGTGTGTTCGAGGAACCGTTCCAGAGTAAATCTTATCCCAATGAAAATGACTGTATTTGACCCGTGAGGAATGTGTGCGTGTGTGTGTGTGTGTGTGTGTGTGTGTGTGTGTGTGTGTGTGTGAGAGAGAGAGAGAATCTGAATGAACTGAAGGGTTTTTCACTGAACCAGAAGCCAGAAGCCCATGCAGAAGTCACCGTGATGCTGCTGGTGTGATCCGTTTTGTTGCACACTGCAATTCATCCGCGGCCAAAAAAAGAAAAGCGCCTTCCATGCATGAATACAGCCACCCTAATGGCAAGTTCAGGGAATTTACTGTGTTTTTATTTAGTTGCAAATTTTTGCCCCCGTATAAAAAACTCATTATTTCGTTTTTTTATTGCTTTTCACAATGGTGTCGTTTTTTTCAAAGCTTTTCCAGAATGATTCCTCCTCAACTCTCGTGGTCTTTTGTGGGAATTGTGCCGTTATTGCACGGCCGCAGAGTAATTGATAATCTGTCTCGGGGGGGTGGGGGGAGGCACCCCTCATTGTGAGCATTAGTTTAATGAGCCGTTTGGAGTCGTCATGGAGATTTGTTACTGGCTGTTCTCGGATAAGTGGAGAAGTTTGTGCTGTGAAGGAAGTGGTGTGCTGTACGCCTCAGGGAAAACTGGGATTAGGCTTCTAAAGTAATGGTAAAAGTCTCTGCACACACACACACACACACACACACACACACACACAGACAGACACAGACACACACACACTGACCTAGCACTGCACTGAATGAGAACTTCCCAGTGACTTCAATTGTTCTTAAATTAAGCTAATTATAATTACAATAGACTAACCCAAACATGACTCTCACGTAAACCCTCTGACTTTTCTAATGCTAAATCAACACATTGCTCTTTATATATGGAGTTAGTTAGGTAGGTAGATGTAGGTAGTTAGGTAGTTAATTAGTTAGTTAGTTAGGTAGGTACGTAGAGGTATGTAGTTAGTTAGGTAGTTAGTTAGGTAGTTATTTAGGTAGTTAGTTAGTTAGGTAGGTAGAGGTGGGTGGTTAGTTTGGTAGGTAGGTAGTTAGTTAGTTAGTTAGTTAGTTAGGTAGGTAGTTAGTTAGGTAGGTAGAGGTATGTAGTTAGTTAGGTAGTTATTTAGGTAGGTAGGTAGAGGTGGGTGGTTAGTTGGGTAGGTAGAGGTAGGTAGTTAGTTAGGTAGGTAGAGGTATGTAGTTAGGTAGTTAGTTAGGTAGTTATTTAGTTAGTTAGGTAGGTAGAGGTGGGTGTTTAGTTAGTTAGTTAGATAGGTAGAGGTAGTTAGTTAGTTTGGTTGGTAGGTAGTTAGTTAGGTAGGTAGAGGTATGTAGGTAGGTAGGTAGAGGTGGGTGGTTAGTTAGGTAGGTAGAGGTAGGTAGGTAGTTAGTTAGTTAGTTAGGTAGGTAGTTAGTTAGGTAGGTAGAGGTATGTAGTTAGGTAGTTAATTAGTTAGTTAAGTAGGTACGTAGAGGTATGTAGTTAGTTAGGTAGTTATTTAGGTAGGTAGGTAGAGGTGGGTGGTTAGTTGGGTAGGTAGAGGTATGTAGTTAGGTAGTTAGTTAGGTAGTTATTTAGTTAGTTAGGTAGGTAGAGGTGGGTGTTTAGTTAGTTAGTTAGATAGGTAGAGGTAGTTAGTTAGTTTGGTTGGTAGGTAGTTAGGTAGGTAGAGGTATGTAGGTAGGTAGGTAGAGGTGGGTGGTTAGTTAGGTAGGTAGGTAGTTAGTTAGGTAGGTAGAGGTATGTAGGTAGGTAGGTAGAGGTGGGTGGTTAGTTAGGTAGGTAGAGGTAGGTAGGTAGTTAGTTAGTTAGTTAGGTAGGTAGTTAGTTAGGTAGGTAGAGGTATGTAGTTAGGTAGTTAATTAGTTAGTTAAGTAGGTACGTAGAGGTATGTAGTTAGTTAGGTAGTTATTTAGGTAGGTAGGTAGAGGTGGGTGGTTAGTTGGGTAGGTAGAGGTAGGTAGGTAGTTAGTTAGGTAGGTAGAGGTATGTAGTTAGGTAGTTAGTTAGGTAGTTAGGTAGGTAGAGGTGGGTGTTTAGTTAGTTAGTTAGATAGGTAGAGGTAGTTAGTTAGTTTGGTTGGTAGGTAGTTAGTTAGGTAGGTAGAGGTATGTAGGTAGGTAGGTAGAGGTGGGTGGTTAGTTAGGTAGTGAGGTACGTAGAGGTAAGTAGTTAGTTAGGTAGGTAGAGGTAGGTAGGTAGGTAGTTAGGTAGAGGTAGTTAGTTAGGTAGCTAAGTAGAGGTAGGTAGTTAGTTAGGTAGGTAGAGGTAGGTGGTTAGTTAGTTAGTTAGTTAGTTAGTTAGTTAGTTAGTTAGTTAGTTAGTTAGTTAGTTAGTTAGTTAGTTAGAGGTAGGTGGTTGGTTAGTTAGGTTTTTTATGGCAGTACATTTTGCTTAGTTTTCAGGTTTTTGTAGTTGTTAAATAGGGTTTGTCTAGGACTATTTTTTTTTAGTTAGTTAGTTCATTTTTAAGTTTTATATATCATTTTTCTTCAGGCCTAGTTAGTTTAGTTTATACAATAGCTTGTTTTGATTTTTAAATGTCATTAGGATTGATGCCAAAATGTATATGTTTAAAATTATTTATTTAATGTATAATTTTTGTAGTTTGTTTTGTTAATTCAAGTAGATCATTTTTATATAGGCCTAGTTAGTTTAAGCAATATATCATATATCAAATATATAATTTTTATATAGGCCTTTATATAGTTAGGTAGGTTAGTTAGGTAGGTTAGTTAGGTAGGTTAGTTAGTTAGTTAGTTAGTTAGTTAGTTAGTTAGTTAGTTAGTTAGTTAGTTAGTTAGTTATAGTTTGTCCAGTAGGATTCTTTTTAATCCCGTTAGGATTGATTCCATAATAATAATAAAAAATAGTTAGCACGTTAGTTTTTCAATATAATTTTTGTGACCTGTGCTGGCTAAATAAGCGGGAATGCGCACGGGTTCATTTTCAGCTACAGGCAAAAAGTGAAAAATGGTCGAAATTGAAGTTTTCACAAAAATGAGTTCATCCCAATGTGCCAAATAGCAGTTAGACCTCTAAAAGTATCTTTATTTGTAAGTGTTATGAGAGGAGTACCTTTCCCATGACTATGGAGCACAAAAAGTATATAACCTTAACGTAGTCACATGACCTGTTTTACATATGCCTTCTGTTCATCTGAAAGTGTTCATTATCAATAGACACTCACTGAACCATCGGATTTCATCAAAAATATCTTCATTTGTGTTGTGAAGATGAACGAAGATCTTACGGGTGTAGAACCACCTGAGGGAGAGGAATTCATGACAGAATTATCATTTTTGGGTGAATTAACCCTTTGAACCCCATCCATTTCAAATGACATGAGATAGCAGATCCAATCATCAATATTTCAGTTATTATTTAGTTTAAGGAAATTCAAGGACATCCCATGCTTGATATCCCTCATGCATTCAGGAAGTGAGTCAGGCAGGGATGGCCTATTGGAGCTGGTGATGAAGTAGATTTAGTTTCGGAGTATATCCAGGTATAAGGGCGCTGTAGCTCGGTCAGAAACACACAACACACACCTTGTGTTTTTGTGTTTTGTGGGGACTTTCCATAGGCGTAATGGTTTTTATACTGTACAAACTGTACATTCTGTACCCCCCCCCCCCACCCCTAAAATTAGCCCTCACAGAAAACATTCTGCATTTTTAGATTTTCCAAAAAGATCATTCTGTATGATTTATAAGCTTGTTTCACACACACACACATTTCTGGGCCTGGCTTCCCTCCACACCAGCGTGCCGCAGCATCAGGGGTCTTTCTGTGGACTTTGTGTCCCATGGTAAACTTCACAATGGACTCACACCATTGAAATCCCAGCGCACAGATGGCCTGTGTTTTCACAGGAAATGGGCTTTTTGAATGAGGCTCAGCGGAGGCACTTGGAGGATGTTTGTGTGACGATTCAGGGTTAATTGGCTTTATTGCCTCCGACTGTTTCTATAGAGAAACACTGACTTCAGACCGCCGGAGAATTTGAGCTGCGACTCGGTGTTTTCGTGTAAACGTGACGCTGCGCTTTTGAAGAAACTGGCAATTCTGCAATATACGTCATTTTGTGTTTCACGTTTATGCAGTTATTTCGAGCTCAAAACATGGCGAGACTATTTTGGGGGCGAACTTTCATCTGAACTTTGTTTGAATGTGAAAAATCAAGTTTCAACAGTGTTGTGTCGCATTATTAGACAAAAATGCTCACCGTCTGTCATCAAAAAGCGTTTCCATAATAGTTCCTTTCATGAGTTGCGAGACTAACCCTGTAATCTCGTCAAATTATACGGCTCGACGGGACAAACGCACAGGTACGTCTGAAATGAAGGGGTCCAGGTGAAAAGTAAGATCTTCATAATGGACGGCTTCTGTTTTCACTGTTGCCGGGTAAAAATAGTATGAAAATGTTTTTGGTGGAGGTGACGTGTTGATTGTGGTGTTAAAGACAGACATTGATTCAGCTGCTCTGAACATGTGTTTGCCAAATGGAAGAGCTTCACGAGTGCCGTTACTGGTGACTTTCACTGTGGAGCGCTGACGGTTTTATTTTTAATAAAAATAAGCAGGAAGGTTTTTCATTCTGAGCTTTTTACACAACCCTGTTCTTTTATGCATTCATTTGTTTTATTTTATATATATATATATATATATATGTTTTTGTTTATTTTACATTACTTTTTTGCTTTTATTTTTGTTTGTTTTGTTTGATATGTTTTTTTGTTTCTATTTATATATTTGTGTATATATATTTCTATTAGTGTCATTTTTGTTATATTGTTTTGAATGTATTTTATTTTTTTGTTTTTTATATAATATACATACACACACATTTGTTTTGTTTATTTTATATATTTGTTTTGTTCTTTTGTTTGTTTTATTTTTGTATTTGATATGTTTTGTTTCCATTTATTTTATACATTTGTTTTTATTTTTTGGTTTATTTTATGTATTTTTTGTTTTATTTTATTTATATATATATATATATATATATATATATATATATATATATATATATATATATATATATATATATATATATATATATATATTTATATATATATATATATATATATATATAAAATAAACATTTGTTTTATTTATTTTATAAATTTGATTTCTTTTTGGTACTACTTTAGGCCTTTATTTTTAATAGTTATTTTACAATATTATTTTATAATATTTTATACATTTCTTTTTATTTTTTTGTTTATTTTATGTATTTTTTGTTTTGTTTATATATTTGATTTCTTTTTGGTACTTCTTTAGGCCTTTATTTTTAACAACGTTTCCAATATTCCTAATAGTATTTTTTTTTTTTTCTTAATTATTCCTGTATTTCTTTACTCTTTATTTTTCTCATTAGGAATATATAAAAAAAATATTTATATTTTAAATTTAATTGCTAATTTGTTTATTTATTTTAGTTTGTCTTATCTGATTTACTGTCCATGACATTAAAAAAAAAAATCTTAACATTCCTTTAGATTTTTATTTATTTATTTATTGGGGGGGGGGGGGGGGGGTGGGGGTTGTACTGTGTCTATTCTCTGTACCATGGTAATAATGACCAAATTTAGATACTATAGTAAATGCACAGTACATAAAAGATTATCATTATAGTACCACGGTCACAAAAAAAAAGTTTTATGTGTTGTTTGAGTCTGTGACGACGGACGCTCAGGACTTGAATGGATTCGCTCAGCAGATATTTCGGCGTAATGAGAGGGTGGATGGTGTGACTCGGGATGATGGTTGGCAGTGTAATTAGTCTCCTCTCCCCGTTTCATTTCGAGTACTTACTAAATACCCCAGACGACACGCGCAGTTTGTTTCCGTGCCGTCAGTGTTTCCCAAAGGCAAACTCCTACTGATTCCTGCCCAGAGAAAAGATTTAACAGCATTTGCACACAGAAATGAATTCGCATGTACTGCTACTAATGTTGCATTATGAGTACGAGTTTGCATTTTGGTCATTTTGTCTCCAGTGAAAGCCAGCGTCTCTCTCCCTCGTTCTGTGACATGAGGTTTTGCATACGAGCCCCGGGAGAAACTTCTCCGCCTCGCTCATGTCCGTCTAATCCTTAAATGTCAATGAGAAAAGCTTCCAAACGCAAACTATTCGCTTGTCTCGACTCGCCGTAGAGCAAACGTCGTCTGATGAGTAAAAATTACACATGCAGCAGCTTAAAAAAGTGTCTTAAGACGTCAGGAGAGCCGATTCAAACAGACTCCAGACAAGAGAAGTGGCGTTAATGAAGAGAAAAGTGTGTGATTGTGACGTGGTGCGTGTGATTATAGTGATTAAAGGAGCGTCGAGGCTGAAGGGAGTGTTTTCACGCCGACATGCATTAATCACATCCGATCGGATCTCGTTCCCTGAGGTGTGCGGCCGGCGCGATTTTGTAAAATCAGGAAACTTGGAAAGGAAAACCGCCTCGTTTCACTCGCCTCAGGTGAGGATTATTACTAGACTTGCTTTTCTGCTTCATTTTCTACAGACAGTGGCTTTTGACTACAACATTTAGTTTAGAAAAAGTGACGTTTAGAGCTTGTGTAACCGTCATTTGCATGAGTGAAACCGTGTTGGCTATCAGATCTCGTGCCGGACGTCACCGGCATCTGCTTTGACTGCGGACGGTGTTTATGGGGGATATCAGCGCTCTTGTTCTGTGTGAAATTTGCATCTGGTGCTTTTACAGCTTGACGGATTGGAACGACCTGGAGCGGATCGGAGAGATCATTAATCCACACCGTTTTTTTAACCCTTTATGTGCCGTTCGGGATGTTTTCAGTCACTATGGGGAATTTTTGAGTCTTAATTTGGCCGTAACTTTCTCCGTGTTTCAGCAAATGGGATGATTTTTGGTGACAAATCTTATTTTGACACACGTTTTGGGAAAATGCTTTGAAAATGTTCAAAAACTCAACAGAACTCTGTGGGCAAATTCACGACGCTTTCGTTACGATTTTAACTGCTTTAAAAATGTATCAGATAAATATTTAAATACTTAAATCTATTAATCAACCTCAGTCCTGATCAAAACTACTAAATTAAAAAAAAAAAAAAAATCAGGATTTTAACTCTTTAATTGCCAAATTCATAAATGTCGTCACTGATTTGGGAAAAAAAACGTGTCAAAGATTAGAAACAACATTGTTAGTTTTTGTGCAGCATCAGATTTTAACGTTTTAAAGAGTTAATTTAGTAGTTTTGATCAGGACTGAGGTTGATTAATAGATTTAAGCAAAAAAATATTTATCTGATACATTTTTAAAGCAGTTAAAATAACGAAAGGGTCGTGAATTTGAACAATGCGCAGGCGTTAATATTCACTGCTGATCATTTTGAAAGTAGCGCGGTTTATAATGTGTGAAATCTAACCGTTCAAATGTTTAGAATTAGTGTGAATTTTTAATGTTTTTGAAAGAAGTTTCTCCTGCTTACCATCAAAAGTGCAGTTTGAAATTGTGAAATATTATTACAATTTAAAAATATAACTGCAGGCCAACTGCAAGAATGAGCAGCTATAGACATATTAAGATGATTTTAGGCAAAATGAGTGAAAAAATTGGTCACTTGTAACTTGATTTAAAGGTTTATCACTTTTGACCATTAGGTGGCGCTGTGACAGTTGATGTTGTGGTCCGAGTGAGGTGTCAATGACGCATGCAAAGTTTGGTGTCAATATGGAAAAGCATTCGAATCGTTTTGGCATCGTGCCTCAAATTTGTTGATGCGGTAAACGAAAACGGTTTTGTCTATTGACACGAAATCCTTATATTGTTGTCGGCACAGGCGGAAGATGATGTGAGTCGAATTTGGTGAAAATCGGACAAACGGTCTTGGAGGAGTTAAAAAAAGTAGGTTTTTGAAGAGAATCAAAATGGCGGACAGGAAGTGTGGCTGACGATGGCGAAATTGGTATCGGTGTTCTTGGCGTGACCCAAGGAATCTTTACGATATGCTAATTTAATCGAAAGTGATTAGCGTTTTTGTAAACTTCTGACCAAAAGATCCCCGAGTCATGCTGTCAGGACATGGTGTTGAAGACGCATACCGAGTTTCGTAACGATATGCTAAAACGTTTGCGTATTTTACGGCAAAATTCAAAATGGCCGATATGAGAAAATTGGGTACCGTTTTGACTGAATCCAAAGAATTTTGGCCAAACCATTCAGAAGTTATAAGCAAAAATAGCCATTTTTCCGATCTCCTGACCACTAGGTGGCACTGCGCAGTTAGCCGTGAATGCGTTAAAACGTTGCGGAGATTTAGCCTCACAACCATTTTCGTCGAATCCGTTTTTGTGGTACTTGAGAACGGTTTGACGAATCAACTCAAATTCCATAACTTTTGTTGGCGTGGTCTGAAGATGATCTGGTTCGGTTTTCACGAAAATCGTAGCAACGGCCTCGAACGAGTTCGGAAAAGTCGTTTTTTTTTAAAGAAAATCAAAATGGCGGCGAGGACGTTTGGCAAAATTGGTATCTATGTTCTCGCCGTGACCCAGTGAATCCATTTAAAAAGTTTCATTACGATATGTTAATTTATTCAAAAGTTATTAGCATTTCACGTAATATCATATAACTTTTGACCACAAGATGGCGCTGCAACGAAACGTTTTGAGTTGTGTCAGGGCATAGTGCTGAAAACAAATGCCGAGTTTTCTAACAATACACTAACGTGTTTGTAAAATATAGCACTTTACAGCAAAATTCAAAATGGCCGACGCCCAAAATGGCTGAAAATTGTGACTCGTTCAACGATTTTTTTTTTTTTTTTTTTGCCAAAACCATTTAGAAATCACGAGCGAAGAATAATAATCTCCTGACCACTAGGTGGCACCGCGCAGTTAGCCGTGAATACGTTAAAACGTTGCGGAGATGTAGCCTCACGACCATTTTCTTGAGTTGCTTGAGAACGGTTTGACGAATCAACTCAAATTCCATAACTTTTGTTGGCGTGGTCTGAAGATGATCTGGTTCGGTTTTCACGAAAATCGTAGCAACGGCCTCGAACGAGTTCGGAAAAGTCGTTTTTTTAAAGAAAATCAAAATGGCGGCGAGGACGTTTGGCAAAATTGGTATCTATGTTCTCGCCGTGACCCAGTGAATCCATTTAAAAAGTTTCATTACGATATGTTAATTTATTCAAAAGTTATTAGCATTTCACGTAATATCATATAACTTTTGACCACAAGATGGCGCTGCAACGAAACGTTTTGAGTTGTGTCAGGGCATAGTGCTGAAAACAAATGCCGAGTTTTCTAACAATACACTAACGTGTTTGTAAAATATAGCACTTTACAGCAAAATTCAAAATGGCCGACGCCCAAAATGGCTGAAAATTGTGACTCGTTCAACGATTTTTTTTTTTTTTTTTGCCAAAACCATTTAGAAATCACGAGCGAAGAATAATAATCTCCTGACCACTAGGTGGCACCGCGCAGTTAGCCGTGAATACGTTAAAACGTTGCGGAGATGTAGCCTCACGACCATTTTCTTGAGTTGCTTGAGAACGGTTTGACGAATCAACTCAAATTCCATAACTTTTGTTGGCGTGGTCTGAAGATGATCTGGTTCGGTTTTCACGAAAATCGTGAGCAACGGCCTCGAACGAGTTCGGAAAAGTCGTTTTTTTAAAGAAAATCAAAATGGCGGCGAGGACGTTTGGCAAAATTGGTATCTATGTTCTCGCCGTGACCCAGTGAATCCATTTAAAAAGTTTCATTACGATATGTTAATTTATTCAAAAGTTATTAGCATTTCACGTAATATCATATAACTTTTGACCACAAGATGGCGCTGCAACGAAACGTTTTGAGTTGTGTCAGGGCATAGTGCTGAAAACAAATGCCGAGTTTTCTAACAATACACTAACGTGTTTGTAAAATATAGCACTTTACAGCAAAATTCAAAATGGCCGACGCCCAAAATGGCTGAAAATTGTGACTCGTTCAACGATTTTTTTTTTTTTTTTTTGCCAAAACCATTTAGAAATCACGAGCGAAGAATAATAATCTCCTGACCACTAGGTGGCACCGCGCAGTTAGCCGTGAATACGTTAAAACGTTGCGGAGATGTAGCCTCACGACCATTTTCTTGAGTTGCTTGAGAACGGTTTGACGAATCAACTCAAATTCCATAACTTTTGTTGGCGTGGTCTGAAGATGATCTGGTTCGGTTTTCACGAAAATCGTAGCAACGGCCTTGAACGAGTTCGGAAAAGTCGTTTTTTTAAAGAAAATCAAAATGGCGGCGAGGACGTTTGGCAAAATTGGTATCCATGTTCTCGCCGTGACCCAGTGAATCCATTAAAAAGTTTCATTACGACATGTTAATTTATTCAAAAGTTATTAGCATATCACGTAATATCATTGGCCGACGCCCAAAATGGCCGAAATTTGTGAATCGTTCAACGATTTTTTTTGCCAAAACCATTTAGAAGTCACTAGCAAAAATAATAATCTCCTGACCACTAGGTGGCACCGCGCAGTTAGCCGTGAATACGTTAAAACGTTGCGGAGACGACCATTTTCGTCGAATCCGTTTTTGTGTTGCTTGAGAACGGTTTGACGAATCAACTCGAATTCCGTACGTTTTTATGTTTGAAGAGGATCTGGTTCAATTTTCGGCCCTGCGAGGCGTTCGAAAAAAAAAATTATTTTTCGGAAAATGGCGTCGTAAAAACGTATTATGCAAAAAAATAATAATAATAAAGCCGAAATCAGACATTCCTGTAGTTCTGTATTTGAGCTGTAATGTTGTGAGCGTCTCTTACGGTCTGTTATTTCTAAGGAGGCAGGAATTCAAGGTATGAAAATCAAAGCTCCCGCTTGAGCATCCCTGGAATTCCAGCAATTCCGCCGCAGACGTTCAGTGATTCCAGACAGAAACCGGGTTCATCCGAGCGGATGTGTGACGCGGATATTGGCTGGAGCTGAATGTGTTCGCGCCAGTTCAAATACTACACTGACCTTGACGCGAGTTAATGATTGTGAAGGTATGTGGGTTAGTGCTTGTTTTTAGTGTGCACAGAGTTGTTTACTGATAAGGGCTTGTGTTGGAGGTTTGAGTTCCCTCCATACAGGTGGTTATTGTGTGAAAGGGAAGCGTTTTAACACCAAATCCATCACATAAACATAAATCCTTTCAGACTGTATCGCTGTAGATGTGTGAATCTGTCATGGTGGAGTCATTCACGAGGCTGTTCTGCCCGTCTGAGCAGGTGAGCGTTTGTCATTCGTTTCCACGTGAATGTGTTCGAGGACGGTGGAGGAATGTGAGTGTGTGTCAGGTGTGTGTTGGTTTCCTGTAAGCGTCTGAAGGAATGTGCGTTTATTGATGAATCATCGGATCATGGGAAGACTGCAGTAATTGTGCAGATTAATTTACAGTCACATTTTTGCGAAAGAATATAAAAACACTGTTGTGAAATACATAAAGATAATCAAAGGACTAAAGGTTTTTGTAGGTTTAATCAGATTATATTATATTATATTATACTTGTTTATTTATATAATATTTGTTATTATATAATCAGAATATAATATAAAATATTATATCTGTTTTTATTTTTATTTTATATATATATATATATATATATATATATATATATATATATATATATATATAAAATAAACAAATATATATAATTTGTATATTATTATTAATATATTATTGTATATTTTTATATATATATATATATATATATATATATGTATGTATGTTTATTTATTTAATTATTGTTTGTTTATTTGTGTTTTATTTTATTCCTTTATAAAAAAAATAAAGGTTTGAAGGTTTAATCAGACATATAATAAATAATATAAAATAATATATTATATTATATCTTAATGGTATTGTTTATTTATTTTCCTTTGTGAGTTTAATCAGACTAATATAATATCATATCATATCATGTCTTTGGTGTTTTTTTGATTTAAATAAATAAAAAAAATTATATATATATATATATATATATATATATATATATATATTATATATATATTATATATAAAATATACAAATATACAATAATATATTAATAATAATATACAAATTATATATGTTTGTTTATTTTATATATATGTATATATGTATATAATTACACATTTTTATTTTTATTTTATTCCTTCCTAAAAAATGAAGTTTTGTGGATTTAATCAGACGTGTAATATAATATAAAATATTATATTATATATTATATTATATCTTTGGTTCTATTTATTTATTTTAGGTTTGTGTGTGTAATCAGACTAACATAATATAATTTACATTTTAATTCATAGCATAAAAGTAATCATAGGGGCATATTTTAATATTTTTTATTATATATGATTACATGAAAAAAAATGGTATTAGTCGTACACTGTAATTGACACGAACAATTAAATCATTAATTGCAATTAATTAATCGACACAAAATTACATTTACAAACAAAGTAACTTACGAAAGAGGAACAAAAGCAATTCATCAGAGTCAGCGATACAATTTGACAACTAGATTAGGAAGAGAGCTGAGAAACACAGAGATGGAAGATGTTTTTATCATTAGCGTATCATCTGTTCGAATGAACGTCTGAGAGGATTGAAATATTAAGCATTTGAGTTTAGCAGAGTAAGAAGTGAACTGAAGCTGTTGGTTTTTATCTGAGCGAGTAGTTTAATGGGTCAGACTGAACGTCAGTGCGCTTGAGAAACCTTAAGCTCTTTAAAAGCTTCGCTTACAAACACTGCAGGAAATATTTGCCCCGATGCTTTATCTGAGGTGAGATGTGATTATTAGTGAGTGTTACTCATAAAAACGGCTGAATTACTGTGACTTCAGGAATTTCAATGTGAAGCGCTTTAGACTTGGAACTCCTTATTTTCCACAGAAGTTTACTTTCACTTTTTCTTTTTAAAAAAAACATGTTTGTGATCTTAAAGTTTTGTGAACTCTATACAGCTTGAAAATGGGCAGCAAAAGGCCTTCGAGGTGTGAAGACGCTTTATTTCCAACAGTACAAAAATAAATTTCCTTCATGACAGGTCAGTCATAAATTTCATAATGTAGCCTCCAGGATATACTGAAGACAAGCTCCATTGTTTTATTTCCCGAAATATCTGTTCCATGGAATATGATGCGCATCATCTGTTAGTGTCTCACTTTGTCATAACAAGTCATTTAACGGTTCATGAATGCGTGTGGAAACTTATTCAGATTGGGTTAGTGATTCATTGAATGAATCTTTTTGATTGATTCATTAAAGAACCGGTTCATAAGAGTCATTTAACGGTTCATGAATGCGTGTGGAAACTTATTCAGATTGGGTTAGTGATTCATTGAATGAATCTTTTTGATTGATTCATTAAAGAACCGGTTCATAAGAGTCATTTAACGGTTCATGAATGCGTGTGGAAACTTATTCAGATTGGGTTAGTGATTCATTGAATGAATCTTTTTGATTGATTCATTAAAGAACCGGTTCATAAGAGTCATTTAACGGTTCATGAATGCGTGCGGAAACTTATTCAGATTGCGTTAGTGATTCATTGAATGAATCTTTTTGATTGATTCATTAAAGAACCGGTTCATAAGAGTCATTTAACGGTTCATGAATGCGTGTGGAAACTTATTCAGATTGGGTTAGTGATTCATTGAATGAATCTTTTTGATTGATTCATTAAAGAACCGGTTCATAAGAGTCATTTAACGGTTCATGGATGCGTGCGGGAACTTATTCAGATTGGGTTAGTGATTCATTGAATGAATCTTTTTGATTGATTCATTAAAGAACCGGTTCATAAGAGTCATTTAACGGTTCATGGATGCGTGTGGGAACTTATTCAGATTGGGTTAGTGATTCATTGAATGAATCTTTTTGATTGATTCATTAAAGAACCGGTTCATAAGAGTCATTTGTTTGTGAGTCAGACTTCGCTGTGTGTTTGACGTGCCTCACTTTATCATAACGAGTCATTTAATGGTTCATGAATGCGTGTGGAAACTTATTCAGATTGGGTTAGTGATTCATTGAATGAATCTTTTTGATTGATTCATTTCATTGTTCCATTTACAACTAGAAACTGTCGAATCGCAGCATCTTAAAAATGCTTATGAATGTAAAATTTCAATAGAAATGTATTACTTCAACAATTTTATTCCATTTCCAACAAGAAATTGTCGAATCTGTCTTAAAAATGCATATGAATGTAAAATTTCATAAATTTTTCCATTTCTAGCAAGAATTTCTCTCAAATCTGTGTCTTAGTTGCTTTTGTAAAATTTCATTAGAAATTATTACTTTCAACAATTTCATAATTTTTTTTCATTCCTAACAAGAAACTTTAGGTGTCCTAGAAATGTTTATTAATGTAAAAATTTAAAACCATTTTGTAAATAATTTCATTGTTCCATTTACAACTAGAAATTGTCGAATCTCAGCGTCTTAAAAATGCTCATGAATGTAAAATTTCAATACAAATTTTATATTTTTTCCATTATTTGACAGTTTTTTTTCCATTTTCTAAACTGTATATCTTAAACCTTGTGTAAAATTTCAATGCAAGCATCACAATTTTAATATTCAGAGTCTTGATATTGGCATCCCTCCTAATGCCCGCACTAGATCTCCTTCATTGACCGCTGTTGTCATGTGAGATCAGTGTTTGTGAGCGTGTTCTCCTCAGATGATCTTCATCGGGAGTGTCTTCGTCAGAGCAGTGAGACGCTCACTTTGACCAAAGGCAGGAAGGAAATGAAAACATATAGTGTTGCTCAACCTGAACACCAGCAGATTTCAAAACATGCTGCATAACCTCCTTCACAGACCGCATGACTAGACGCTTTTGGGTGTTGTTGCCGTGCGATGTCATGCGTGAATCATGGAGATTGATCCGATTTGATTGCGTTGCTCATGTGAAGGCCTGCAGTTGGATTCGTGTTTAAACGCGGCCAGCTTCATATAGTGAGCTCGCTTTATCGTGCATCTACAAGCCCAGCGGAAAAAGAGCTCGTAATGACGTAAAGCATTTCAGCATGACAGCATTCATGTGTTTGCATTATGATCAGGGCTTTTAAAATGTATTTCACTACAGATTACAAAACACATGCTTTAAAAAGTCATTTGTAACGTATTTCGTTACATTACTCAAGTTTAGTCACTTCATCTAAATACTCTAGAATACTTTGGAATACTAATAAGTGTGAAACAAACGCAAAAAAGATACTTGTAAAGTTACTTGTATTTCGTTACTCCTCAACCCTGATTATGACTGACTTTGTAATGAGTTTCCCAGGCTATTATGCCTAATATTCACTATTTTTGTCACTGTCCAAACAGTTTCATATAAATACTTTAGCGAATCTCTTTCGGTTCTGATTGCGTTAGTGATGCTCTGACTGATTCATTAGATGAGTCGTGTGATTGATTCAAACAGTTGATTCATTAAAGAACCGGTCGGTTGTTCGTGACTCGATCTGTAATGTCTATTTATTGTGTTTTTAAAGCATAATAACTTGAGTATGACGTCAACCCAAAACCCGTCCCTGTCAGACCGTCTCCAATAGATGGTCCTTTATTTTCTGCCTCTCCGGATTCCCGTTCCCAGCCGGGATTATTCGATGAAGAGGATTTTGTAGAGCAGGAATCAGGGAACGTCATTTCGGAGAATTAACTTGTATTAAACCGCAAAACCGTACTGGGTTCCTAAGACTTAAATGATCTCCGAGAAGTAGCTATAAACCGAAAAATGTCTGAAAGAGGAACATGTTTTTAAATCAAGAGACATTTACTGGAGAAGCAAAATGACTGAAGATAAAGTCTTGTTTAATTGATAAATTAATCAAAGTTAAACTTCAACTGCAAAAAAGCTCGTTCATAATAATTACAGGTCATTTATATAGAGATGTTTTAAAGGTACAGTAGCGTGTTTAATTGGATTAGTCAAATTAAGACAATTTATTGGTACAAGAAACCTTGATAAACATAATAATTCGTCCATAGGGTTATATATACACATGGTTATGTAATACATACAAATATTTAAAACATAAAATTCATAACTCCTTTTTTTTCAGCAAAGAATCATTAAGTTGATCAAATGTGGCAGTAAAGACATTTATAATGTTCCAAAGATCAAACGCTGTTCTTTTGTACTTTCTTTTCATCAAAGAAGCCTGAAAAAAAGAAAAGCATTTCCACAAATATACATTTTTTGCTGCTCACAAGATGTAATATCAGTGTCTGGAGTCTCCAGTGAAGTTTCAGCTCACAATCATTTATTATCGCTCGTCAAATTCGCCTCTATTTGGGTTTGAGCGAAAACGCGCCGTTTTTGTGCGCGTCCCTTTAAATGCAAATGAGCCGCTGCTCCAGAAGAGGGCGGAGCTTCAACAACTCAACGACAACAAAGCTGCAGAATCTCACGATTATAGCACTTAAACAAGGAAAAAGTTATATTTTCATAATGCTTTATATCCGTTTAATATATTTTTGCTGTTAAATTAAGCGTGCTAAATTCTTGTTTTGTTTACCTCCAGCAGAATGTCATCGTTTATCCACCGGTTCGTCTGTGAGCAGTCACGATCCGCGATCCGCGGACTGCTGCTCCCTGTCCAGCATTGAGCCTTCCGAGGACGGGCGGCCGGTCAGCGCGGTGTCCACCGTCTCGTCCGGATCGTCCGTCGAGGGCAACGGCAGCCCGCAGATAGCGCCGTCCGCGGGAGCCGGTATTGACCTGGAGCTCAGTCCTCCGGAGGGTCCTTTAGGTCCCGGGTTCGAGTGGCAGGGTTCGGATCCCTCGATCGCAGCAACGGATCCTCCGTCGCCGTTTGCCACCGTCAGCATGGCGCCAAATCCTCAGCTCACGTACGTGGATCGTGTCGTCATGGAGATTATAGAGACGGAGCGGATGTACGTCAGGGATCTGCGCAGCATCGTAGAGGTGAGGAACAAATAATGTACTTTTTGATCCAGAAATCACCTTGTGTCTCTTAGTATTTACGATCATGGGCAAAATATTAAGACTTTTCCAGAAGTTTATTGAAATAAAAACACTTTTCTATTTAAATATATTTTAAAATATAATTTATTCATGTTATGCATTGCTGAATCGATCGATCGATCTGTGGATGGATCGATTGTTTGTTTGTTCAGTCTTTCTGTCGTTTGTTTGTTCAATCTTTCTGTCGTTTGTTTGTTCAATCATTCTGTCGTTTGTTTGTTCAATCTTTCTGTCGTTTGTTTGTTCAATCATTCTGTCGTTTGTTTGTTCAATCATTCTGTCGTTTGTTTGTTCAATCTTTCTGTCGTTTGTTTGTTTGATCTTTCTGTCGTTTGTTTGTTCGATCTTTCTGTCGTTTGTTCGATCTTTGTCGTTTGTTTGTTCGATCTTTCTGTCGTTTGTTTGTTTAATCTTTCTGTCGTTTGTTTGTTCAATCATTCTATTGTTTGTTTGTTCGATCTTTCTATCGTTTGTTTGTTCGATCTTTGTCGTTTGTTTGTTCGATCTTTGTCGTTTGTTTGTTCAATCATTCTGTCGTTTGTTTGTTCAATCTTTCTGTCGTTTGTTTGTTCAATCATTCTATCGTTTGTTTGTTCAATCATTCTATCGTTTGTTTGTTCGATCTTTCTGTCGTTTGTTTGTTCGATCTTTGTCGTTTGTTTGTTCGATCTTTCTGTCGTTTGTTTGTTCGATCTTTCTGTCGTTTGTTTGTTCAATCTTTCTGTCGTTTGTTTGTTCGATCTTTCTGTCGTTTGTTTGTTTAATCTTTCTGTCGTTTGTTTGTTTAATCTTTCTGTCGTTTGTTTGTTCAATCTTTCTGTCGTTTGTTTGTTCGATCTTTCTGTCGTTTGTTTGTTCGATCTTTCTGTCGTTTGTTTGTTCGATCTTTGTCGTTTGTTTGTTCGATCTTTGTCGTTTGTTTGTTCGATCTTTCTGTCGTTTGTTTGTTTAATCTTTCTGTCGTTTGTTTGATCTTTCTGTCGTTTGTTTGTTCGATCTTTGTCGTTTGTTTGTTCGATCTTTCTGTCGTTTGTTTGATCTTTCTGTCGTTTGTTTGTTCGATCTTTCTGTCGTTTGTTTGTTTAATCTTTCTGTTGTTTGTTCAATCTTTCTGTCGTTTGTTTGTTCCATCTTTGTCGTTTGTTTGTTTAATCTTTCTGTCGTTTGTTTGTTCAATCTTTCTGTCGTTTGTTTGTTCAATCTTTCTGTCGTTTGTTTGTTCAATCTTTGTCGTTTGTTTGTTCAGTCTGTCTGTCGTTTGTTTGTTCAATCTTTCTATCATTTCTTTGTTCGATCTTTCTGTCGTTTGTTTGTTTAATCTTTCTGTCGTTTGTTTGTTCAGTCTGTCTGTCGTTTGTTTGTTCAATCTTTCTGTCGTTTGTTTGTTCACTCTTTCTGTCGTTCGTCCGTCCAATCTTTGTCATTTGTTCGCTCTTTGACATTTGTTCGTTCAAACCTTCTGTTGAATGTTTGTCATTCATCCGTTCAATCTGTCGTTTGTCGTTCAATCTTTGTCATACGTTTGAACAGTCTTCTTGTTGGTTGTTCAATCTATGTTCGTTCAATCTTTCTGCCGTTCTGTCCATCTTTCATTCAGTCTTCCGTTCGTTCAATCTTTTTGTCATTTGTTTGTTTGTATCATTTGTTTTTTCTATCTTTGTCATTCATTCTTTCATTCAATCTTTATTTCTATCTGTCTGTCTGTCAAATATATATGGTTCTGTCTATTTAGGGATCTTTCTAGGCTTTAGAACAGAAGTTTTCATCTACGTGTCCCATAATCCTTCCACGGAGCCTCATCTTCCAGCGTAAACACTTCCTATAACGTTACCAGCCTCAAACAAACAAATGGTGTTCTTCACACTTCAGCAGAACACCCAGAATACCATGCTTGCAAACCACAACAACAAACAAACAGTAAACAGCATGAGTAATAAGAGAGCTGGTGAAGTTTTGGACTTCATGACAGTAATTGCTGTTTGTCTAGTTGGATCACAGCCGTCGTTTCCCACACTGTGGAATCGCTCAGAACGGAGGGCTGCGTTTGCAGGATGTCTCGCTGCTGAACACGGGAATTCTTTGGGTTTGGAGGTTTTTACAGGTGTCGCTCCTCATGCAGGAATGTGTTTGCACCTTTAAATTCCTTATGCACGGACTTTTCATCTACCAGTATTTTATTGCTAAACGTCTATAAATGCAGTTTTGATCAATGTAAAATAATGAGCTCCATTTTTAGTGATTTACAGGCGTGGCCCAAATGCTGTTCCAAACTTTAGACAATATAAGATACTTTCTTCACAATCTAAGGGAGCATTACATGTATCTTGTGGAGTCTCATAATGCTTTCTTAGTGAAAAAAAATGCAATGCATGTAAAAGATGGCGGCATAATGTAATTCTTTTGGTCCTCAAATTTGATTGAAAGTGCTGATTGTAGACTGGCAGTCAGTTGTGACATGTTGCTGCCAAAGTGTGTTTCCAAAGTATGCATTTCTTCTTCTGTGACAATGAACATATTTTCATTTAATACTTCATAATTCCCATTTAGAACAAAACGATCAATATTTAAGTCTCTTAAAAAGAAATATACCAACCGATATTTAAATCTCCTTAATGGAACAAAAGTGACCGATATTTAAACCTCTTAATAGAATAAAACCAACCGATATTTAAATCTCTTAATGGAAAAAAATATCCGATATATAAATCTCTTAAAAGAACAAAAACAAACAATATTTAAATCTCTTAAAAGAATTAAACCAACTGATATTTAAATCTCTTAATAGAATTAAACCAACCGATATTTAAATCTCTTAATGGAAAAAAATATCCGATATATAAATCTCTTAAAAGAACAAAAACAAACAATATTTAAATCTCTTAAAAGAACAAAACTGAACAATATTTAAATCTCTTAATAGAATTAAACCAACCAATATTTTAATTTCTTAATAGAATAAAACCAACTGATATTTAAATCTCTTAATAGAATAAAACCAACCGATATTTAAATCTCTTAATGGAAAAAAATATCCGATATTTAAATCTCTTAAAAGAATTAAACCAACTGATATTTAAATCTCTTAATAGAATTAAACCAACCAATATTTTAATTTCTTAATAGAATAAAACCAACCGATATTTAAATCTTTTAATAGAATAAAACCAACCGATATTTAAATCTCTTAATGGAAAAAAATATCTGATATATAAATATCTTAAAAGAACAAAAACAAACAATATTTAAATCTCTTAATAGAATAAAACCAACCGATATTTAAATCTCTTAATGGAAAAAAATATCCGATATATATAAATCTCTTAAAAGAACAAAAACAAACAATATTTAAATCTCTTAAAAGAATTAAACCAACTGATATTTAAATCTCTTAATAGAATTAAACCAACCGATATTTAAATCTCTTAATGGAAAAAAATATCCGATATATAAATCTCTTAAAAGAACAAAAACAAACAATATTTAAATCTCTTAAAAGAACAAAACTGAACAATATTTAAATCTCTTAATAGAATTAAACCAACCAATATTTTAATTTCTTAATAGAATAAAACCAACTGATATTTAAATCTCTTAATAGAATAAAACCAACCGATATTTAAATCTCTTAATGGAAAAAAATATCCGATATTTAAATCTCTTAAAAGAATTAAACCAACTGATATTTAAATCTCTTAATAGAATTAAACCAACCAATATTTTAATTTCTTAATAGAATAAAACCAACCGATATTTAAATCTTTTAATAGAATAAAACCAACCGATATTTAAATCTCTTAATGGAAAAAAATATCTGATATATAAATATCTTAAAAGAACAAAAACAAACAATATTTAAATCTCTTAATAGAATAAAACCAACCGATATTTAAACCTCTTAATAGAATAAAACCAACCGATATTTAAATCTCTTAATGGAAAAAAATATCCGATATATAAATCTCTTAAAAGAACAAAAACAAACAATATTTAAATCTCTTAAAAGAATTAAACCAACTGATATTTAAATCTCTTAATAGAATTAAACCAACCGATATTTAAATCTCTTAATGGAAAAAAATATCCGATATATAAATCTCTTAAAAGAACAAAAACAAACAATATTTAAATCTCTTAAAAGAACAAAACTGAACAATATTTAAATCTCTTAATAGAATTAAACCAACCAATATTTTAATTTCTTAATAGAATAAAACCAACTGATATTTAAATCTCTTAATAGAATAAAACCAACCGATATTTAAATCTCTTAATAGAATAAAACCAACCGATATTTAAATTTCTTAATAGAATAAAACCAACCGATATTTAAATTTATTAATAGAATAAAACCAACCGATATTTAAATTTATTAATAGAATAAAACCAACCGATATTTAAATTTCTTAATAGAATAAAACCAACCGATATTTAAATTTCTTAATA
>CM074286.1:1540000-1567500 GCA_037194245.1 Opsariichthys bidens | reverse complement strand
TATTGATATTGTATATCATCTTTTTTGTTAAAAATACAAGTGAACTTTAATACACTTCATTTAACCAGCTTCTGTTCTGTAAATGACCTTTTACATGCATCAAAGATGTTACAAAACACTCTTCCCAGCATGAACCAGAAGATCGTATTTAACAGCCGCGGGTCTTTAGTGCTTCACAGAGACCAAAAACTGAAGCGAAACGTTGATCTGGGCAAGTGTGTTACTTGTTTGACTCCACAGTGTGACATCTGCATCTCCAGACTTCATCTTTGTGTGTCTGAAATCTGACAGAAGGTTCTTTGCGAAGCTTCAGATGTCTTGGTTATCATCTCTCATAACCAAATGCATGCTTAAACATCTGGCTTGATCAGACTTTTCTCTGATCAATATATTGTGTTCATCAACATTTAATGGGAGCACTTTACAATAAGGTTGTAGTTCATGTAAACTAATGTTATTAAATGGAACCTTATTATAAAGTGTTCGTCAAACATTGTCATTGTGAAACCTTCATTTGTTTTTCTTAATTGGTTTATGGTCGATAAGTCAACATGATGAAAATGCTAAAGTTTCATGTTCCCTTTCTAGTGAGTTATTGCAGTCTTTAGACATGTGCGCCAGTGATCCTGTGGCCATTGCTCGCTGCTTTGTGGACAAGGTACAAAATATACAAAATATAACAATTCAAAATGTTCCGATTCCTTTGTAATACTGATTCATTTTCTCGCGTTTCATTTGCAGAGCAACTATTTCGAGATCTACACGCAGTACTGCACAAACTACCCTAAGTAAGTAAAGTGACGAGTGTGACAGATTATTCCTCCGAGTCAATAACGTCCTTCATGATCATCATCAGACACAGTTTGAGTGACATCAGCCTGCTGAGATTCAGCACGTGTCCCGTTTGCTTTGGGTTGTTTGTTTTAGCATGTTGCCACGCTGTGATGTTACATGCAACTTTTGGCACATAACCATACTTAAACTATCATAGTACGATAATATATTTCATTTGTTTGTTTTATATTTAACCCTTTAATCTTTAATGCATGAGATCCATTCCATTTTTTTTTCATAAAGTTGCATGAAACATCACATCTTTTGGCACATAACCGTACTTAAATTAATAGTATGATATAATATCTCATGTGTTTGTTGTATTTAACCCTTTAATGCATGACATCACACCTTCATGAAAAAAGAAAGTCGATGTTACATGCAACTTTTGGCACATAACCGTACTTAAATTAATAGTATGATATTATATCTCATGTGTTTGTTGTATTTAACCCTTTAATGCATGACATCCACTTTCTTTTTTCATGAAGATGTGATGTTACATGCAACTTTTGGCACATAACCATACTTAAACTATCATAGTACGATAATATATTTCATTTGTTTGTTTTATATTTAACCCTTTAATCTTTAATGCATGAGATCCATTCCATTTTTTTTTCATAAAGTTGCATGAAACATCACATCTTTTGGCACATAACCATACTTAAATTAATAGTATAATATAATATCTCATGTGTTTGTTGTATTTAACCCTTTAATGCATGACATCACACCTTCATGAAAAAAGAAAGTGGATGTTACATGCAACTTTTGGCACATAACCGTACTTAAATTAATAGTATGATATTATATCTCATGTGTTTGTTGTATTTAACCCTTTAATGCATGACATCCACTTTCTTTTTTCATGAAGATGTGATGTTACATGCAACTTTTGGCACATAACCATACTTAAACTATCATAGTACGATAATATATTTCATTTGTTTGTTTTATATTTAACCCTTTAATCTTTAATGCACAAAATCCATTCCATTTTTTTTCTCCCATAAAGATGTGATGTTTCATGCAACTTTTGGCACATAACCATATTTAAATTAATAGTATGATATGATATTTCATTTGTTTTTATATTTAACCCTTTAATGCATGACATCCACTCTTTCTTTTTTCATGAAGGTGGGATGTTACATGTAACTTTTGGCATATAACCATACTTAAACTATAATACTTTGATAATATATTTCAATTGTTTGTTTTATATTTAACCCTTTAATCTTTAATGCACAAAATCCATTCCATTTTTTCCCATTAAGATGTGATGTTTCATGCAACTTTTGGCACATAACCATACTTAAACTATAATAATATGATAATATATTTCATTTGTTTGTTTTATATTTAACCCTTTAATCTTTAATGCACAAAATCCATTCCATTTTTTCCCATAAAGATGTGATGTTTTTTCGTGCAACTTTTGGCACATAACCATACTGAAATTAATAGTATGATATTATATCTCATGTGTTTGTTGTATTTAACCCTTTAATGCATGACATCCACTTTCTTTTTTCATGAAGATGTGATGTTACATGCAACTTTTGGCACATAACCATACTTAAACTATCATAGTACGATAATATATTTCATTTGTTTGTTTTATATTTAACCCTTTAATCTTTAATGCACAAAATCCATTCCATTTTTTTTCTCCCATAAAGATGTGATGTTTCATGCAACTTTTGGCACATAACCATATTTAAATTAATAGTATGATATGATATTTCATTTGTTTTTATATTTAACCCTTTAATGCATGACATCCACTTTCTTTTTTCATGAAGGTGTGATGTTACATGCAACTTTTGGCACATAACCATACTTAAACTATCATAGTACGATAATATATTTCATTTGTTTGTTTTATATTTAACCCTTTAATCTTTAATGCACGAGATCATTCCATTTGTTTTTCATTAAGTTGCATGAAACATCGTATCTTTTGGTACATAACCATACTTAAATTAATAGTATGATATAATATCTCATGTGTTTGTTGTATTTAACCCTTTAATGCATGACATCCACTCTTTCTTTTTTCATGAAGGTGGGATGTTACATGTAACTTTTGGCATATAACCATACTTAAACTATAATAATATGATAATATATTTCATTTGTTTGTTTTATATTTAACCCTTTAATCTTTAATGCACAAAATCCATTCCATTTTTTCCCATTAAGATGTGATGTTTCATGCAACTTTTGGCACATAACCATACTTAAACTATAATAATATGATAATATATTTCATTTGTTTGTTTTATATTTAACCCTTTAATCTTTAATGCACAAAATCCATTCCATTTTTTTTCTCCCATAAAGATGTGATGTTTCATGCAACTTTTGGCACATAACCATATTTAAATTAATAGTATGATATGATATTTCATTTGTTTTTATATTTAACCCTTTAATGCATGACATCCACTTTCTTTTTTCATGAAGGTGTGATGTTACATGCAACTTTTGGCACATAACCATACTTAAACTATCATAGTACGATAATATATTTCATTTGTTTGTTTTATATTTAACCCTTTAATCTTTAATGCACGAGATCATTCCATTTGTTTTTCATTAAGTTGCATGAAACATCGTATCTTTTGGTACATAACCATACTTAAATTAATAGTATGATATAATATCTCATGTGTTTGTTGTATTTAACCCTTTAATGCATGACATCACACCTTCATGAAAAAAGAAAGTCGATGTTACATGCAACTTTTGGCACATAACCGTACTTAAATTAATAGTATGATATTATATCTCATGTGTTTGTTGTATTTAACCCTTTAATGCATGACATCCACTTTCTTTTTTCATGAAGATGTGATGTTACATGCAACTTTTGGCACATAACCATACTTAAACTATCATAGTACGATAATATATTTCATTTGTTTGTTTTATATTTAACCCTTTAATCTTTAATGCACAAAATCCATTCCATTTTTTTTCTCCCATAAAGATGTGATGTTTCATGCAACTTTTGGCACATAACCATATTTAAATTAATAGTATGATATGATATTTCATTTGTTTTTATATTTAACCCTTTAATGCATGACATCCACTCTTTCTTTTTTCATGAAGGTGGGATGTTACATGTAACTTTTGGCATATAACCATACTTAAACTATAATACTTTGATAATATATTTCAATTGTTTGTTTTATATTTAACCCTTTAATCTTTAATGCACAAAATCCATTCCATTTTTTCCCATTAAGATGTGATGTTTCATGCAACTTTTGGCACATAACCATACTTAAACTATAATAATATGATAATATATTTCATTTGTTTGTTTTATATTTAACCCTTTAATCTTTAATGCACAAAATCCATTCCATTTTTTCCCATAAAGATGTGATGTTTCGTGCAACTTTTGGCACATAACCATACTGAAATTAATAGTATGATATAATATCTCATGTGTTTGTTGTATTTAACCCTTTAATGCATGACATCCACTCTTTCTTTTTTCATGAAGGTGTGATGTTACATGCAACTTTTGACACATAACCGTACTTGAAAAAAGAAAGAGTGGATTTCATGCATTAAAGGGTTAAATACAAAAACAGATGAGATATATCATACGATTATAGTTTTTTTATGAAGTTTGATGTTACATGCAACTTTTGACACAACCGTACTTAAACTATAATAGCATGATATGATACCTCATTTGTTTTTATATTTAACCCTTTAATTCCATTTTTTTGGAATTGCATATTGTTACATGCAACTTTTGGTACATAACTGTACTTGAAAAAAGAAAGAGTGGATTTCATGCATTAAAGGGTTAAATACAAAAACAGATGAGATATATCATACGATTATAGTTTTTTTATGAAGTTTGATGTTACGTGCAACTTTTGACACATAACCGTACTTAAACTATAATAGCATGATATGATATCTCATTTGTTTTTATATTTAACCCTTTAATTCCATTTTTTGGAATTACATGTTGTTACATGCAACTTTTGGTAGGCCTACATAACTGTACTTAAACGATAATAGTATGATATATCTCATGTGTTTTTGTATTTAACCCTTTAATGCATGACATCCACTCCATCTTTTTTATGAAGGTATCATATTACATGCAACTTTTGACACACAACCTTACTTAAACTATAATAGTATGATATAATAAATAATGTGCTTGTTGTTTTTAACCCTTTAATGCATGACATCCATTCTTTCTTTTTTCATGAAGGTGTGATGTTACATGTAACTTTTGGCTCATAACTGTACTTAGTATGTACTTCGTAACTATAATAGTATGATATAATATCTGATGTGTTTGTTTTTAACCCTTTAATGCAAGACATCCACTCCATCTTTTTTCATAAAGAAGTGATGTTACATGCAACTTTTGTCACATAACCGTACTTAAAAAAAACCTGTGTCTGTAGTTCAGTGGCGGTGTTGACAGACTGTCTCCGGAATAAAACTCTGGCCAAGTTCTTCCGGGAACGGCAGGCGTCGCTCAAGCGCTCTCTTCCTTTGGGTTCTTACCTGCTCAAACCGGTTCAGAGGATCCTGAAATATCACCTGCTGCTTCAGGTACTGACCACACAATCAGCGACGACTATACCTTTCTGTCAGGTTATTCCCAGGACAAAAAAAAAAGGGATGCCAGAATTTATTTCAGCATCTCAGTAACATTTATAAATGTATGCATGTTATTGCTTTAGGTTCCCTTTCAATCAAGATAACTCTCGGAATAGATACAACGCCGCTGCGAACATCTGCTGCTGCTTCTTAAATAGACATACATCAGGTCTGTAGCATATTTTAGACAGGTGGAGCTGGGGAGGTGGGAGGGGTTCAGAAGAACTCTGATAGCGCTGCAGCACTAGCTTACAGCAAACACTGAACCAGAATATTTAAAAGTGGAGCCAATCAACTTGTGCCATGCAGTAATGATGTGATTGCTGATTGCATCCTGCGCCCTCTGGAGTTTCATGACTGAACTACATATTTAGTGTCACTGACATCCCTGTCTTTCACTGTCCTCTCAGAATGCTGTACAGAGACAGCAAAAAATGTCATTTATAATACATTAAAATAACTTCTGTAATGTGAATGTTCAGCAGGAAATGATGTTGGCTGGGACTTTATTTTATCCATCAAAATTTGATTAAACAGAGAAAAGCTTTTTGTTTGTGATTATTAGTTAATATCATTTCCCTGCCTGCATAATCCTATTCGCCAGGGTTATTATCATTCACTAAAACAAAAACCAACTGTTTGTTGCCTAAAATAAAAGTTGTCTTAAAATAAAATGTAAAAAGTATATATATATATATGTGTGTGTGTGTGTGCGCGTATATATATATATATGTATGTATGTATGTATGTATGTATGTGTGTATATATATATATATATATATATATATATATATATATATATATATATATATATATACACACATATATATATATACATGTATGTATACATTACATGTATATGTATGTATATATGTGTGTATATATGTAATGTATAAATATGTGTGTGTATATATTTATATATGTGTGTAAATGTTTGTGTATGTGTATATGTATATATATGTGTGTGTGTGTATATATATATATATATATATATATATATATACACACATATATATATATATACATGGATACATACACACATATATATATATATATATATATATATATATATATATATATATATATATATATATATACATGCATACACACATACACACATATATATATATACATGTATGTATACATTACATGTATATGTATGTATATATGTGTGTGTATATATGTAATGTATAAATATGTGTGTGTATATATTTATATATGTGTGTAAATGTTTGTGCATGTGTATATGTATATATGTGTGTGTGTGTATATATATATATATATATATATATATATATATATATATATATATATATATATATATATATATATATATATATATATATATATATATATAATATGTATATATAATATGTATAAATGTGTATATGTATTTCCCTCCTTCTGACTGTGTTTTTGTTCTTCTGAAGGAAATTGCCAAACACTTTGACCGTAAGGAGGATGGCTATGATGTGGTGATCGAGGCCATAGACACCATGACGGGAGTCGCCTGGTACATCAACGACATGAAGAGAAAACATGAGCATGCAGTGAGACTTCAGGTGTGGACTGATCGTCTTTATTCTCTCTACAAAAGATTGTTATAGTTAACTAACACCGTGAAAGAAAAATGCTGAAACACACACTGCAAGACATGATTACTCTTAGTATTGTTCTAATCAATGGAGTAAAAGAGTAATATTGTTATCCCTCGTCGTGGTGTTTTAATGACGATGTTGTTTATTAAAGGACTGAATATGGCCGCATTCAATTTACAATGTTAATGAGCGTCATGCTAACACATTATCATACTCTTTGATTAATTCTAAAATGAAGTCATGAGTCATGAGCTGGAGGACCGGTTCATTAATGGATCTGGGTCAGCACATGTTGTTATGAAGCCGTACAGGTGGTTAAAGATCACTGATTACTGCACAAAATGAGCCAAGAACTGATACCATTGTTGAATAGAGTTAAAACACTATAGAATTCAACTTCAGGTTACTCCAGAGACATGGAATCTCTGTTACGTTCATGGTGATGCTGCACAAAAATTGTGTGGCTTTAAATTATTATATTCCATTCAGTTCTACTCTATTCTACTCTACTCTATTTTACTCAACTATTCTGTACTCTACTCTGTTATGCTTTTCTCTACTTCTACGCTATTCTCTTCTGTTCTACTCTATTCTACTCTACTCTACTCTTCTGTACTCCACTCTGTTCTGCTTTTCTCTACTTTGTTCTCTTCTATTCTATTCTACTCTACTCTATTTTACTCGACTATTCTGTACTCTACTCTGTTATGCTTTTCTCTACTTCTACGCTATTCTCTTCTGTTCTACTCTACTCTATTCTACTCTACTCGACTATTCTGTACTCCACTCTGTTCTGCTTTTCTTTACTTTGTTCTCTTCTATTCTATTCTATTCTACTCTACTCTATTTTACTCGACTATTCTGTACTCTGTTCTGCTTTTCTCTACTTTTACTCTATTCTCTTCTGTTCTAATCTACTCTGCTCTTTTTTACTCGACTATTCTGTACTCTACTCTGTTCTGCTTTTCTCTACTTTGTTCTCTTCTATTCTACTCTACTCTATTTTACTTGACTATTCTGTACTCTACTCTGTTCTGCTTTTCTCTACTTTTACTCTAATCTCTTCTGTTCTACTCTATTCTACTCTACTCGACTATTCTGTACTCTACTCTACTCTGTTCTGCTTTTCTCTACTTTTACTCTATTCTCTTCTGTTCTACTCTATTCTACTCTGCTCTATTTTACTCGACTATTCTGTACTCTACTCTGTTCTGCTTTTCTCTACTTTTACTCTATTCTCTTCTGTTCTACTCTACTCTATTTTACTCGACTATTCTGTACTCTACTCTACTCTGCTTTTCTCTACTTTTACTCTAATCTCTTCTGTTCTACTCTATTCTACTCTACTCTATTTTACTTGACTATTCTGTACTCTACTCTGTTCTGCTTTTCTCTACTTTTACTCTAATCTCTTCTGTTCTACTCTATTCTACTCTACTCTATTTTACTCGACTATTCTGTACTCTACTCTGTTCTGCTTTTCTCTACTTTTACTCTATTCTCTTCTGTTCTACTCTATTCTACTCTACTGTATTTTACTCGACTATTCTGTACTCTACTCTACTTTTCTCTACTTTTACTCTATTCTCTTCTGTTCTACTCTATTCTACTCTACTCTATTTTACTTGACTATTCTGTACTCTACTCTGTTCTGCTTTTCTCTACTTTTACTCTAATCTCTTCTGTTCTACTCTATTCTATTCTACTCTACTCTATTTTACTCGACTATTCTGTACTCTACTCTACTCTGTTCTGCTTTTCTCTACTTTTACTCTAATCTCTTCTGTTCTACTCTATTCTACTCTACTCTATTTTACTCGACTATTCTGTACTCTACTCTGTTCTGCTTTTCTCTACTTTTACTCTATTCTCTTCTGTTCTACTCTATTCTACTCTGCTCTATTTTACTCGACTATTCTGTACTCTACTCTGTTCTGCTTTTCTCTACTTTTACTCTACTCTCTTCTGTTCTAATCTACTCTGCTCTATTTTACTCTTCACCATTATCTTCTACTCTTTTGTTCTACTCTATTCTGTTCGACTCTACTGCATTTTACTCTTCTCTATTCTGTTCTACTCTACTCTATTTTACTCTACTCTATACTCTACTCTGTCCTATTCTACTGTTTTGCTCTTCTCTAATCTTTTATTCTACTCTCTTCTGTTCTATTCTTTTTTTACTGTTCACTATTCTGTTGTACTCTACTCCACTCTTCGTTCTACTCTACTCTATTTTACTGTTCACTATTCTGTTCTACTCTTCTGCATTTTTCTATACTCTATTCTGTTCTGTTCTACTATACTCTTTAATTCTATTCTACTATATTCTGTTCTATTCTTCTCTGTTGTACCCTCTTTTGTTCTACTCTTCTGTTGTACTCTATTATTCTATTCTGTGCTCTACTCTGTTCTGCTTTTCTCTACTTTTACTTAACTCTCTATTGTGCTACTCAACTCTATTTTTCTCTACTCTGTTCAACTCTACTGTATTTTACCCTATTCTATACTCTATTCTACTTCTGTTCTATTCTACTCTTCTCTACCCATTTACTCGACTCTATTTTGTTCTACTCTATTCTATTCTACTCTGTTCTGATCTACTCTGCACTACTCTATTCGTCCGACCCTACTCTTTTGTTCTATTCTTTTCGACTCGACTCGACTCTATTGTGCTCTATTCTATTTTACTCTACCCTATTCTGTTCTACTCTACTGTATTTTACTCTATTCTGTACTCTATTCTACTTCTGTTCTATTCTACTCTTCTCTACCCATTTACTCTACTCTATTTTGTTCTACTCTATTCTATTCTACTCTACTCTGTTCTGATCTACTCTGCACTAATCTGTTGGTCCGACCCTACTCTTTTGTTCTATTCTTTTCGACTTGACTCTATTGTGCTCTATTCTATTTTACTCTACTCTGTTCTACTCTGTACTCCACTCCACTCTACTCTGTTCTACTCTTCTCTACTCTATTTTACTCTGCTCTGTTTTACTCTACTCTATTCTGTTTGTATTCTACTCTATTCTGATCTATTCTATTCTACTCTGCAGGAGATCCAGTCTCTGCTCATCAACTGGAAGGGTGCGGATCTGACCACTTACGGCGAGCTGGTTCTGGAAGGAACGTTTCCCGTCCACCGCGCCAAGAACGAGAGAACCCTGTTCCTGTTTGACAAGATGCTTCTCATCACCAAGAAACGAGGGGAACATTACGTCTACAAGACTCATATCTCGGTACATGATATAATCCATGTCATTTAGACCAGGAACTCTCCAACTATTTTTATTTGACTTCAAATGTTTACTTGGATGAAATATTTTTTAGTGTCTTATTTCTTTTTATTAGTTTTAATTTTACATTTTCATAATTTTTTTCATTATTTTCATTCATTTTATTCATTTTTAGTAAGTGTTTTGTTTTAAAAATTTATTTATTCTATTTTTTACGTTTGATTTGTTGTATTTTTAATAAGAATTGTTTATTTAGATTGATTGATTGATTGATAGCAAATTGAATTCTGTATTTAACGTACAACGTTTGACCTATTTTTACAAAGAATTAATGAAATAAGAAATAATACATTTCAGTAATTCTTCGTATTGTCAATAAATGCACATGTTGAACATCATATTGCCGCTGCTCTGATTTAGAGTCCGCTGAACGTCATATTCTCGCTGGTAAGAACCTGCTAACCTTGTTTTGCCTGTGTTCAGTGTTCCACACTAATGCTGATAGAAAGTGCCAAAGATTCGCTCCGGTTCAGTGTGATGCATTACAAGCACCCGAAGCAGCCGCACATGGTTCAGGTGGGTATGGGCTCACGGCCCAAAAACTGCACAAGCCGTTTGTTGCGTTTGGGTTTAATCCGGTTGTGATTTTCTCAGGCCAGAACTGTGGAAGAGAAGAAACTCTGGGCTCACCACATTAAGAGACTCATTCTGGAGAACCATCACGCCGTCATACCGCAGAAAGTACGTAACATGATCAACAGATCCTTGAGTGATGATCCGAATCCGATATATTGTACTAAACGCTTGCTTTGATAACTACTTTCAGGCCAAAGATGCCATCCTGGACATGGACTCCACGTGTAAGTTGTGCTCAGGCTGCTGGAGATTGATTTTCAGACTCTTTTGGACTGAGTAACGATGGTATTGTCGATCCTCTCAGGTCCGGTAAAGTACCGTCCCAGCCCAGACAGACTGAAGAAAGCCACGTCCTGTCAGAGTGACGATTTCTCTACAGGTTCACTCCAGGAACGGAGACGATCTGGTGAGGAAATCTGCATGTAAATGAACGTTCAGAACTCAAGCGCTGTCTGAAACCGCTCCACTTTATACCCACAATTCTTTCTGATTATTCTCTCTGAAGCACCATTTCCCAAAATCCAATGCGGAGAGGACCGAGAGAGAGAGAGAGATTACTTTACCGCTTTCTTATTTCTGCTTTAACATTTATTTCATGTTATTTCTATTGCTTTACCTTTTTTTTTCTTTTTTTTTTTCCTTTTTTAAATGAATCATTACTTGAATAAAACCTACTAAAATATATAGACATTATTATTATTATTATTATTATTAATAATAAATAGCTGAATTTTAAAAATGAAAGGTAAAAATGAATATATTTTTATTATTATTAAAATATATTATGTAGGCATTAATTCAGTTTAATGTTATTAATAGCAAGGTGTTTTAATAATTTGTGGCCATCCGTGAGCGTTTCTAACAAACTAAAAAACTTTATAATAAATTAATGTTTATTTTTATTTGGAGTTTTTTTTATAGTATTTAATGATCATGAACATATTATACAAATTTGGCATGAAGGTATGTATGATTACAAAATAAAGTCATTTTGATTCTTTTCTTGTTATTAATATTATTTTATAACGCAAGTAACATGTAGGATTAAAGTAGTTTCTGCGACACAGCTCAGCGACACTTCATTTCGTTCACTCCCTGCAAACATAGTGCACTCAAATGTCGTACACTATATAGGGATTAGTGAGCGAGTGAGCAGTTTCGGACACGGCTTAAATTTCCATTATATAATTGTTTAAAGTGGGCATGAAACTGAAGTCTTTTCTTCCCTATTGTGACACTACATATAAGAATAAATGTAGGCGGGGCTTGATTGTGTCTGTAGGGAATTGATTGGATGGTTGTGGTTTGCTATTGGTGGATCTCATGTGAGTGACAGGTTGCCCCGCCCTCGTCATCAGAGAAGAGATGCTGCAAGATGGAGGGAAAGATAGTTTGATTCAAGAAAAATTATTTGCATGGATAATCACAGCTGAAGTGTATAAAAAAAATATGAATGGTCCATTTTGATTTCATGGTGACTCATCTTGTCCTCTGTTATCTTTGACAGAACCGGCAAAACGAACCGTACGAAGCACTAAAGGTAACCTGTTGTTCTTGTTCTTGTTGTTCTTGTTGTGTGAGGCACAAAAAATTGCGACCATATTGAAACCCTGTAAACCTAAATAAGTAGAAAATGTTAGAGTTTTTGAAAAATTTAAAATCATGACCAAATGAAACGTCATAGTGCAATACTTCTCGACAACTAATCAAATGTGCCATGTTTCCATCTAAAACTGCGAATTCAACTCAAAATTGGAATATTGCTTAAAGGCACAATATGTAACTTTTTTTTATATTTAAAATATCCACTTGCACACCGTTATATAGTTCGCTCAGCTGTGTATTTACATTGTCCTGAATGTTTTCAAGAATTCGTAAATTCAGAGAAATTTTAAATAGTTATACTTGTCGCCTGTCAATGACATAATATCCGCGATATCCCTGGTTTCTGCTTGTACTGCGTAGCAACAGACACGGACAGCTGCGTAATATGTTGCTGTTGCGTTCAAACATTATGGACCGTGGCAAGCAAACTTTGGGACGTAAGGAGAAATAAAACGAGGATCAATATCGGCGTGGCGTTTCCGAGACAAACTTTGACTCGACGGAGACGCTCTCGCACGTTATTAGACAAGGTGAACAAATGTAGACTATATAAGACTAATCAAAGTTATACAGCTCAACACGATACAAACACAGTTCAGTATGATCGTGTGACGTCATGGATCACAGTTTAACTCCTCAGATAAACTGACCTGTATGAGGAGTATTTCAGCACTTGGGAGTAGTTCGGTAGAAGTAAATGTCCTCGTTTCTTTATATCACTCGCGCGTGACTCTGATATCTGTCTCTCATCAGTGATCGCGTCTGTGATTCTCGTCCACGTCCTGCTTCACACCACAGTCATGATAAAACATGCATTCACTCATCCATAAACATTATTTCCCCATAAATATTATCAGATCCATCGGCGTGACGACAAGTTCCGTGTTCCATATTCACTGCGTCATCAATCTACACCTTTATTGTTTTGAAGAGTTTAGCGGCGAAAAAAATACATATGTTTTGCAAATTAAACACCTTTTCCTACCAGTGTGTTTAAGGGAACAAAACAGTCACTTCCTGGAAATTTGGCACAGAATATCAGTAATAAAAATGTAAGTTGCTCTCTTCTCCTCCATCATTAATGAGTTGGTCTCAGAGCGTCAGATGAAACGTTCTTTGACTTTGACCACCGAAGCAACATTTGAAGTGCGCTGGTTATCCAATCACAGCCTCTGCTGAGTCACATGAGCTTTTGAGGGATTCCATTGAGAATTCGCAAAGACACGCGCTCTCACGCTACACATCATGTGCTCATCTCAAAAATACAAAGAGGACACAAGCGGCTCGTGAATCGATCATCTCTCCGGTTCATTTATAGCATCAAATAAACATGAACGAACATCAGAAGGAATGTTGTTTCAAGCGCGGAAGTTCACCAGCAAAATGTCGGATTCAGGGTTACGATTGGTCAGATCGCCTGTCAATCAAACTGTTTCCGAAGGGTCAATTGAGTGTATATGCGTTTTCAGGGCCGGTTCTAGACATTTGGAGGCCAAATTTATTTTGGAGGCCCCCCTCCTAATAAAACACTGGAAACAGTGTTATTAAAATTTATATATTTTATTTTTTATATGTCCATATTAACTAAGGTACTCTCTTATTTGTATGTTGGGGATGCTATCATGTGTGGTTTTTTTTTGTTTGTTTGATTAGTTTTTTGTAGTAGATTTATGTACAGTAGCCTAACACTCTCTATAAAATTCAATAAATAAACATCATTCCTTAATCATTTTGTGGACGGGATTTCCCCTCTCCTATTGATTTATTGCAGTGGCATAAATACCTCAAATATGCGCTATACACTTTTAAAAATAAAGATTCTAAAAGGGAGTTTTTTACAGTGATGCCATGAAAGAACCAGTTTTGGTTCTCCGTAGAACCTTCCAGTGAGCAGTTCTAAATGGAACCCATTGTTTTTCGTAGTGTGAAGAATCTAAAGAAACTTTTCTGCAGTAAAGAAGCTGTTCTGGAAAGATTCCATGGATTTTAAAGGTTCTTCATGTAACCACAAATTCCAATACAGAACCTTTATTCTTAAGAGTGTTTAAGGACACAAATCAACTGCTAATGAAAGAGACAGAAACGAACTACTACGCAGAAATAGGCCTACTTAATTACTTCATAAAATTCTACGCTTATTTTTTTCATTAAATATGACGACAATATTTATGTTTTGAAAAGCAGTAATGCAGAATTTAAAAGATTCAGAAGTACTTTTTTGAAACCGAAAAACACTCTAGTGCTGAAATATTCCAGCGCTTTGACTTTGAATACGAACTTTTCTTTCACTTCAGTAAAAGAAACTTCCGTCTGGCTCGCGCTCTTTTAAACTCATAAACCGGTGAGTGATTTATCCAGAAATGACGGCGATCGACAGAACACGTTTATTTTTAGAAAACAGCAAAAACCAGACGATGAGAACTCGCACGCCTACATCACGAGCTGCACTTCCTCGCTTTGCACCCCCGTTTCGGCGCCGTCATAATTCAATTCAGAAGTCAGAAAAGTTGACTTTTTGTATCTTTTTTTTATTCAGAAGGTGGGAAACACTTTGATTCGGTGACATAGTTGATTTAATTACATTAGTATTTTGCTCCCCAATGTTACGGTAATGGAGGCCCCCCCCCCCCATGACCGAGGCTCTGGGCCAGTGGTTCCCAAAGTGGGGATCGCGGGATGATTTCTATTTTTTTTTTTTTTTAAGTGGGAAAAATATATAGGCACTATACATTTTTGTTGCCGTTAATTTAATTCAATACTTATTAAATGGTGTTTGCAGAAAAGTCTGATTAAAAAAAATATATAATGTATATTTTTTAATTAAATTTGTCCCAGACGTTATACGAGATTACGTCAGCGTCGATCACAATCAAGTTGCGTACGTCACGCGCTTTGGAGGCGACAAACAAATAATACCTGCTTTAAAATGAAACGGTGGTTCGTATCCACAACAGAAAAACCGAGAGGAGACTGCAGTTGCAGAGGTTTTGTGAACAGCATTCATATTTTGAAAGGTTTAGCACAGCATTTTTCAGCTTTATGCACATTTAATATCTAATGCAAGCACATTTATAAATGCACACAAACACAAGTAGCTTCAGTATATTGTGACATTATGACATTGAAATGTTTATTGTAAATGAAGGACGTCGGTGTAAAACTGACTTCGATGTTGCATTATATGTGTGACGCTGAGAGAAATGAGGGAGAATTATTCAGCATGACGCAGAAATGCTTTACCGGGCACTAGGGCTGTGCAATCTGGACAAAATAATCACATTGCGATTTTCTTTAATCAATATTGCAATTGCGATTTATTTTGCAATTTTGGTCATTGTTTTGGCTTTTTCAAACACGCTTCATTCTGAATGTATTCAGTGCACAAGAAGTGCAGAACAAAATGTTTCACAGTGAAGGAACTGTATTTACAGCTTCATGAACAAAACTGTCTTTAAAACAGACGACAGAAAATAAATGAAGGTGAACGAACCTGAAATTCCAGCCATAATAAGTCAACTTCAAAAATGAAGGAACACTGTACAGTAGATGAACTGCTTGATGATCAAAACTGTAAAAAAAAACAGACAACATGAAATAAATGAGGATTATTTCACCTGCTTAAACTCGTATTCAACGCCGCCTCACATTTCTCATACAGAAACTTGTGCGAGTCGGCGTCTTTTGTCCAGAGTTTGAATCAAAACTCTCAAACGACTGATGTTGAATTTCTCTTTTTTATTCTGAACCGCATCCATATTTTTCCCTCTTTCCTCCCGTTTGCCTATTCTGTTCTCCCGCTTTGGTGCTGAGCGAGCTCTGATTGGTCAACATCTTAAACACGCGCACAGTAACGTCGCAGTATTCTCAATTAAAATATAAATAAATTAACATATAAAAATTGCAGACTTGTGCGATTTAGAAATTGCATGTGCTCAAATCGCGATTAATTGCACAGCCCTAGTCTTTACTTAGTGTTTCGGATCTGCTCAGATCTGCTCGACTGGTTCCTGATGGCTCAACCCAACACAGTTGCACAGTTACTTTCCGAGAGAGAACAGGTGGATATCGGAGCAGCAACGCATTTATCATGGGGGTCACGGGCTAAAAAGTTCGGGAAAGCCCTGCCCGAGGCCACTGCATAAGCCATCGATTGCATTTTGATGAAAACATGATTTTGTCTTTCTTCTCTCACGTCTTTTTGTTTGACGGTCTGATGAAAGAAGCGCCGTGAAACAAAAGATCAGAGATGCGGTTGGCCAACAAAGAAAGTTTCTAATCAGATCCCTGCTCTCCCGGCAGGTGCGTGGCGTTTGTTTCCGCTCATGTGGGTGACACGTGCCCCGTATGCGCCCGCTTTAGCATCAAAGGCACACGGGACTCGAGTCGTCCCTCCCGTGTCAGATCAAAGGCCGCAGCCCCCGTCCTCCATAATGAGGTTAATTACGGAGCCCATCAACCCGAGGCTTTGTCGTGCGCCAGCTCCTTTCAGTCCACAAACCTGTTTTTGGCTCTCCATCAGCACTAGGCCATTATGCATTCGCAGAAAAGCCAAGAGCCGCTCCATCTTACTCATCACACCTTCCAAATCGAGTTGTCATTTTCAACTTCAGCCGTACTTGGAAGTCAAGTAGCTCGGAGTATCCGTATAACGTGCGTTCGCGGTTGATTTAATTATCTCAGCACAGACCCGACTCATTGCTACGAATAAAAAAATCACTGCTTTGCAAACAATGTGCTGCATGTGTTGCTTAACTGCTGTATTAATGTTTTATTCATCTTTGTCTTTGCATCTTAATCGTCCGTGGACGTCGCTCAGGCACGCTCAAGGTAAGATTTGCACATGTCTAGTATACATATAAGCCCATTTCAGTGTGCAGTAATACAGTAATACACATCTACCGAGGCTGCATTGATTTGATCAGTTATTTGGGGTTCAAGCGCAGAAACTCCTATTGCAATTGTGCAAATTTCCAAGGGTAAGCGTTTTAAAATTGACCAAACTGTAAGTCATAGAGACTTGAAAACTTTGAGGGCTGGTAGTACTCACACCATCTACAATGTCGCCAAAGCTCGCCCCGATTGGCCTGACGGGGGCGCTGCAGTGCTCAAAAGTCCTTAAGCCGTTACGCGTAGTCGTATATCGTTGAAATCCTTCGCTCAATATGCAATTTTCGGGTATTTTGCGAAGTAGTCCTTGGGCTTTGGCCGATCGATTCTCTGGAGTCTGATTGTCAATAATAATAATAATAATAATAATAATAAAAGTTGAAATTTCGATAAACGGAAGTTTGAAGTGGGTGGAGCCAGTTTTACTAAAATGGCCGTAACTCGTGAACGGAATGAATTATTTGGACCAAATTTGGCACACAAATGTAAGAGCTTGTTCTGTGGCCGCCTGACAAAGGACATGGTGACTGGCCACTTGGTGGCGCTATAACTGGAAAAAAACGCATAAAAATGACTGTAGCTACTCCACCGTTGGTGCGATTGACTTGAAAATTGGCATTCAGCGTCTTTGACCAAAGTGCCATGACTGTCCGTTTGAAAAAAACATGTCCTTCATCAGCTAATGAAGTTTGACCGGGTTAACAGAGGTCGATTGGAACAAAACTCACTGGGCCTGTTTGACTCATGACCCTAGAGCAGTGTTTCTCAAACTAAGGACCACCGAACAGAATCCCACTCTAACACGCCCCCCAAAAACAACAAAATGGGAAGGATAAACTAAATTTAAATTTAATATGCAACTGTTTCAAGTCAAAAACTAATTCTTCAAACACAAATGCAATGATATGATCCATCTTTTCGTTAATAAAACACACTGACGTCAACAGGGACCACACTTTAAGAATTACTGAAACTTTAAATAAATCAGCCACCGTGGTTTTTTTCACATGTGTAAAGGATTGTGTATCCCACAACCATGACATTAATACCCCATGGCAGAACTCCTCGTTCTGAGCCACGTTGCCTGTAGGACCGCCTCTGTCTATCGAATTGTTCATGAAATATTGGAGATTATTTCAAAAACCGGCTTTGCTAAGTTTTTGGCTCAACCTCGATCACTTAAAAAGCTTTAAAAACGACAGATTTCCAATGGTAAACTGCCTGTATTTGCTGTAAATGGTCTTTTCCATACATGATCAAGATGGTTACAGGCTTGCTAAATAAAACCCCTTGTTACGCTTGTGCTTAAAGGCTTTAAAGCGCTTGAACCCCGATATTATTATAGTGACACGATCATGTGATCCTTCAGAAATCATTCTATGCTGCTTAAGAAATATTATCATTGTTATATATGTTTTTAAAAAGGACTTAAAAACGTACCTTTTTAAAAAGTTTTTCAATGTTTAAATTTCTTTGTGTTTAAATGTGTTCATTTTAATTGGCCATTGATTTTAACTTGACTCTTAATTGCTTTAACGGTTTTATTTTATTTATTTATTTATTTATTTATTTTTTGGGCCTCTTTTGTAGCACTTTGAGTTTTTTTTTTTTTAAATGTAAAGTGCTTTATAAATAAAATGTATTATTATTATTATTATTATAATATTAATATATATATATATATTTATCACCGTTTTTGGTGGAAACTGTTGCTTTTTTTTTCATGATTCTTTGATGAATAGACAGTTCTAAAAGAACAGCATTTATTTGAAATGGAATCTTTTGTAACGTTATAAAATGTCTATTTAATGCATTCTTAATGTATAGAAGTATTCATTTGTTTATTTCTCCAAATCTTTCTTGCCTCACGGTTTCCGCAAACAAACGAAGCAGCAGAAATCTCAGAAATGTTTCTTGAGCAGCAAATCATCCTATCAGAACGATTTCTGAAGGATCATGTGACGCTGAAGACTGGAGTCATGATACTGAAAATCCAGCTTTGATCACTGGATATAAATTACGTTTCACAATATATTCACATTGAAAACAGCTGTTTTAAATTGTTTACAATTTTTACTGTATGCAACCTTCTTTCAAAACATTAATAGATCTTAATTATTCTAGACTTCAGACCAGTATCCATATTCACGCTAAATTAATGGGAATATTTCATAAATGCAATTCCCACTTAATTTCAGCAGTAGTAGCAAAATGGGGAATTCACATTTTAATGAGCGCCCATTGACATCCCATAACTTTTCTGTGACGCCCAGCATGCAGAAAGCGAAGGTACTCTATTAGTGGATAAAGACGGTCTTTCCACACTGCCCACTACCAACATCACGCCATTGAGCTCAGATCCAGATCTGAAGGACGCAGTGCCTGGAATGGTTCGAGATCTTGAATCTAGCACAGGCTCGCTGGATGAAGTCGAGGAGAGGACGCTTCTTCTTGAAGACGAGGATGAGAAAGCAAAGACCACCGAGGACAGGATAGAAGGAGATATTGGAGAAGAGGAGGTTGAGCAGGTAGCCGATTTTGCCAGTTCAGTGTTGGCCGCCATCTCCTGCTGGCGGTATAAGGCCAAGGCTTTGCTTTTTGATCAGATCACAACGGTGAGGCTCTCTGTCACTCATTGCTGGCAGCCACCACCATACTTATCTAACATCTGCTGCACGCCGACTCTTGAGTTCTGCTCGTGTTCTGATGTGCTCTCGAATGTGCAGTTGCATGAATCATTGCATGGATGCATGGCCACTAATAATCCATAAGCGTGTGTGTCCTTGTTTAAGACCTACAAATTGAATGGCGTCTCCAAAATGTGACCGTATGACTGAAGAAATATTTTTCTACCGTAATGCATGTCATTATTTAGATCCCAATGCATAATCACACGGGACGTCGGGCGTCTCAACGTGTTTCCGCACTAAGATTTCGCTTTGACTTCAAAGGGAAATTTAACTGTCAAATTTTGGGGATGGCTTGCCTTCCCGTAATTAAATTAAACAAAGGTTCCCGTTTTGATTGTGCATTGTTTGATGGCGCACAAAAGCAATTTCAGAAGGTCACTTGTCTGTGGAAACGCATTGAAATGCATGGACGCTTTCGAACGAATGCTTGAAATGTCGCTGAAGTGCGTCCAGAATAAATGACATCTGGCAACTGTAAGCAGAGCGTTTTTGATCTGTTAAATTGCTGTGATTTTCTGTATTGTGCACTTACAGGACAGAGAAGGTTGTTGGGAGAACTGGCCAATGAACAAGAGCGGCCAGACACCTTGTGACAAAAAGCCCGATGAAACGAATGAGAGTTTGACTCTCTTTGGACAGGTAACGTCATGTATTATGAGCCTCTTTGTGGATATTTCACCCTCTGCTTTGGTTGTCAGTGACTGTTTAGCTCAAATTGCGTCTATAGGGCAATCTAGAATGTTGTGCTCGGTAAACGCCGCCAGTGAAAATGGATAAACGTCTCCTATGGTGATGGTCAAACCTTCATATTTGTGCAAATTTTTCACACATTGCCATCTTCTCGCTCATTAATAATCTCTTTATGTATCGTGTTGTCTGCATTCACTTGGCTAATCGTAAACTTGTTGGAAATACAAATTGCAGCTCTCTCTCAAAGCTAGATAAATTGCACTTGTTATTTCATGCTGGTCACTTAGCCATATGGCAGATGTTGAAGATTGAATTAGGTTATCTCCATGTCCTCTTTTCTTATCATCTCCATAGCTTCCTCCAGCAATAACTCTCTTCACTATGTCCACTTTCTAGAGCACAACTGGGGAACACAGTTCGGTTCCTTTCCGAGAGTCAGGGGAGATGAGGATGGACCAGTCGGATAATATGTGTGGGACAATAATGGAAGATCCAGAGATCGTAGACCTCAATAATGAAATTGGAGATATGGCGGACGGTGTGGATTTCTCATCCCCTACTCGACTAGAAGTGCAGGAAGAGGCGACTCCTCTTGGAAGTAACCTCTTGGAAGACGTGCAGAATATGGAGGTCGATGTTGCAGTGCCTGGGGAATTCTTGTCTTCGTCCATGCTGAACGAGACAAATGATATCCCCGAGCGGTTTCCCAGCGGCTTCTCTCGAAGAGTTGAAGGGTCGTTTGACTCTTTGGAAGGTAGACGAAACCCTTTGCTGAGCAGCAGTGCTGAGAAAGACGAATCCCAAGACTTTAGTCGGTCTACTTCAGGACCGTCTACGGAGACCGTCTCGGAGAGCCCGTTCATACCTCAAATGAAACAAGACACCCTTTCCAAAAAGGACAGACTGCTCATACATAAGATTAGACACTACTACGAACATGCGGAGCACCAAGATGCCAGCTTTGCCGTCAAACGCAGAGAGAGCCTTTCGTACATCCCTGCAGGCCTAGTCCGTAATCTGAGTCGACAACTCAATGACCTTGCAGACGAAGATGTGGCATTACACAGGAGGGCGTCTTCTGTAACGAAGCCAACTTTATGGTCGGTCTTTAATCTACCAGGCATGGACGATGACAAGAAAGTAAAGCGCAGCTCTGACTTTGAGGTTTCCACAAATGGCAAAGAGTCCATGTTTGGACCTCAAAATGAGCAATTCCAGCCTGCATCTGACATGGTTAAGGTGTGGCAAGACATGGAGGTGGAGATCATTGGGTCTTCGGAAGAGCATCAGGATTTGGAGGATTCCCAAATTACTGTACAAGAGAGAAAAACCGAAACCAGTAAGGTGAGCTCTGATAGTGGACTTGGTGAACCTCTACTAATATTGGAAGAATCCGATGAAAGCTCAACCTCATCCCCAATCAACAACATCTTAGACGAGGACAAGATGCAAGAGTTTCGGAGCCATCCGAACAAGGATTGCAAACTCCAAGAGCGCCACAAGGTCAACCACCCTCCTCTGCCAAGGATCATCTCTTTACGGTCCGCCAATGAGGATGAGCTCGACCTTCAAGATATGGAGAAGATGAAGAACAAAGTCTTCCAGTTGGCCAGGCAATACAGCCAACGTATCAAAAACAGCAGACCAGTAGTAAAGCCGAGGCCCAAGATCTCAGAGAACCATTTCACACACAAGAACCTGTCTTCGGTCACGGAGGAGAGACCTCTGGGAAAAGAGAAAGGTGGGTGTAGTGTTTGAGTAGACACTTTCTTTTCAAAACTGACTATTCACTTTTACTTGAGGGACAAATCTCCTAAATTGCGGTTAGGTTTCTTACTTGGTTGTGATCGTTTACAACTTTTTGGTCACCAATCCAGACCATTGGTATCCGCGTATTTGCTTAAAGATTTGAGACGATCACAATATAGAGATGGAGCATTTGATGGGCAGGAATGTGTAAGATCCATTTTAGGGTTGTGTAAACGGGTATCAAAAGTGGGAATACAGTTAATTGGATTTCCGAAAGCATAAGTGAACTTTCCCATCTGAAATTCCCACTGCTCAGTGGATTTCTACATTGCAGCAATGTTTGAGCAAACCCTTGTGTAATTCCTCCACGTCATCACTCCACCATTCCCTTAAAGGGAATTAGGGTTCGACGGCATAGTGTAAACCAGGGTCTCCAAGCTCGGTCCTGGAGGACCAATGTCCTGCAGAGTTTAGCTCCAACTTGCCTCAACACACCTTCCTGGAAGTTTCTAGTACATCTACTTAGACCTTGATTAGCTGGTTCAGGTGTGTTCAATTGGGGTTGGAGCTAAACTCTGCAGAACAGTGGCCCTCATCATTTAGCAGATGCTTTTATCCAAAGCGACCTACAAGGGGAGCAATTAGGGGTCAGGTGTCTTGCTCAAGGGCACTTTAGTCGTGGTATTGAAGGTGGAGAGAGAGCTGTTTATTCACAATCCCCACCTTCAATTTCTACCAGCGTGGGAATCGAACCAGCAACCTTCAGGTTACAAGCCTGACTCCCTCACCACTAGGCCACGACTACCCTCCAGAACCGAGTTTGCTTTAAAAGCACCCTTATTTGTCGAAGCGGACTTTTAACCACTGCTCTTTTGTGTATAGGCCTGCCTGACAGGACATTGTTGCTGACGTTGAATGAGCAGGACATTATCCCAGACTCACCTTCGAGCCTCTGTTCTCCTGGGAGTCCTCAATTGCCATACTTTTGTAGATTAAATGCCCAGAGGCCGCAAAGTCCAGTACAAACGGAGAGCTTCCACTGGCCAGACGTCAAGGAGTTGCGCTCGAAATATAGCAACCAGGACGTATTCGTGTCCTCTCGTCCGTTCCCGGTGGTTCGCAGTAATTCTTTTCCAGAGAGAGTTCTGGACAACGGAGAGACGTCGGAGAAGTCGTCACGCTCCTTGTCTTATTCGTCCCCTTCCGGCAACGTCACAGTGCAGAGAAGTACATCCACAGATTCTGTGAAGACTCTTGAAGAGGAAGGTTTGCCTTCACTGTGTAGAGTTAACGCTTTAGGTTTTGGTGATGTGGGGACGCCAGATACACTTGAGCAACCGGACAGCCGTGGTGACAACGGTCAAGATACGCTCTCCAACCTAATTGTAGTCGCAGGAGGGAAGGACTGTGATGAGTATCAACTAAGATGGGATTCTGTTCCACAATCTGCACTGGCGAACAGTGAAGAGCAACGCTTCGGTGCATGGATGGATGGAGGTCACCCTCCATGCTCCTTTGAAAAAGCGGAGAACAGTTTGGTGAGAAACCTCCGTGACAAATTTCAGAAATCTCATACGTGAGGGCTTGTGAAGCAAAATTTTTACTCCAAACACCTTAAAACATCTACTATTCTCCAAAACATATCATGTGGACACTGTTGGAGAGGCATGTTGTCTCACGCAGGTTTGGCGTTCTGCATTTTCAGAGCAAACCCAACTGGAAAAGGGATGCCGGAGGACCCAAGAGAATATATTTATGAAATTTGCATTTGTAAATACATGTATATTTGAACTTTTCTGCATTATTTTGCGCGTATTTCAATGAGATGTAAGAGCTGACTGTGGTACTGTGGTCATTTTTTCGTAACGTGTAGAAAAGTGGTGATTTTTCCTCTGTCATTTTACAATAAAAGGCAATATGCTCCGTACATACGATGTTACAAATGCTTGGCAAACACAAATATGTTTTCGGGAAAGTAAAAGCACTGCGATCGGTTGGTTCTTTTTGACCTGATGTCTCTTCACTGTTTGTGTTCGAGCACTGACCAGAGGAAAGAGGGTAATCTCATAAAGATGTCATTCCCCACTAATGAGGAGAAAACTGGAAATTATAATCCGATTAAGCCAGATGGATAAACAATGTCTGATGTCATTCCCAGAATTAATGGAGAAGCAACATATTAACGCACAGCCGCAGAAAGTGTCACTGTATCTGGGAAAAATGGTCTCGTTTCGTGGGAGTTCTTCTAATCGAACTGGTTTTGGTTGTTTTTCTGCTCATTGGTGAGCTGTTATCTTGCATATCAAATCCTTTTTATTTATTTGAATCGGTGTAAATATATAAAGCACGATGCCTTTGTCGGCTCAGCGGTTTGTAAAAATGTTCGCTTTATATTCTATTTTTCTGTCATGCATTAAAAGAAGCTTTCCACGCTATATTCATTATTCCCATCATCATGTTGTTAACCTGTTTCTGCATTCGTTTTTTTGTCTTTTTCTGTATCAAAATGAGACTTGTGGGCAAATTGCAGTTTAATTCGTTTTTAATCAGCTTTAAGGCCGTGCAGGTGAAATCTGGCATGGATATGATTAATGACTTCCATGGAAGGAGCAGAAAAGGAGCCTGGATTACTGATGACCGTTTTAATGGATATACTGAGTTTTAAGTGCCTTATTGTGAGCAAGTAATGATGGACAGAAACCTTGGGTTAAAGGGTTACTTTATCAAAAAAAATTACGCTTCAAAATATTCATAAAGAGATCATTCAAACAAACCATATGAATTGAGCAGTTTAGTCCAACTTTTTTATGATCAGCGGATTGAGTTTAGGCTTTCATTCACATTAACGTTGATCGGCGAACGTCAACAGAAGCTCAACCGTACGTACTTGACGCGCGAGAACGAACCTCATTGGTTGAAGCGAAAGACTATAGAATAACACAAGACGAGCAGGGCTGGGTAAGTTACTTTTAAAATGTATTTCACTACAGATTACTAAATACATGCTTTAAAAAGTCATTTGTAACGTTTTTTGTTACATTACTCAAGTTTAGTAACTTCATCTAAATACTTTGGAATACTAATAAGTGTGAAACAAACACAAAAAAGCTTTTTATCTCACAATTCTGACTTTTTCCCTCAGAATTGTGTGATACAAAGTTGCAATTGTGAGTTATAAAGTCAGAATTATGAGATATAAACTCGCAATATTGAGAAAAGTCAGAATTATGAGATATAAACTCACAATATTGAGAAAAGTCCGAATTATGAGATTTAAACTCGCAATATTGAGAAAAGTCAGAATTATGGGATATAAACTCACAATATTGAGAAAAGTCCGAATTATGAGATTTAAACTCGCAATATTGAGAAAAGTCAGAATTATGAGATATAAACTCACAATATTGAGAAAAGTCAGAATTATGGGATATAAACTCACATACTAAATTCACAATTGGAAGAAAAAAAGTCAGTATTGCAAGTTTATATCTCATAATTCCGACTTTATAACTTGCAATTGTGAGTTTAAATCTCTCAATTCTGAGAAAAAGAAGTCAGAATTGTGAAACACAAACTCACAATTGTGAGGAAAAAAACAAATAGTGAGAAAAAGTCACAGTGACGAGTGAATAATAAAATGAAAACAGTGAAAACATGAAACTGAACTCGTCTTTTTCAGACGGTCAGAGTCAGAGAATCACCAATCGCTGTTTAAATGACATTAAAACTCAAAGTAATCACTTTGGTAATCTAAAACACTTTTCAGATGGAACTGGAATCTGATTACCACCCATTTCAAATCAAACACAGTCACTCAAATCTAAGTAACTAAGTGACTTGTGTTTCATTACTCCACAACAGGCAATATGGAAGAATGAGTCCCGCCTTCTAAATAAGAGCCAATCAGCGATTGGCAAAGTGATCGCGCCACTGCAGCTCCGTTTCCTACAGAAAGTCAGACACGCTTATGACAGCGCATGCGCACTGGCTTGATCGGTTTTGATTCGAGCAAAATTTATGAGACGATTGATGTCAGATTTCATTGGTGATTCCAAATATGACATTTAATCAAAAGCTTGGCGGACAGCTTTAAAAAAATATTTATCCGATACATTTTTAAAGCAGTTAAAATCGTAACGAAAGCGTCGTGAATTTGCCCACAGAGTCCTGTCGAGTTTTTGAACATTTTCAAAGCATTTCCCCAAAAAATATGTGTCAAAATAAGATTTGTCACCAAAAATCATTCCATTTGCTGAAAGTTACGGCCAAATTAAGACTCAAAAATTCCCCACAGTGGATGAAAACATCCCGAACAGCACATAAAGGGTTCATTTACCAACACAAGCGACTCTATGATATATTAATTACTAACTCCCCTGACCGCATTGATGACAAATATGATTGGTCAGATCGCCTGTCAATCAAACTGTTACAATTAAAGACAAAATGTTCATGTTTCGGCGAACTAACTTGCTCTTTTAGTTGCCATCATTATATCTGACAATATGTTTTGTTCCAAAGCCTAAATATCGATTAGATTGTTTTGAAGCAAGTGTTTGAGGATGATGAGGATGATGATGATGATGAGGATGAACTCCTCCCCTCCCGGTGAGCAGGTTTCAGTCTGACTCCACACAGACATGGAGAAGCAGAGCTAGAGACCCTCAGCGGACTGGAAACTGTTCCGCTCGTGTCAGGATGGGCTGCGCGATCTCAGGATCCGGACTGACGCCGGAGAGCAGAAACACTGAACACGAAGGTCCGGCGCGTCTCACCCCGCGTCACATTCACCTGATCAAAGAGTCCTGGAAAGTCATCCAGGAGGACATCGCCAAAGTGGGAATAATCATGTTTGTCAGGTGAGAACCGCCGCAGCTTTGATTCGGTTCACGTTTATTTGGAGCTTTACAGAAATGTTCAGC
>CM074286.1:1515000-1535000 GCA_037194245.1 Opsariichthys bidens | reverse complement strand
AACGAAAATCGGTTTTGCATTTAAAAGAAGTTTATTTGGATGTGCGCGGACACAAACCAGCGTTGCAATGTGAAATGAAATTAGTGCACATTAAAAGTCTCTGAGCTGGAGTCTCTAATGTTGCATGCTTTCAGATATGAGGATGGACATATTTTAATAATATTAATACTAATAATAATAATAATAATAATAGTACACAGTAAAAACACCAGAGTTAAATCATCTCTGCTCAGATAACATTCGGTCCCGCTCTAAATAGTGTTAAAGTCACACTGAAGCAGAGTTAACGTTAATGAGATAATTAAGCAATTAATTAAGCAATGATTGAACATTAATGATGAACGCCTGCTGTTAACAAGCAGAATCACTGAAGAATAGAGAAACACAAGAACTACAACTGATGAAATCAACTGAAGATAAAAGACATTCAATCTCTGAAGAGTGTGACTTTAACACTATTTAGAGAGGTCATTAAAATTACACTGTTCTGATATTTCGATTATAAAGGATTGTTTGAATGTATGCCACATTGACTTTACGGTACAGAATGGCTCTCTCGGGATTATCCTGAACATTGTAAGTGTTCGTTTCTTGTGTCGTCGAACGGGATAGAGGCTCTCGGGAGCGTAATTTGATTTTTCGCTGCATTTTGATTTTCACGGCAAAAACGTCCCGAGTCCTTCGCATAAAAATCAGTCGGATGACTCGTGTTTTTAAGTTTCGTCACAAGCTGACAATAAAAAAAAAAAAATTATTAATACATTTAAATTTTTACAGCCCATTTAAATGTTCCTAATGCAAAGACATTTTTATGTTTGACTTACGGTAAGTTTAAGACTCCTGTAAACATCATGCTGATATTCTGGGAATGCATCCAGCCCGCTGTTGTTCATATATATATATATATATATGTGTATATATATATATATATATAATATATATATATATATATATATAATATATATATATATATATATATATAAGAGAAAAAATCAGTAATGCAAAAAAAAAGATTTTTAAAACTGTATTTACCAACCATTTTTTAGACTTTTTTTTTTTTCCCCCTCCACAAATTTATAAGCAATTTTGTATGGAAACTCGTTTCTCGTTTCACAATTCTGAGGAAAAAAAGCCAGAATTGTGAGTTATAAACTAGCAAATGCAAGAAATAAAGTTTAATTTGTGAGATAAAAAGTCTCAAATACCTTTTTAATTTCGTATTTTGTGGTGGAAAATTCCATTGTATTGTAAGTGTGTTTATTATTATTATTTAACATTTTTAAAAGCATTTTAAGTAGAAGTAGTGTGGGAAAGCACTTATATTGTGTGCGTTCCTGCAGCTCAAATAGTCGAAATGCGGCGCTCGCAACACTAAGATCATGGGTTCGATCCCTGCGAAATTGTACTGCAAAGTGTATATTTTTTTTCGTACAAAAGCGTCTGTTAAATCCATGAACGTAAACCGCCTCGCATCTAACAAAAATATGCCCTGAGAATGTTTTGTTAACGTTTACATTAAGTAATAAAATCTGTTTCTGAATGTTATATGAATATTAGAGAAAACATTCAGGGAATGTTGTCATTATTTTCTCAGTTTGCAAGTATTAAGGGAACATTACTTTTGAATTTTCTCAACATTCTAAAAAATAAAGTAGTAACATTTAAAAACAAAACATTAGACTAATGTGAATGTATCAGAAAATCATTCCGTGAACGATGGGTCAATGACGTGAAGGGTCTTTTTTTTTTTTTAAGTTCTTAATATTAATTAAAAGATATGACATGCAAAGTATGTAAAGAAGTACAACTAGATCTCTTTTACTGAATCCATAAGGTTTTAATTATATTTTGGTTTAACCATCCAAAGGCCAAAACAGCCAGTTCATTTATGAATATCTTAAAATGTAATAAATTTATTAAAAAAAAATTTATTCTGATTTTATAACATAATGTATCAATGATTGTCCTTTTGCTAGCTAGCTACATATCAGCCTGTTAGCATTGTTTGAAAATATCGTCATTCGGTATGGCCAAAAGAGTCATTCGGTATAACCAAAAGAGTCATTCGGTATAACCAAAAGAGTCATTCGGTATGGCCAAAAGAGTCATTCGGTATAACCAAAAGAGTCATTCGGTATGGCCAAAAGAGTCATTCGGTATAACCAAAAGAGTCATTCGGTATAACCAAAAGAGTCATTCGGTATGGCCAAAAGAGTCATTCGGTATGGCCAAAAGAGTCATTCGGTATAACCAAAAGAGTCATTCGGTATAACCAAAAGAGTCATTCGGTATGGCCAAAAGAGTCATTCGGTATAACCAAAAGAGTCATTCGATATGGCCAAAAGAGTCATTCGGTATGGCCAAAAGAGTCATTCGGTATGGCCAAAAGAGTCATTCGGTATGACCAAAAGAGTCATTCGGTATAACCAAAAGAGTCATTCGGTATGGCCAAAAGAGTCATTCGGTATAACCAAAAGAGTCATTCGGTATGGCCAAAAGAGTCATTCGGTATAACCAAAAGAGTCATTCGGTATGGCCAAAAGAGTCATTCGGTATGGCCAAAAGAGTCATTCGGTATGGCCAAAAGAGTCATTCGGTATGGCCAAAAGAGTCATTCGGTATAACCAAAAGAGTCATTCGGTATGGCCAAAAGAGTCATTCGGTATGGCCAAAAGAGTCATTCGGTATGGCCAAAAGAGTCATTCGGTATGACCAAAAGAGTCATTCGGTATAACCAAAAGAGTCATTCGGTATGGCCAAAAGAGTCATTCGGTATAACCAAAAGAGTCATTCGGTATGGCCAAAAGAGTCATTCGGTATAACCAAAAGAGTCATTCGGTATGGCCAAAAGAGTCATTCGGTATAACCAAAAGAGTCATTCGGTATGGCCAAAAGAGTCATTCGGTATGGCCAAAAGAGTCATTCTGTATAACCAAAAGAGTCATTCGGTATGGCCAAAAGAGTCATTCGGTATAACCAAAAGAGTCATTCGATATGGCCAAAAGAGTCATTCGGTATGACCAAAAGAGTCATTCGGTATGGCCAAAAGAGTCATTCGGTATGGCCAAAAGAGTCATTCGGTATGGCCAAAAGAGTCATTCGGTATGGCCAAAAGAGTCATTCGGTATGGCCAAAAGAGTCATTCGGTATGGCCAAAAGAGTCATTCGGTATGGCCAAAAGAGTCATTCGGTATGACCAAAAGAGTCATTCGGTATAACCAAAAGAGTCATTCGGCACGACCAAAAGAGTCATTCGGCACGACCAGAGGAGTCATTCGGCACGACCAGAGGAGTCATTCGGCCTGACCAGAGGAGTCATTCGGCCTGACCAGAGGAGTCATTCGGCCTGACCAGAGGAGTCATTCGGCCTGACCAGAGGAGTCATTCGGCACGACCAGAGGAGTCATTCGGTAAAACTTTTGATTAAACCGAATTACTTTTTTGGGTTACAAATCTTGTAAAAAAATTACAAAAGCAGTGTTAATTGATCATAATAACCACATAATCTCATCGTTAACACTTAATAAAACTTAAATATCTCCATTATGTTTTTTTTTTTTTTTTAAAAACCTTATTCATCTATAACCCAAATGACATTTTTGTGCAAATGTTTTGAGATCATTATGAAAGGCCGGATAGCTTTAAAAGAGTGTTCGATTAACGTTACTGGAAGAACGTTTGCTCTGAGTTCTGAGAACATTCACTGACGGCAAAATATATCAACAAATGTTTTTGTTTTCTTTGCAAATTCTTTGAAACTTTGCATGCATGTTCACGACCAGTTCTGGGGCGAGTTGACCCGCAACATGACATTAAAGTTCATTTCTAAATGTCATTGCATGTGATCGGATATCTGTATTTACTGCAACGAAAGCTGTACGAGCGCGCTTTGCACCTGAAAGATCTGATGACGGACGTTCAGTGCTCAAACACTCGCGTTTTTCCATCTCGAATGTCTGAATGAGATAAAATGCCTCTTCACTTGCAGTGCTTTTATGCTGCATCATCATCATCATCATAACAGCTGCTTTCGCATACAGAAATGCTTTCACAAATGAATCTGTTGAGTTCGCAGCAAATGTTCTCGCTGCTGACAAACGCATGTGTCTTAATGTGCGGCTCATCGCCTCTGTGAGCATGTACTGTAAAACTAATGAGTTTTTGAAGTTTATTCACCAATATTCACCCAATTTCATGTATAATTCAATGTAATTATTTGTGAAAATTTCTAAGCAAAAAATCTTAATCCTACTTTTCGTGACTTTCCTAATGTGTGAAAAAAGCATGAGAGTTTCCTAGACAACAAAAACCTTGAGTGATTATTAGACTGTAACATCTGGAAAATCGGGAACATCCTTCACTGAAACTCTCCAGATATTAAAGGATTCGTTCACTTTCAAATGAAAATCACCCCAAGCTTTACTCACCCTCAAGTCATCATAGATGTTTACGACTTTCTTCTTTCTGATGAACACAATCTGAGAAATATTGATAAATATCCTAAGCTTTATGCCATTTATAAAGAATAATTATTATAAATAATCATTATAAAGAAGATGATATACACCTTTGATGATTTCAAAACACTGATTCATGAAGCTTTACGAATCTTTTGTGTTTCGGATCTTGAAGCCTCGTTCACGTGACTTTGTCCGAATCACTGATTCGAATCAAAAGATTCGTAAAGCTTCATGAATCAGTGTTTTGAAATCGTCCATCACTAGATATCGTTGAATAAAGTCGTTATTTTATTTTTTTTGGCATCGGATTTCATCAAAAAATATCTTCATTTGTGTTCTGAAGATGAACGAAGGTCTTACGGGTGTAGAACGACTTGAGGGAGAGGAATTAATGACGGAAACTTAATTTTTGGGTGAATTAACCCTTTCAGTTGGAAATTTATTTTTGGGTGAATTAACCCTTTCAGTTGGAAATCTACATTTTTGGGGGTGAATGAAGCCTTTCAGTTGGAAATTTGATTTTTGGACGAATTAACCCTTTCAGTTGGAAATTTAATTTTGGGGCGAATTAACCCTTTCAGTTGGAGATTTACTTTTTGGGCGAATTAACCCTTTCAGTTGGAAATTTGATTTTGGGCGAATTAACCCTTTCAGTTGGAGATTTACTTTTTGGGCGAATTAACCCTTTCAGTTGGAAATTTAATTTTCAGGTCCATGCTCAAAAAGTCAATAAATTGATTATAACTACTGCGTAAATATAATGTAGTACCATAAAATCCCCTAAAAACACTAAATTATTAGTGATCAGTTCTCATTGTTTTCTTAGTGTGAAGAACATTTTAATAATCTGAAGCTTTTTCCACTATATATTTTATGCAGTACAGTTTCCATAGATGTTAAAGTTTCTTCATGGAACAATTGATGTCTATAAAGAAGCTGAGAGAAGGAAGCAACACAAATATATTCACTTCTGAAGAAACCACGCAGTTTGAACTTGTTAAAACCAGCATTTAAAATCCCCAAAACAAACACGCATTGAAACCAGACGGCTGGTTCATGGTAAGATTGAGACGAATGGAAGTATTTCAAAGAGCTTCCTCTCAGGAAAATACTTCTACATGAGTTTTGTCTGTCGTCACAGGTTGTTTGAAACCCATCCGGAGTGTAAAGACGTGTTCTTCCTCTTTCGGGACGTGGAGGATCTGGAGAGGTTACGGACCAGCAGGGAGCTTCGTGCCCACGGCCTGCGGTCAGTATTCACCTGCATCCACACTTCATAGTGCTCAAGGGTTCATCCATAGTCGTGTCCTGCATCTGCCTACACACTCATCCTGATCAGCGTAATACACAGTTCATTACACAACTAGATTAGGAAGTGAACTCGAGGAGATGAGAAACGCAGTGATCGACATCCTGATGCGCGAATGAAACCAAAGCTCTCACGACTCATTGTTTCTGCTCCCTAATGAACACGAGACGTGCGGCGCTCTTATAACGCCTGTACACGTATGTTTATTGATGTGATCAACCTGTCCGAGATCATTACAGCTGAAGACACTCAACTCTTCCTCAAACCAAAACACTCGAACACATTTTTGATATATTTTTACTTGTGATGTTCCACATTTGTAAGTTGCTTTTTTAATAAAAGTGTCCGGGAACATATCTGATATGAGATGGGATACCAGACTTCAATCAATATGTAAAATGAGGTTGGACACTCTAAAATTGCTGGGTTAAAAATGGACAAACCCAGTGATTGGGTTAAATGTTTGCCCAACAGTGTTAACCCAACTATTATTTAAAAATGACTATACGTCTGGCTTAAAATGAACCCAAAATAGGTTGGAAATTAAAAATCAGACACATGATTTCTAGAGGCAACAATATTAATCAAAAGGTGAACATTTATTAATAAGCAATTTAATAAAGGTTTATGGTTTAATTATTATTCACTCAACTTATTAATAAATGTTCATTTTTAACCTATTTTAGGTTAATTTAAGTTAGCAATTCAGTCATTTTTAAACAATAGTTGAGTTAAATAAAACTACTCAGTAGATTGGTCAAACATTTAACACAATCACTGGGTTAACACACAACCCAATCACTGGGTTAACACAACCCAATCGCTGGGCTAACACACAACCCAATCGCTGGGCTAACACAACCCAATCGCTGGGCTAACACACAACCCAATCGCTGGGTTAACACAACCCAATCGCTGGGCTAACACACAACCCAATCGCTGGGTTAACTCAACCCAATCGCTGGGTTAACGCACAACCCGATCGCTGGGCTAACGCACAACCCGATCGCTGGGCTAACGCACAACCCGATCGCTGGGCTAACGCACAACCCGATCGCTGGGCTAACGCACAACCCGATCGCTGGGCTAACGCACAACCCGATCGCTGGGCTAACGCACACCCCGATCGCTGGGCTAACGCACACCCCGATCGCTGGGCTAACGCACAACCCGATCGCTGGGCTAACGCACAACCCGATCGCTGGGCTAACGCACAACCCGATCGCTGGGCTAACGCACAACCCGATCGCTGGGCTAACGCACAACCCGATCGCTGGGCTAACGCACAACCCGATCGCTGGGCTAACGCACACCCCGATCGCTGGGCTAACGCACACCCCGATCGCTGGGCTAACGCACAACCCGATCGCTGGGCTAACGCACAACCCGATCGCTGGGCTAACGCACAAACCCGATCGCTGGGCTAACGCACAACCCGATCGCTGGGCTAACGCACAACCCGATCGCTGGGCTAACGCACAACCCGATCGCTGGGCTAACGCACAACCCGATCGCTGGGCTAACGCACAACCCGATCGCTGGGCTAACGCACACCCCGATCGCTGGGCTAACGCACAACCCGATCGCTGGGCTAACGCACAACCCGATCGCTGGGCTAACGCACAACCCGATCGCTGGGCTAACGCACAAACCCGATCGCTGGGCTAACGCACAACCCGATCGCTGGGCTAACGCACAAACCCGATCGCTGGGCTAACGCACAAACCCGATCGCTGGGCTAACGCACAACCCGATCGCTGGGCTAACGCACAACCCGATCGCTGGGCTAACGCACAAACCCGATCGCTGGGCTAACGCACAACCCGATCGCTGGGTTAACTCAATCCGATCGCTGGGTTAACACACAACCCAATCGCTGGGTCAAAGCAACTCATTCGCTGGGTTAAAACCACCCAATCGCTGGGTTGAGGCTCGTGTTCGTCATGTGGGACTTCATCCTGTGATGAAGAGATGGTGACACGAGGAGATGGTTTCTCCCATATCAGGTTTTCGATTTCAGATTATCAGATTATTGTCGACACAACTCAAGTACTTTCTTTGTCTCGGACCAAAATATGAAACAACTGGATCTGCAAAATGTGTCTGGAACTACAGCTGACACACCACAGAGTAACCTGTAATGATACTCTTCTGAACCGGCAACAAAACGCAGACGCGTTCATCTTCAGAGCCGAGGTCAACTAAATGACTTCACACCTTTTCCCAGAACTATAAAGCTCTAAATATTTAAAAAATAATAATAATAATTAAATGAATTAAAATTTCAACGTGTTGACTGGTAAAACTAAACGTTTAAAGATGAAGGAAAACTAACACTTCTAAGCAAACAAAAACAGCGCCACCTTCTGCAGAAAAGAAGAAAAATTATATATATATATATATTTTTAAATCAATCAATCAATAGTAGTTCTAGTGAGTGCTTTGGTTCGACAGCTTGATGAAATCCCTTCAGGCTTTTATAATTATGTCTCGTGTTCATTAGGGAGCAGAAATAACGAGTGATCTCAAGAGCTTTGCTTTCGTTCGCGCATCAGGACGTGGAGAAACAGCAGATGAGAGACGTGACACTTTCAATTACCTCTGATTGACACGCATCATGTGACGCGACCAACACGTGTTCATCCGCCGGAACATGTGCTTCATCACTGTGACCCAAATGGATCAAGAGACAGAAATAGACCCCATTTCACATTGTTGTTTTTTGGGTTTTTTTGTGACAAATTGCGAAATTTTGCCGTTTTTGAGTCCATGTGTTTCATGAACAAAACTGCTTTGCTTCGTCGATAGTTTGATCCTTCATCATCATCATCATCCTCTGCTGCAGCTGTGGCTGTTTATAGTTGTAAAATGTGTGTTTATCTGCAGAACTGTGTAGTAAAGCATGTTTCCAGTGTTAAGAGGCACTACATGATTATCTGACGGCACGACACATCCACAGCTCACCGGTTCACTGCGTTTGCTCTGGGTTCGAGTGAAATCCCCGGAACACCAATTACCGATTGGATCTCACGGCGCTTTAAAGGCCGAGTGGCTGTTGAGCGGCGCCGGCGGACATCAGCGCTGCGACCCCGCGGGACGCTCGCTCTTCACAGCATGAAAACAATGGACAGTCTGTGATTCACACTCAGCTCGATCGTCGCACTCATGAAACGCTTTCAGTTTGTCTGCCGAATGATTCACAACATAAGAAAAAGAAATCACGCTTTCATAAACACGTGAAAGTCAAATGTATGACATTAGGCGTTGAAATTATGACATGCTAAATCGGAATTATGATAAAAAAGTCAAAACTGTGACACTGAATCATAATTGACAAGAATTGATTGTCATTATGACACACTAAACTATAATTGTGACGTGAAGATATAAAGTCAAAACGATCACAAAAAGTAAAAAATTATGGCATAAATATTGAGTCAAAATGATGGCAAAAATTTTAATGTTATAATTGACATTAAACATCATAAAAGTTGAAATCGCAAGTCATTATAATGACACGTGAAAACTGACATTTAAAAACTCAATTATGACAAATAGTAAAAATTGTGACAAAAGTTGAAATTGTAACATAAGAAAAAATTATGACATGCAAAGTCATAATTATAACAAAACCAAAAAATTATTAAATTAAAAAACATAAGAAAAATTATGACATGCTAAATCGGAATTATCATAAAAAAGTCAAAACTGTGACACTGAATCATAATTGACAAGAATTGATTGTCATTTTGACACACTAAACTATAATTGTGACGTGAAGATATAAAGTCAAAACGATCACAAAAAGTAAAAAATTATGGCATAAATATTGAGTCAAAATGATGGCAAAAATTTTAATGTTATAATTGACATTAAACAACATAAAAGGTGAAATCGCAAGTCATTATAATGACACGTGAAAACTGACATTTAAAAACTCAATTATGACAAATAGTAAAAATTGTGACAAAAGTTGAAATTGTAACATAAGAAAAAATTATGACATGCAAAGTCATAATTATAACAAAACCAAAAAATTATTAAATTAAAAAACATAAGAAAAATTATGACATGCTAAGTTATAATTGTTACAAAACTTTAAAAATTATGACATTTAAAAAAAAAAAAAAAACAGTGATGTCAAAAGTAAAAAATTATATTATAAGTCATAAGTATGGCATAAAAAATCTAAATTATGTCATACAAAGTTGTCATAATTATGACAAAATGTAAAAAAATGATAAAAGTTGAAATTGTAAAAAATTATGACATTAAAAATACTCATAATTATGTCAAAAGTACAAATTATAACAAAGCTTAAAAAAATTATGACATTAAAAAAACTAATAATTGGCATAAGAAAAGATTATGACATACTAAGTCATAATTACAACAAAACTGTAAAAATTATGACATTTAAAAAAAAACAGTGATCTCAAAAGTAAATAATTATAGCAAAAGTCATAAGTATGGCATAAAAAGTCAAATTATGATGTAAAAGTAAAAATGTGTGTCATAATTGAGTTTTTTTTAATGTCATAAAGTAAAAATGATGGCATGTCATAATGATGCCATAAAAAGTACAAATGATCACATACTGAGTCATTATGACATAAAAGTAAAAATTATGACAAAAATTATAACTTGTTATAACTGACATTAATCGTCAAAATCATGACATACAAAGTTGAAAAAATGACAAAAGTTGAAATTGTAACATTAGTCATGATTATGACAAAACCAAAAAATTATTAAATTAAAAAAACTAATAATTGGCATAAGCAAAGATTATGACATACTAAGTCATAATTACAACAAAACTTTAAAAATTATGTCATTAAAAAAAAACCCCAATGATGTCAAAAGTAAAAAATTATATTATAAGTCATAAGTATGGCATAAAAAGTCAAAATTATGAGATACAAAGTTGTCATAATTATGACAAAATGTAAAAAATGACAAAAGTTGAAATTGTAACATAAAAAGTCATAATTATGAAGAACACATACTAAGGCATAATTATAACAAAAGTAAAAATTATAGCAAAAGTCAAAATTATGACATTAAAAAACTCAATGATGTCAAAAGTAAAAAATTATAGCATAAGTCATAAGTATGGCATAAAAAGTACAAATGATCACATACTGAGTCATTATGACATAAAAGTAAAAATTATGACAAAAATTATAACATGTTATAACTGACATTAATCGTCAAAATCATGACAAACAAAGTTGAAAAAATGACAAAAGTTGAAATCGCAAGTCATTATAATGACAAAAGTAAAAACTGACATTAAAAAACTCAATTATGACAAATAGTAAAAATTGTGACAAAAGTTGAAATTGTAACATTAGTCATGATTATGACAAAACCAAACAATTATTAAATAAAAAAAAACTAATAATTGGCATAAGCAAAGATTATGACATACTAAGTCATAATTACAACAAAACTTTAAAAATTATGACATTAAAAAAACCAACGATGTCAAAAGTAAAAAATTATATTATAAGTCATAAGTATGGCATAAAAAATCTAAATTATGAGATACAAAGTTGTCATAATTATGACAAAATGTAAAAATGATAGCAAAAGTCAAAATTATGACATTAAAAAACTCAATGATGTCAAAAGTAAAAAATTATAGCATAAGTCATAAGTATGGCATAAAAAGTACAAATGATCACATACTGAGTCATTATGACATAAAAGTAAAAATTATGACAAAAATTATAACTTGTTATAACTGACATTAATCGTCAAAATCATGACATACAAAGTTGAAAAAATGACAAAAGTTGAAATCGCAAGTCATTATAATGACAAAAGTAAAAACTGACATTAAAAAACTCAATTATGACAAATAGTAAAAATTGTGACAAAAGTTGAAATTGTAACATAAAAAGTCATAATTATGACACATACACTAAGTCATAATTATAACAAAAGTAAAAAATGATGACATTAAAAATACTCAGAATTATGTCCAAAGTAAAATAAGTTGGAATTACGCATCAGTTCTTCCAATGAACAAACTTTTGCGTCGCTCCTTCTGTGCTCTTTGCACCAAATGCATATTTCATAATTCATAAAATATATATTTTCATGCATATTCTTTGGGAAAATTCATCATGGATCTTCTGTCAAACCAGAAGATTTTGCAAACAATCTTCACAATATTGCATCATATATTTCATATTTCTGGCTCCGTTTTGGTCCATAAGCGTGACGTCGGGAACCGCACTGACTCTGTTTGCTCCGGCAGAGTGATGTCCTTCATCGAGAAGAGCGTGGCCCGACTGGACCAGCCGGAGCGGCTGCAGGCGCTGGCGCTGGAGCTGGGCAAGAGCCACTACCGCTACAACGCGCCGCCCAAGTATTATGGGGTAAAAATCACGTCGAACGTGAATGGATTGAAAATGCAATAAAATGATCATGGATCCTAACAGACGTTTGCTTCGCTTCTCTGTGGAATTATTATTCATTTTTCTTTTTGGTCGTTTTTGGAGCTTGACGGATCACTGTGTGCTTAGTGAAGATTATTTACATTTCTTTTTATTTTATTTATTGATGCATGGAAGATTGTCAGATTAATCTTTTCCACAGGCATATTTTTATGTGACTGTAAAATTCGTCTTCCAATAAAACATCGTAGATTTGTTTTGTGTACAATAATAGTTCACATAGTCAAGCTGTTACTTTATAGTATTTATTTCGGGAGTGAATTAATGTGACGATTATTTATGAAACCTTTTCGGTCCAGAATGAATCGGATGAATTTCATGAATGATATACGTTTGATGCAAAGCAAATGTTTGTTCATAAGAAGGTTGTAATTGCATTTTAGTATGTCATCGTTACATAATTATGAATTTTTTTTTTTTTTTTGAACATCGTAATTTTGATTTATGTCAGTTGATGTTCTGATTGCTGTAATTCCGTCTGTTGCCACTAGAGGCGCAGAAACGACGCACTTCAGCGTTCATGTTTTGCATAAATTAATTCCTCAAGTCCTGGCCTTTTTCTGTTCTGCGTTAATTTAGTGACATTGATAACGATTAGAGTTCTGGTTCATATTTTCAATTGGATTTAATGACACTTTTTCTGTTTTCATGACACAAATTTTTGTTTTTGTCACTCTTATTAATGTCTATGTTTTAGTTTATTTTAGCTTGTATTGTTTAACTCTTTCTCTGCCTTTTTAATGGAATTTTCTGGCGTTTTCACTTTTATACAGTAGGTGGCGCTGTTACAGGAAGGAGTAGAGAATCTCTGGATCGAAACATGCAAAAAGCAGCAGAAACACGTGATAAAAGCACTGCTTTTTTTTCAAAACAAATTTTAAAAACTAAATTACATTAAGTACATGTAATTTTACGAACATAACTTGTCGACGACTGCTATTTTTAACTCTTTCACCGCCAGCGTTTTTAATCATTTTCACAAAAATATCGTGGCCATAATGTTGTTGTATGAATATCTGAACATCTCAATAGAAATAACAGCGCCTCTGCTTTTAAACAAACTTTTATTCTAACGATTAATATATTTTTTTTAATCAAAACGGCCATTTTGTCTAAAAAAAAAACAAAAAACTTTTGCTATATTTCATGTTTATATATTCATACAAAATATATATATATATATATATTCTGGTGGCCATTAACATTTTGTGATCATAAAAAATGCTGGTAGTGGCAACTTTTCTTCCTTTTTCTTTTTTTTAAGTATTGGCAGGGAAAGAGTTAAAACATTAGATTGTTGTGGTTTATTTTAGTTGCAGTAATGCAGATGTTTTCACCGTTTCAGTATGTGGGAGCCGAGTTCATCTGTGCGGTCCAGCCCATCCTGAAGGACAAATGGACGGCAGAACTGGAGCAGGCGTGGAAGGTAACGAAAGAGATTTGAGTTCAGAAAGGGTTAATTTAACCCTTCAAACCTGCAGATTTCACAGCGTTTCCTGCCGAAGGTCTGAGGTGTTGCTCCTCTCGTCTGGTTTGTTGTCATTTCTGAAAAAAAACGAGGTTCTTTGTCGAATACAAAACTATATTTTCCCATTTATTAACTCTTTCCTGTCTTTGATGGCGTTTTCCAGCTTTCCATGCGACTTCTGAGCGTACAGGAGCAGAAACAAATACGATTTTCTCTGCTTTCATAAAACATTGGTTTTATGAAACTTACCCACATTCAAGTGTTAATTCAAAATAAAGAATATATATAGTTAGAATAAAACGTTTAAAGGCGCTGCTCTTTCTTTTGACAAATTCAATCGTTCAATGACATTTTTGTGAAAATAATCAAAAACGGCGGCGGCGAAAGAGTTAAAACTGGCAAATCATTCCCTGAAAGTAGTCGTTCATATAATTACTACAGTATTTGAAGTAATTAGTGTTTTGGCGTAATGTTTAAAATTAGAAAACGCAATGAATTTATTAAACATTTTACCTTTTTAACACTATCAATGATTTATTAACCCTTTCCCCACCAGGTTTTAGGCACTTTCATTAAACATTCATTATCTGAACATACAATATTGTCGCAAGATTTTATTTCTACTGAAATTTCTAGGAAGACGTTTTTGTCAGCAAAACAATTCAAAAATGACGGTACAATCCACAATCAAAGATGGCGCCGCTGTGCGGTTGAGAAGGCCTTTGTGATCAATAACGATAAATGGAATTTAAATGAATGTTTAAAGAACTTTCTACGTTCAAAACACTAAACTCATTTGTTGTCTTTTTTTCCCCAATGTAAACTTTTTTTATGGCATGTTGTCAAGGACATAAAGCCAAGAAAATTCCTTTAGTCATAATCAGAGTTGAGGAGTAACGAAACACAAGTCACTTAGTGACGTGTTTAAAATACAAGATTTGAGTGACTGTGTTTGATTTGAAATGGGTGGTAATCAGATTCCAGTTCCATCTGAAAAGTGTTTTAGATTACCAAAGTGATTACTTTGAGTTTTAATGTCATTTAAACAGCGATTGGTGATTCTCTGACTCTGACCGTCTGAAAAAGACCAGTTCAGTTTCATGTTTCCACTGTTTTCATTTTATTATTCACTCGTCACTGTGACTTTTTCTCAACATTTGTTTTTTTTTTTCCTCACAATTGTAAGTTATAAAGTCAGAATTGGGAGATTTAAACTTGCAATACTGACTTTTTTCTTGCAATTGTGAATTTAGTATGTGAGTTTATATCTCATAATTCTGACTTTTCTCAATATTGTGAGTTTATATCTCATAATTCTGACTTTTCTCAATATTGTCAGTTTATATCTCATAATTCTGACTTTTCTCAATATTGTGAGTTTATATCTCATAATTCTGAGGGAAAAAGTCAGAATTGTGAGATAAAAACCTTTTTTGTGTTTGTTTCACACTTATTAGTATTCCAAAGTATTCTAAAGTATTTAGATGAAGTGACTAAACTTGAGTAATGTAACGAAATACGTTACAAATGACTTTTAAAGCATGTATTTTTTAATCTGTAGTGAAATACATTATAACAGTAACCTATCCAGCCCTGTGTATAATCGCAAGTCATTTCACTTGTTTTCCTGACACACGTTTACGGTATGGTTATGAAAACGGATGTATTTCCAGTGAGAAAGCGCAGCATCTGAACTCGAGTCGATTGTTTTTCCCGCTCCAGACTCTGTTCCAGTACGTCACCGGGATCATGAAGGAAGGTTATCTGGAAGAAGAGGGAACCAAGCGCAGCCTCGCGCCGACGCCGTCCGCCAAAGAGAGACCCGACAAGAGAAACACGATGATTTAAAGTGTCGACACACAACGCTCAGAAAACTCATGTGATGTGGCTTAGTTGTGTACATAGTGTATTTATTTCCATTCATTTTTTACAGCACATAATGTTCACGTCTCTGTTGAAGGTGCCGATCGGATCCTGGAGTCTTTCCCGTGATGGAACCAATGATTGTTGATGTCAAACTCAATAAAACAAATGATTTATTTGCAAATTCGTGGTTTCGTTTGTGTCAAAGAAGGCGACGATTACGTCAAAACAAATGGGCGTCATAAAAACTCCACTAAACTTTCAAAAAAGGGGATCCTAAACGCATTCAAAAAGCAAAAACGCAGTGGAGAACTAAGATTATGATTGGAAAGGGAGGAGAAGTTACTGACCGTAATGTCCATTCACCATATAAAACACTGTTTAAATCGAAATATGGCTCGACGAATTCTAACGAACTGAACACATTAAATCCAGCGCTCTTGACGAATCAAACGTCGGCAGGTTTTCAGCTTCTTCCTGATGATTTCGCGGCTGAAAAGCACGTGACGTCTCGCACTGAAGGTGGCGCTGCAGGGGCTGATGGGAAGGTGGCACTGGTGAGTGATGAATGAAATCCGTCTTTCCCGCCAATACTGTCCGTCACTATGTGGCTTTAGTTTTCTTGCCTTTGCTCTTTTTGTCTTTCTTTTTCAAGCCGTCCATGTGCGCTCTCAACAAGTTTGAATATGCCTGGGAAATCAAAAAAAACATCAGGACAGAACGAGGGAAAACAGGACTGATTATTGTAAACAAGTCAATATCCGATCGGATTTAACAGATGCTGCACGCTATAAATGTATCTCTGTGAATTCAGAAGAAATCATGACTGACCATTTGAAATTTGATGACTTCTTTGGTGCTGACCTGAAACACACGAAACACCGGCATCACTTTATGACGACAACAACCCAATCAACGAAACTCAACTGGAAAGAACTAGAGTTAGTGAGACGAAGACACGGTTGAAATAAATGTGGCCGTTTTTTAAACGACGTGAACATAAATGACAAATATTACATGGGAAAAACAAGTGAATTTGAAATCGAGGACTAAATTTAATTAGAAGTCATTTATGCCTTTATTTTTCTATTATTCGATTTTTATTTTGTATTCACTCTTTCCTTCTTTGAGGTTTTTATTAAGCTGTGGGAACGAGCTTCCATACGAACCCAAAGGATCAGCTTTTGTTTGATCACAATTCTGACTTTTTCCATTCCAATTTTATATTTAGTCATTCTGACTTTATCACTCGCAATTCTGACTTTATAATTCTGACTTTATATCCTGTAATTCTGACTTTATAATTCTGACTTTATATCCTGTAATTCTGATTTTATAATTCTGACTTTATATCCTGTAATTCTGACTTTATAATTCTGACTTTATATCCTGTAATTCTGACTTTATATCCTGTAATTCTGACTTTATAATTCTGACTTTATATCCTGTAATTCTGATTTTATAATTCTGACTTTATATCCTGTAATTCTGATTTTATAATTCTGACTTTATATCCTGTAATTCTGACTTTATAATTCGGACTTTATATCCTGTAATTCTGACTTCATAATTCTGACTTTATATCCTGTAATTCTGACTTTATAATTCTGACTTTATATCCTGTAATTCTGACTTTATATCCTGTAATTCTGACTTTATATCCTGTAATTCTGACTTTATAATTCTGACTTTATATCCTGTAATTCTGATTTTATAATTCTGACTTTATATCCTGTAATTCTGACTTTATAATTCTGACTTTATAATTCTGACTTTATATCCTGTAATTCTGACTTTATAATTCTGACTTTATATCCTGTAATTCTGACTTTATAACCTGTAATTCTGACTTTATAATTTTGACTTTATATCCTGTAATTCTGACTTTATATCCTGTAATTCTGATTTTATAATTCTGACTTTATATCCTGTAATTCTGACTTCATATCCTGTAATTCTGACTTTATAATTCTGACTTTATATCCTGTAATTCTGACTTTATAATTCTGACTTTATATCCTGTAATTCTGACTTTATAATTTTGACTTTATATCCTGTAATTCTGACTTTATATCCTGTAATTCTGATTTTATAATTCTGACTTTATATCCTGTAATTCTGACTTTATATCCTGTAATTCTGACTTTATAATTCTGACTTTATATCCTGTAATTCTGACTTTATATCCTGTAATTCTGACTTTATAATTCTGACTTTATATCCTGTAATTCTGACTTTATAATTCTGACTTTAAAATTTTGACTTTATATCCTGTAATTCTGACTTTATAATTCTGACTTTATATCCTGTAATTCTGACTTTATAATTCTGACTTTATATCCTGTAATTCTGACTTTATAATTCTGACTTTATATCCTGTAATTCTGACTTCATAATTCTGACTTTATATCCTGTAATTCTGACTTTATAATTCTGACTTTATATCCTGTAATTCTGACTTTATATCCTGTAATTCTGACTTTTTAATTTTGACTTTATATCCTGTAATTCTGATTTTATAATTCTGACTTTATATCCTGTAATTCTGACTTTATATCCAGTAATTCTGACTTTATAATTCTGACTTTATATCCTGTAATTCTGACTTTATAATTCTGACTTTATAATTTTGACTTTATATCCTGTAATTCTGACTTTATAATTCTGACTTTATATCCTGTAATTCTGACTTTATAATTCTGACTTTATATCCTGTAATTCTGACTTTATATCCTGTAATTCTGACTTTATAATTCTGACTTTATATCCTGTAATTCTGACTTTATAATTCTGACTTTATATCCTGTAATTCTGACTTTATAATTCTGACTTTATATCCTGTAATTCTGACTTTATATCCTGTAATTCTGACTTTATATCCTGTAATTCTGACTTTATATCCTGTAATTCTGACTTTACAATTTTGACTTTATATCCTGTAATTCTGACTTTATAATTTTGACTTTATATCCTGTAATTCTGACTTTATATCCTGTAATTCTGATTTTATAATTCTGACTTTATATCCTGTAATTCTGACTTTATATCCTGTAATTCTGACTTTATAATTCTGACTTTATATCCTGTAATTCTGACTTTATAATTCTGACTTTATATCCTGTAATTCTGACTTTATAATTTTGACTTTATATCCTGTAATTCTGACTTTATAATTTTGACTTTATATCCTGTAATTCTGACTTTATATCCTGTAATTCTGATTTTATAATTCTGACTTTATATCCTGTAATTCTGACTTTATATCCTGTAATTCTGACTTTATAATTCTGACTTTATATCCTGTAATTCTGACTTTATATCCTGTAATTCTGACTTTATAATTCTGACTTTATATCCTGTAATTCTGACTTTATAATTCTGACTTTATATCCTGTAATTCTGACTTTATAATTTTGACTTTATATCCTGTAATTCTGACTTTATAATTTTGACTTTATATCCTGTAATTCTGACTTTATATCCTGTAATTCTGATTTTATAATTCTGACTTTATATCCTGTAATTCTGACTTTATAATTCTGACTTTATATCCTGTAATTCTGACTTTATATCCTGTAATTCTGACTTTATATCCTGTAATTCTGACTTTATAATTCTGACTTTATATCCTGTAATTCTGACTTTATAATTCTGACTTTAAAATTTTGACTTTATATCCTGTAATTCTGACTTTATAATTTTGACTTTATATCCTGTAATTCTGATTTTATAATTCTGACTTTATATCCTGTAATTCTGACTTTATAATTCTGACTTTATATCCTGTAATTCTGACTTTATATCCTGTAATTCTGACTTTATATCCTGTAATTCTGACTTTATAATTCTGACTTTATATCCTGTAATTCTGACTTTATAATTCTGACTTTAAAATTTTGACTTTATATCCTGTAATTCTGACTTTATAATTCTGACTTTATATCCTGTAATTCTGACTTTTTAATTTTGACTTTATATCCTGTAATTCTGACTTTATATCCTGTAATTCTGACTTTATAATTCTGACTTTATATCCTGTAATTCTGACTTTTTAATTTTGACTTTATATCCTGTAATTCTGATTTTATAATTCTGACTTTATATCCTGTAATTCTGACTTTATATCCTGTAATTCTGACTTTATATCCTGTAATTCTGATTTTATAATTCTGACTTTATATCCTGTAATTCTGACTTTATATCCTGTAATTCTGACTTTATAATTCTGACTTTATATCCTGTAATTCTGACTTTATATCCAGTAATTCTGACTTTATAATTCTGACTTTATATCCTGTAATTCTGACTTTATAATTCTGACATTATAATTTTGACTTTATATCCTGTAATTCTGACTTTATAATTCTGACTTTATATCCTGTAATTCTGACTTTATAATTCTGACTTTATATCCTGTAATTCTGACTTTATAT
>CM074286.1:1450000-1500000 GCA_037194245.1 Opsariichthys bidens | reverse complement strand
ACATCGTGATGATCGACGGGATTTAACTTGGGAAATTCATACAAGTAAGTTTCTTTTTAAACAAAAAGAAATTGAATCCAAAGGTCAATGTGCCCATGGAGTCAGCAAAATAAAGACAAAGGGAAGTTGGTATTTTAAACTCTCGAAACTCCAGAAGAGCAGAAGGTAGCAGGAAGTGAAAATATGAAAACAGGAAGTTGGCTCACCTGCTCTGCTCATTCGGGGCGGTGCGGTTACAGCATGTCGGAGTGTGATGGAGACTCAAAGCCTCGTTGATCTGATCTTCATTCTTTAATTTCTCTATAACCACTATAGCCAATAAAACCCCTAAAACCATCAAACATCCAGTGGCCAACAGGGCAGATAACGAGCACTTTGATTTCTGCGAACAGAAAAACATCACCGCCCATTTTAGATATAAAAGATGAAATACTCTTGTAGAATTCAGACACTTGTTATTAGCGACACCGGTGGCCGTTTAGTGAACTGCAGCCAGAAACTTACTGGTCGAGCGCAAGTAACGTAACTGTGATTCGGCGAACAACTTCTTTTTTGTTAGTCGTAAAAAGAAGTTTGAAATACCTTTAACGATATACTAAAACATCCCGACACCAGACGAGAGCGACATTTAGATGTGCTTTCCTCGAAAACAAGATAAATGGTGCGTGTCGAAAAGATGAACGCCACCACAGAGTCGCAATTAGCCCCGATCTTTACGAGTTGGCGAGAAACATGGCGGAATATCACGATATTTAGCGGTGACATTTTTTTTTTATTTACGACAAAAGTTATTCCCTGCACAAAATGTAACAGCAATGTTATATCAATATAATGCGAGTTCACAGTGGCTTCGTAAACGAATTAAAAACATGAAAAAGCAACAAACAAAAAAACTAAGCGACTTGTCAACAATATGATGGACGATTTCCAAACACTGCTTCGTGAAGCGTCACGAATCACGTGACTTTGGTGCTCCAAATCACTGATTCGAAACAAAAGACTCAGCGTTTTGAAAAATACTTTGTGTTTTTGGCGCGCAAAAAGTATTCTAGTCGCTTTATAACAAATGACGGTGCTCACATGAACGGTTTTAAATACGTTTTTAGTAGCTTTCCGGGCATTGAACGACATGAGGGCGAGTAATTATGACAGAATCTTTTTCATTTTTGGGCAAACTAACTAAACGAACAGAAGGTGCACCGCCATCTTGTTCCGGTGAAAGTGACGTGAAAAACTTAGAATGCGAACCGCCAATAAACGAAGAAGAAGAAGACGTGAAAAACACCTGATGCACGTGAAACGCAACTTCACAACAAAAACGACAGCGGTGAGAAAAGGATATTTGCACCAGCTACGCGATTCACCGGCATCGTGTCGACAGATGATATCGGGAGCGCGCGCAACCGTCATATTCCGTTTGATTTTCCCGGCAAAAACGACCCGAGTCCTTCACGTCAAAATCAGTTCACAGCTTGAAATATACAACCTTGGAGGTCGAGGAAGGTCTCGTTTTTTAAGTTTCATTACAAGCCATTCACACATTGGCAATAACACGTGATTAATACATGAAAAGTCTTACATACAGCCATTTAAAGCATTAAACTCACCCTGGTATTGGACACGTAATTGTCGTGTAAGCTCTTGTACGGAGAGGTCAATTCTTGAACATCTCGTAAGCGTGAAGATCTAAAAGCGACAGACACACAAGCAAACATCATCCGATTTACAGATGAAACGGGTTTATATTTCTGTGATAAATCAAAACAAACGTGATGAAGGGCAGGGAACTCACGCAGTCGGCATGTTGAAGCAGGTGTCGAGTGTTTTCTTGAGTGACGCACAAAGGGAAATATTCTCCAAGTCATTAGTTCCTCATTCACTTTTCATTTCTGTTTTTTTAATGTCACATTAACACTTATGTAATGCTCGATAGCGCTTCAAAACACACATCTCATCTTAAATATAACGAACAGACACGTTTTCTGAAAAAAATTGCATCTGTGCATTAACACTGACAGCATTTGGTGGAAGGAAATCAAATTGTTTTATTCAAGTCTCAACTTTTAAAATACGAATGCCTGTTAAGTTTTAAAACAAATGGTAAAATTGTATCGGAGTTGAATGCACACACTGTAATTTGTTCATGCAATTATTAATATTTTGCAAAGAAATTTCAAGTGACATTGAATTGTACATGCATATAAGTGGAAGTAAATGGTTTAAAGTAAAAGATTAATGTTTAGTCTTGTTTTGCACATCTGCATCAAAGAACAGCTAAATATAATCAGAGTAACAGGAACTGAAAATCAGCACTCGGACATATTAATGATGTTTCATACCTCTCTCTCAGTGCAAACACGCGTCATAAAAGTCCATGAACGAGTGTCAGACGCTCCCGACGGCTCCGGGTTAGGATTTCACTTTCACTTCGGCAGAAACACGACTGTGAGCAGAGCTTCGGTTACCCATGATGTTCATGCAAGTGTCTAATATCTAGTCAGGGTCGTTCACTAGTTTATGACATCAGACTGAAAAACAAAACTTGCATGGAAACAATAATGACAAAAGAACAAAACGGTTACATTTGAATTCTTTAATCATCTTTATACAAATACGCTGTCCAACAGAGACAAAAAGTGATTTAAATAATCATGTAAATTATGTATATTTCCATAACAACAATCAAAAAAAAAAAAAGTAACAAAGATAAAGAAAAATCATTAACAGTGTATTTACAGTTATTACACTGAATGCCACAAGCTGGTTTGGAGCGATATAAATGTGCAAATATATTTGTGCATATCTTCCCAAATGCCTGAGGTTTTCATGAGGAGCTCGAGCCAAATGGGTTTGATTCGTCCCACAACCTACGTAGATTTCGACTTGTGTGCTGAAATCCTTAGCAAAGTGACTGAACTGACACGGAGTCGTCATACCAGTGAACTTTCCCTGTCTGTGCTCCTGAACGTGCGCCGGCTGCCCGGCGTCGGCCCGCCGCCTCGCTGGGACGATCTGGCGTCCCGGGACGCGGCTCTGGAACTGCGAACGCCGGCCGTCGAAAACGTCCTGCTGAGGTCCGGGTTTCCTCGTGGATCTATGATGGTGTTGATGACTGAAGGAGGACAGGAGGACACCCGTTATCTGACCATCTGAGGCCATTTAAGATTTAACATTTAAACGCAGCAGCGACTGACCTTCCAGCTGCTTCTGGACTCTCCTCAGCTCTTTGAGAATTGATGCAATTTCCTACAAGACGAGCCAGTAAATATGAGGAAAGTGATTCAAGAGATTCAAACTATTCAAACACGGTGACACTTTACAGTAAGGTTTCATTAACCGCATTAATTGACTTGAATTTATTCAATGTCAGCATTTACTAATAGATTCTTAAGATCAAAAGTTGTATCTGGTGACATTAATGCTCTGTGAATATGAACATTTTTATTAACTAACATTAAATTAGCAAAAATATATTTCAGAGAGAGAGAGAGAGAGAGAGATCTAGCCTTGGCTACTAGATGGAAAAAAATGTTATTAAATGTTTATATATATATATAATTATTCTTATTATGATTATTATATAATTATACTATTCCTGAAATAGATTTTAATGTATATACTTTATAAAAAAAAAACCTAAAAAGGGAGCAAAATTACTAAAACTTTGGCTAAAAGCAAAATTATTTAATTGTTATTATTATTTAAAGTATATATACAATTATTTTGAATTCATAAAATTTATATATATATATATATATATATATAAATTTATTTATATATTTATTTATATAAATAAAATATATATTAAAAAGTGTGTTTTTAATTTATAAAATATATGATATATTATACATAATTATTTATTCTATTCTTCTTCTTATTATTATTATTATATAAACTATATTATTCCTGAAATAGATTTATTTTGTTGATATTTTTTAATAAAAAATAAAAATAAAATAATAAATCACAAACAACGCATAATTACTAAAACTTTACTATTGAGAGGAAAACTGAAAATAAAAATAAAAAGACTAATTGGAAATATTAATAAAACTTATAAATGCACATCCTAAAATAAGACTGTTATTAACATAATTGACTACTTCTCAGGTCAAACATACTCCCTCAATTAAATAAAAAAAAACATGAATTTGTTTTATTTATTACTTCAAACAAAAACTCCATTGAAACGGTTTTAATGTTGAATGAAGACAAAAAGACACGCACCTTGTTTGACGTTTTCAGCGGTGGAGAATCATCATCATCATCCGCATTGACTTTCGCCTCAATTTCACTCAAAACATCCATCTTATTATGAAACAAAACCCTGGAAAAACACGACAATATGTGAAGATAAAAAAAAACAGTAGCTCCAAGAGGAATATAAAAACAACTCTCACTTGATTTTCTCAGTTAGTTGTTCTGTGTTCTCACGGATGGCGAGAGACAGTTGGGACACTGGATTCAGCATCACTTTGTTGAGCGGGACCTGACAGGAGAAGAATGAGCGTTACACCTCTAATACAGCAGGACGATCAGCTGAGGAGAAGCGCTGCTACCTCGTCCGGTCTCGCGCTCGGGCCTCTGACGGTCAGCTGAGACTCGTCGACCGCCGCTGCAACTGGACATTCTTTCTGGAAGTTCAGACTGGGTTCAGGAATCTGGTGCCGCACCTGAAAGAGCATGAAGGTCACGTGACTCTGAAAACTGGAGTAATGATGCTGGAAATGCAGCTTTGATCACAGGAATACATTACATTTTACTATATATATTTGCATAGAAAACGGCTGTTTTAACCCTCGTGTTCAAATTGACCCGTTTAGATTGTCAAGTTGGTTTTTTTCTTGATATCTTTTTCTCATTGATCATCATGCAAAGTTTCAACATGCTGGCGTTTTTTGACACATACAAACAAAATCACTGTTAACGCTCTAAAGCAACTGTACTGACCCAAAATAATAGTATATATTTTGTTCATTTATTTTTTTACTACCTTATGAAGCTCAATAATGAGGTTTTCCACACTTATTTCGATACAGAAACATGTTTTAAGCAGCAGTGCGTGTGTGTGAAGTTCTGATCCAGAAAGCTCTTGACTTTATGAAATGAGTTCATAAAACAGCCGACTTGGGAAAAGTACATATTTTCATTATACAGTTACATTTAATTGTTCAGTTACGATGTTCTAAGAAAAAAAAAAAAAGATTTATTGTATTTAAAAAATGCACTGTTTATTTTCAAATTTAAAAATGGTTAAAAAACGTTTATTAAATCATATCTTCAGATATATATTTTTTGGAATATTTGTCAAATGTTGATATTAAAAGTGTACATTTTTGAGGAATTGTATTGAATCCAATTAGGGTCAATTTGACCCGCTCCATAACGAGTGGACGCCGAAATCCAACAGGGTTAAATCATGAAAATCTCTCAAACTTCACATATTTAAATGCAGGAACAGCACCTCCTCCGGGGCAGATGTGGCTGGTGCCGTCTTGTCTGTAGAGCCGCTCTGAGCTTCTGAATCTCCAGCAACATCATGAATCTCTTGGGCCAGAATAGCCAGATCTTTGGCCAGGTCCTGACTCAATCTACCAATGAACATGCATGAAAAAAATTACATTTGCATTTCATTATTTACTGACAAATACAACTGGAATGCAGTCTACACCTATGATGATTCCCATCTACACTGGGTTCAGTCAATGCATGTCTGGGTCAGGGAGAAAAACACTTGACCACAAGAAAAACTCAGTATGGCAAGACGGCTCCGAAACGTGAGATTAAGTCACTGGTTCTCCAACTATTATTAAAACGGCTCGTGGATTGTAGATATTCTGGTATGTTTTCCCTTGTCATTTTTCAGGATTCTAGTAGTTAGTTTCTATTTAAGTAATTAAAATTATTTTAAATCATGAAACTTATACAATTTCACAGCAAAAAGTTGAACAATAATATATGAAATCCAGTTATTTTTTTCCCCAAATTCCATTTTATTGTTCCCAAATTCAATGTTTTTCAGTTTTAATGATTAAAAGCATGTATAATTAATTTAAATTATGAAACTTATACAATTTCACAGCAAAAAGTTGAACAATAATATATGAAATCCAGTTATTTTTTCCCCCAAATTCCATTTTATTGTTCCCAAATTCAATGTTTTTCAGTTTTAATGGTTTAATTAAGTTAAGTTAATGATTAAAAGCATGTATAATTAATTTAAATTATGAAACTTATACAATTTCACAGCAAAAAGTTGAACAATAATATATGAAATCCAGTTATTTTTTCCCCCAAATTCCATTTTATTGTTCCCAAATTCAATGTTTTTCAGTTTTAATGGTTTAATTAAGTTAAGTTAATGATTAAAAGCATGTATAATTAATTTAAATTATGAAACTTATACAATTTCACAGCAAAAAGTTGAACAATAATATATGAAATGCAGTTTTTTTCCCCAAATTCCATTTTATTGTTCCCAAATTCAATGTTTTTCAGTTTTAATGGTTTAATTAAGTTAAGTTAATGATTAAAAGCATGTATAATTAATTTAAATTATGAAACTTATACAATTTCACAGCAAAAAGTTGAACAATAATATATGAAATCCAGTTATTTTTTCCCCCAAATTCCATTTTATTGTTCCCAAATTCAATGTTTTTCAGTTTTAATGGTTTAATTAAGTTAAGTTTTAATGATTAAAAGCATGTCTAATTAATTTAAATCATGAAATTTATACAATTTATTAAACGTTGAACACAAATTTAGGGTTCTATGAAATCCAGTTATTTCTTTCCCCAATTATTTTCCATTTTAATTAAATTTTAATAAATCAAAAAGCATGTCTAGTCAAGAGAAACCTTTAGTCATTTCATTTTATAGTAATATGAAATGCTTTATTTTTTCAGAAATTCTTCTGTATTTATGATTTACAGTTAAAAGTAAAACCGTGTTTTTACAGTTTTATTACTTTAAGAAGAACATTTTACTGTAAAACACTAATTTATTTCTGTTATAATTTCTTCAAGTTGAACGAAACTTTTATTTTGGCGGGTTGTCACAAAGACGTTTGAGTTCCTGTGTAAATACGATGTGTTTTTTTGTGGTTTAATATTCAAAAATAAAATTTGATTCATGTTTTTATCCGTGGACGTCCGACCTCAAGGCACTGAACTGAAGAAATGAGCCGCGTCAAAGAAGGCGGAGCCTCAGAGCCACACCCACCTAGTGGACCAATGGTGGTTCGAAGGCGTTCGCCAGTCGAAACGAACTTTTCCAGAAAGTTTGCTTCGAACTGACGAAATGAACACCAGACGGACTTCGTTTTGGCCTGATTTTGTTCGAAATGATGTCACACCAGTTCATTTCTTGTGAAGTATATCGGGACTTTAACTGTACAACCCTACTTTTGATTTATTCTTCCAAAATTTGTCAAGTCCAAAGACCACGAATTGTATTTTCATGACGAGATTCCGTGGAAATCGCAGGGTCGACTATGATCACTCCGTCCTCACCTAGCAATCTCGGCACTATGAGACGTCCAGTTCTGGAAAGCGTCACTCTCGTGTCCCTCCCCTTCGGAGTCTCTCGAACGGGGTACGGCTCTCACCGGACCTGCTGGATGGATTCTGGGGTTCTGCTGGGTCCCTGAATGATGGGAGCGTTTGTGTTTAGGGGTACTATGGTTAGTCTCGAACTCATCCTCAGAGGTGGAGGCGTAGTCTGAACCCTTTTGACGCCTCCTGGAGCCTTGGCCCAGGACATTGGGAAGGAGGAGCGTTTGGTACACCATGTCATCAGAGGATGGGACAGAAACAAAAATAAAAAAGCAGAAGAAGTAGAAAAAGACCGATAATAAGACACCCGAAAAAACCAACAGCCATTTCCCCATTCGTCAACGGGGTCCAAAAGTACTCTAGATTGTTAATCCCATCAGAAACAAATTTGATTTTCAAATATACCTGTTAAGTTTTTAGTACGGTACTCTAGATGTTAGGGATGCAAAGGGGTGGAAAGTTTCCAGAAAGTTTCCAAAAATCCTGAAATGTTCCACCCCTTTGCATTCCGACTAGTCATCTTCAACTTCAAAATTAGTATTATTGGAGACTACACGGTCTTGTTAGTTAAAGATGGTCATTGGCCCAATTGTGCAATGCAAACAAATGCACACAAAGTCAATGACCGTTGGAAGAGTCACTCAGAGAAAGTGGATTTTTACATCAGAAGAGTCTTGTATTTGTGTTGTTTTGGAAGCTCATCACTCTGATAAATGGATGTCAAGCCCAAATAGCCATCTTAAATGATGCTTGCCCCAATGTTTCGGCAAACCTCTCAATGAAAGAAACGAAGCATGATACTCACTGGCGGTGCTGCTGGCGTATTTGGCACTGCTCGAGCGTCCGCGGATCATCGGCTGCCTGGTCGTGGCGTTCGAGACCTTCCGCAGAAGAGCCTTGGGATCCGGCACGGAAGCTTTCCGCACGGAGCTGCTCGACTCCGTGCTGCGGTTCGAAAAGCCCGTCCGACTCGTGGAAGACTCCGTGTCACTGGGAGTGTTGAAGGAGCCCGTCCTTTTTCTAGGTAAAGCCAAAATGTCCAATCGAGAGAGCTTCTTGCTCTCACCTCGACTGTTTCCCGAAGGATTGACGTCGGAGTTTTGAGACGTCCGATCGGTTTCGGTGCCCTCGTTGTCGGAGGCTTCACCCAAGCGGGCACGGCGAAGCACCGAAGCCCTTGTTGGTCTCGGAGCGGAGAGGCTATTGGAACGGGCTAGAGTTTGTTGTACCGTACCTTTGGATTTGCTCGCACCTTCCTTCTGAAGAGGAATAGTGTACTTTTTATAAGGTACAGAACTCGATTCCTGGTCGGAGACGGTGTCAGGCCAATGTCGAGTTTGTTCTGGAGCAAAGTCAAGAGAACTAAGGTTACGACGTTTGCCTGGATCTGCCTTGCCATCACCGCCCTTTGGCTCATCGGAAGTCTTCGGCTCTCTGGAATACTGACCTCTTAAAAGTCCTCTGAGGACCACCGGCTTCTTAGGAACAGAAACCGAAGCGTTTTTGCCACTGATTGTACTGGAGGTGTCCGATTCTCCCGAGAAGGAGTCCTCCAGATGCGAGCGACCGTTGTTGTCTCGCTGCTCCAGAAGCTTGGCTTCCAGAGAAGCTAGAACATCCTCAGTGTCTTTGAGGTAAGACTGGGTGTCTTGATTGCTTACGCTTTTGAAAAGATCTTTGCCAAAGGGTTGGCTGGAGATCTGAGGCAATCTGGACAACTGGATGTCATCACCGGCTCTTTCTTTGGTATAACTTTCTTGTCTGACGAAGGAACTGTCTGCACCAAGAGAGTCATCCCTACTTGAGTGATCGATGTTGGGTGGTGGTGGTGAACAGTCGCTCTTGGTAAGATTGCCATGCTGTCGGGTTAAAGTAGCCGTGGAGAATTTGGGAGGTGAATCCTCTTCTTGATTGGGTTGCGTCTTTGAGGACCGGGTCCACGTTTTAAGAGTCGTCATCGTCCTGCACTGCTCGACCACAGAGCCATCGTCGGACTTGCTGGCATCACTCAGACTGTCTGGATCCAGATCGTCTTGGACACTCAGTTTCTGTGGATCCCACTTTTGCTTCCGAACTTGCGAACTCTTCTCCAGACCCGAGTCAGGCTGGATGTGTATCGCGGGCGGCGGCGTCTCGATCTTCTCCTTCAAAGGAACCTGAGGCAGGACTCGTCTCGATCGGCTGCTTTGACCTGTTTCCGGGTAGTCAGCACTTCGGTTAAGCATAACTTGATGGATGATCCTTTCACCAGCTTAAACATATGATTAATACGACAAATGAAACGTGCTAGCAAAGACAAAAGAAAGCTAGTGAACCAAGCAAAGCTTCCATACCTCCAGCGGAAAGATCAACTTGCGTTGGGATATCGAACAGTCCCGAAGCAGGACCAGAGTCCGAATAGGTGTCCGCCAAACTGGCCCAGCGGGAAACCCACCGAGTGCCTCCAGGTGTTAATGTCGTCATCGATTGCATCTGTAGAGAAGAAGAAAACCAGCTAATTAAACACCAAAAAAAAAATTGTTTGAAAGTGGCAACTCTTATTTATTATTTTTAAAGTTGAGATATTTTCATTGCATCGGTGTAACAAGTTTATATGACGCATATCGCAAAAAAAAATAAAATGATTGTAGAACAAATTTAAATAAATATTGTGAAAATTATCCCTAACACTAATAACACAGTCATTTATTATTTTATATTTCTTTGATTCATACCTTTAATTTTTTTGACTCAATTAATATTATTTATATTAATAATATTATTTATTTATTTTAACTATCTTTATTTCTTAAATTATTTTAATGCAAAACACTTTGAATTACCACTGCGTATAAATAAACTTGCCTTGCGTTATCATATACTTTTAAGTGACATCTGCCTTAAATTAAATAATCCTGGCCAAAATTGTTAAGAATAAACGAGGTAAATATTTAAATTAATATTATGCAAATAGTTAAACTCTCGTAGCATTTGCACACTTTTTTTAAAAAATTTTTTAATTTCATTTATATTTTAATTATTCTTCATTTTTAATGCATTTTTTGCAAAACAATTCCCTTATTGCAAAAACAACCTACTACAATTATGCCGAATTAATAAATATATTGATTACGATGCGTCAAAATATACCAAAAATGAAAATAACTCGACCATAAAAAGAGATTAGGCCCTTTTAAAGATTCAAATCACCCAAAAGCAGGAAAAAAAAAGACTTTGAGAAGATGCCCAAGAAAGACCCTAATAAAATCACAGTGAAAAATCAGATGATTACAGATCTACTGATGCCCATGATCCGGAGCGAGCATGCCGACGTCAGGTGAGAGTTTACCTGTACGGGACCCTTGTCTGTGTCACTACGGCCTGTTGAATATTGGCCCAGTTTTGGGCCTGAGCTATTCTTACTGAGCAGAAGACTATCATGAGCCTCAGTGTCACCAACTATAGGCTTAACTGTTGCTGCTGCAGAGGTTTGGCTTTTGTCGCCAACACCAAACACCTGTTAATGATAAAGCATGCATGAATTATGAAGGTCTGTTCCCAACTGACTGGAACTCTTCGACTCTTGACGGGATGAATTATTCAGAAAAAGCTGGAAATGTGACAAAATACCAAGGAAATAACCTGAATAAGAGAACTGAAACAATAGCTTCCAATAACTCCAGTATATTTGCGGTTTCTTGGAGCCGCTCGAACGTGGGGATGGACGATATGACCAAAATTTCATGAGAAATTTTATTTCACAATTAACGACATATTTAGTTATTATATACACTGCTCAGCCCAAAAAAAAAAAAAAAAGTCATAGTTTGGATTTAAATAAGCAAATACTTAATAGTCTATATCTGCGTTTCCATTACCATTGAAATTGAGAAATGAAAATGCGGCCAATTTTAGCAAAAACTCCCATTTATAAATCGCAAAAAACGTTTACGCTCTCATGAGGTGATTTATTATGCCACATAAAAATAAAACGAAGAATCAATTAATTCATTTAATAATTCAAACATAAAAATGTATATAAATAAATCACTTTTATGTGGGCGAATAAATAGACATATTTAAAGTTGTTTATTTAATGCCTATTTTTAAATGTAGTTTTATAAACCAATAAAACATAAAAAAAAATTTTTTCATGTATAAATAAATACATATTTACAGTTGTTTATTTAATTCCTGTTTTTAAATGTAGTTTAATAGACCAATAAAACAATAAATTTAAAAAAATCTTTTTTTAATGTATAAATAAATACATATTTAAAGTTGTTTATTTAATGCCTGTTTTTAAATGTAGTTTAATAGACCAATAAAACATAAAAAAAATTAATGTATAAATAGACATATTTAAAGTTGTTTATTTAATGCCTGTTTTAAAATGTAGTTTAATAGACCAATAAAACAACTTTTTTAATGTATAAATAAATAGACATATTTAAAGTTGTTTATTTAATTCCTGTTTTTAAATGTAGTTTAATAGACCAATAAAACAATAAATTTAAAAAAATCTTTTTTTAATGTATAAATAAATACATATTTAAAGTTGTTTATTTAATGCCTGTTTTAAAATGTAGTTTAATAGACCAATAAAACAACTTTTTTAATGTATAAATAAATAGACATATTTAAAGTTGTGGACAATTTCAGTCAGTGTGAATGCAGCATTGCGCTCTTTTTTCACAGCTTAACTGAACATCTCTTTATAACATCACGCTTTATTTTTCTCGTTCGTGTATGTAAACGACGTGACGGGGTTGTACCTGATCGATCAAGCTCCGAGCCTCCACCACCTCTCGGTCTGGTCCCTCAGCTTCGATGGTGTAAGTTCCTGCGTCGCTTAAACTGTCGTCCTCTTCCTGCAGCGGCGTCTTGTCCTCCGTATTGACTTCCGAGGGCGCAGAGGGAGGTGTGATCGTCCGGCTCGCGGTGTGATTCTGTGAGCGAGACGTGGGAGGAGAGCTCTGACGGGTCACAGAGGAGCCGGAGTGTGTCGTAGGCGTGGAAGACGACGTCTTCTGGTCATATGTGGAGGGTTTCGACACCCTGAGCAGCTCGGCCGCAAAGTCCTGCGACAGTTTGGACCTCCGGCCGATGCTGCCGAAAGGTTTCGACGCGGAGGGAGCTGAAGTCGGACGTGCTCATGCGGATTTCGCTCTTCTCCCGTCGGAGAGATCCGGCCCGCTGAGGACCTTCCGAACCTTTGAGGGGAATCGTGAACTGCTGCGTGGATGGATTGTGTCCGGAGGACGAGGTCGTCCGCTCTCCAACTTTTCGTTTGTCTAACTTGCTTTTCAGAGCAGACTGGAAGTCAGGAGAAGACGTGTTATTGGTGAACGACTGCGAGCGCTTTTTCCGTTGAGCGTCGTCGAAGAACTCGACCATAAAAGCTTGCTGGGGATCTGGTTTGTCTTGGTTCTTTGATTCTGGCATGTAGGGAGCTGGGTCATCTTCTCCCTCCAGGTGTGGTACGATCTCTTGTGACGCTGGTGCTTCCAAATCATCATCTTCATGATGGTGTGCATCTAAAAATAACACAAGCAGCAGGTAGACATTTACAACGTGATGAGTATGAAAAGCAGTCTCAAAATACGTTTTCCCACTGTTTTGGACTTCATTTTTAGGGTTAAATTAAATTTTAGTAATTAAAAAGCATCTCTAATGAATTGAAATCATGAAAATCACACAAGTTTAACAAAACTTACATTTTTTTAGAACCCTATAAAAAAAAAATTCTAAATTTTGTTTTATTTTTACCAATTTTAATTAAATTTTAATAATCAAAAAGCATGTCTAATGAATTGAAATCATGAAAATTACACAAGTTTAACAAAACTTACATTTTAGAACCCTATATAATTTTTTTCTTAAATTTATGTTTTATTTTTACCAAGTTTAATTAAATTTTAATAATCAAAAAGCATGTCTAATGAATTGAAATCATGAAAATTACACAAGTTTAACAAAACTTACATTTTTTTAGAACCCTATAAAAAAAAAAATTCTAAATTTTGTTTTATTTTTACCAATTTTAATTAAATTTTAATAATCAAAAAGCATGTCTAATGAATTGAAATCATGAAAATGACACAAGTTTAACAAAACTTACATTTTTTTAGAACCCTATAAAAAAAATTCTAAATTTTGTTTTATTTTTACCAAGTTTAATTAAATTTTAATAATCAAAAAGCATGTCTAATGAATTGAAATCATGAAAATTACACAAGTTTAACAAAACTTACATTTTAGAACCCTATATAATTTTTTTCTTAAATTTATGTTTTATTTTTACCAAGTTTAATTAAATTTTAATAATCAAAAAGCATGTCTAATGAATTGAAATCATGAAAATTACACAAGTTTAACAAAACTTACATTTTAGAACCCTATATAATTTTTTTCTTAAATTTATGTTTTATTTTTACCAAGTTTAATTAAATTTTAATAATCAAAAAGCATGTCCAATGAATTGAAATCATGAAAATGACACAAGTTTAACAAAACTTACATTTTTTTAGAACCCTATAAAAAAAAAATTCTAAATTTTGTTTTATTTTTACCAAGTTTAATTAAATTTTAATAATCAAAAAGCATGTCTAATGAATTGAAATCATGAAAATGACACAAGTTTAACAAAACTTACATTTTTTTAGAACCCTATAAAAAAAAAAATTCTAAATTTTGTTTTATTTTTACCAATTTTAATTAAATTTTAATAATCAAAAAGCATGTCTAATGAATTGAAATCATGAAAATGACACAAGTTTAACAAAACTTACATTTTAGAACCCTATATAATTTTTTTCTTAAATTTTTGTTTTATTTTTACCAAGTTTAATTAAATTTTAATAATCAAAAAGCATGTCTAATGAATTGAAATCATGAAAATGACACAAGTTTAACAAAACTTACATTTTAGAACCCTATATAATTTTTTTCTTAAATTTTTGTTTTATTTTTACCAAGTTTAATTAAATTTTAATAATCAAAAAGCATGTCTAATGAATTGAAATCATGAAAATGACACAAGTTTAACAAAACTTACATTTTTTTAGAACCCTATAAAAAAAAAATTCTAAATTTTGTTTTATTTTTACCAAGTTTAATTAAATTTTAATAATCAAAAAGCATGTCTAATGAATTGAAATCATGAAAATGACAAGTTTAACAAAACTTACATTTTTTTAGAACCCTATATAATTTTTTTTCTTAAATTGTTTTATTTTTAATTGATTTATTTTTGTTATTAAGTTTAATAAAATTTCAATAATCAAAAAGCATGTCTAATTAATTGAATTCATAAAAACAATAAAAATTACCTTTTTAAAAAAAATAATAATAATAATTTCTATGCAATGTTTTGTTTTTTCAGAAATTCTGTGTTGTGTATTTATTTTTTTCTGTCAAGCAAATAAAAAGACAAAATATTCATATATTAATTGATCTTTTCCACAACAGTTATGCTCGTTGCATTGTGTTTTCACAATACGGTGTGGGCGGAAGGACAAAACGTGAAGAAAAAGGCGTTTTGAAATGTATCAGGATTGCTGCAGATGCCCTGTCGTTTACCTCTGAAGCTCTTGTTGGAGAGCTCTTCTGACCCAGAATGCTCATCCAGACTCCTCAACATCGTGGCATCGCTCTGCACCAACCAATCAGCGACTTTATTCTCCACCGACATCACCTCTGTGAGTCTAGCGATCGACTCCTTGGTGGGGATCTTGCGCTGGCGGATGGAGAGCTTTGTGACGTGGTCCTTGATCTTCATCTTTCCAGGGGTTTGGTCGTCAAACTCGATGGTGAAGGACGCGTGGCCCTGCACCACTGGAGGAGGTTTGTGGTCCGTGTCTTTTGTGGGGATCTCTTGGACTTCCAGGGATGAGCTTTTGGGCTTGGGATGGATCTCCTTCGTGGGAATCTCAAAGTAGCTCGGCTCCTTGCGGTGAGAGGAACCGGACTTGCCCTGGCCATCGTGTTCATCTGGAGAAACGCCGACCTCACATCTGCCATCCGTGCGGATTTCTGGGAAGAGACATCAGCGTTAATGATTGATGATAATTAATAGTGTCGTTTTCAATTAAAACTACGTGCGTTTTGGCCGTTTATTTACACGACAACAGCGTTTTAGGGCTCTGAAAACCTATGCTTTTGAACGCCATCATCTCAGTCTAAACTACAAAAACACGGATTTCTAAAGCATTAATCCCTACAAACTAACTGGAAAGACAGATTAAGATTTGTGCCAACTCGAGCATGTGACGTACAGAAGAGCTAATTCACTTAAATGACTTTAGTCACTCCTGCTGTGAGGTTACCTGAGTCAGGTCAAGCGTGACACGTGTAAACTTTCCAGCATCAAGTCATTTTCTGTCCAAACTAAAACCAAATTGGGGCTTGAAGCAAAAATATAATTTATGTTTGACAAAAAGAATCTGTGAAGTTGGATTTAAATCATAAAAATAAATAATTAAACGTTAATTATTTTAGATTTTTTTTTTTATTTATGCTCAAATAAATTTATAGAACCAATATAGGTAAAAATAAATAAAATAAAAAAAAAAAATTTGAAAAAGAAAAAAAATGAATTTAAAAAACAAATAAATAAAAACTGGCATTTTTCTTTTAAATTAATTAATAAATCAAATTTAGGTAAATTTAGGTATACATGAATCTAAAAAAAATAAATATTAGTATAAAAAAATTATTAATTAATAAATAAAAACTAGTGACATTAAATATAGATTTATTTATTTCAAAAATGAATACTTAAATGTATTTTATTTTAGCTACGTTTCTTTTATAAAGTTCTAAAAATAATACACGAATTTAACAAAAATAAAACAGAAACTAAATAAATAAACACTGGCATTATTAAAATATAAATGTAGGTAAAAATACATTTTTAAAAAATATATTAATTATAAAAAATAAAAACAGACAAATAAATATAATATAAAAAAAACGAATTAATAAATAAAAACTAGTGACATTAAATATAGATTTATTTATTTCTAAAATGAATATTTAAATGTATTTTATTTTACCTACGTTTCTTTTATAAAGTTCTAAAAATAATACACGAATTTAAGAAACTAAATAAATAAACACTGGCATTATTAAAATATAAATGTAGGTAAAAATACATTTTTTAAAAATATATTAATTATAAAAAATAAAAACAGACAAATAAATAGGCGTGTTATTCAACCTGATAAATCTCATTTTTAAATCATGCAAAATAAATCACATTGTGGCGGTCAGGACACTGAATGAAAACAAATACTGTCTGAAGAATGTTTTCAAACAATATCCGGAGAAAGTAATAAAAACACGGACATCCAGTCTGGATATTAAACATGACGTCTGCCGATGCCAAACTGAAAAAAAACAAAAAAAAAACAAGGCACTAAACTAAGATCCAAACAACTGAAACGGAACAAATGTTTCTATGGTCACCCTTTAATCTCTGAAGAAAACTTTGAGAAGTGCTTAAGACTGGAGCGAAAACACAATGACCTTCTCACTGGACTCCGGCTAAGACGGCTGTTAATCCATCACGAGGCTGAACGGGCCGGTCCGGCATGTTTTAAAGCTCACGCCAGCGTTGAGTTTAGTACTGAATTCCACAGACTCGAGATCACCCGACACAAAAGGATCACGCTGCATTCCTGTCCACACATTCACACACTTCAACAAGCACCCAGAGACGCGTGTGACCACGTTTTGGGTCAAAGAATTCAGTGAAACTGACGTCTTTGGTACTCAAAAGCGCTATAATATAAAGTCACCGTGTGAATCTGGGATTGGGTTTGATGACTCATCATCACAGATCCACACCTGTATGATGTTCAGGAGAGTTCGGATCACAACGCTGAGCCTTTTCTTCATCATCTTCACCCCACCAGGACGGCTGGCCGTACAGCGGCGTGGGTCTGGACACGGACGGCTCTGTGATGAAACAAGGGGACAGGAAGACACTGTCTATTAATACAGTAAAACTGGTTACATCACTCATTTTAGAAATTATACAACGATAAATAAATGCATAAAAAAATAAAAGTATAAATAATAAAAATATATTAAAATTAATTTAATACTAAATAAATATGTAAGTGATATGACCTATTTTAGAAAAAAAATGAAATGCAAATAAATTGAAAAATAATAAAAAAATGCAAAAATGTATTACTACAATGAAAAATCATTTAATAAGTAAATGCAGAAAGAATTAAAATAAACAATTAAATTTATACAAATTTTAATGTAGGTAATAAACTAAAAAAAATACATTAAAATCATAAATATGTGAATGCTTATTTAAAAAAAAAAAAAACTTAAACATTTATAAATAAAATTTTAAACAAAACAGAAAAACTATAAATAAATAAATTAATAAATTAATTAATAAATCAATAGATGAGATAAAAAAAGCCTACAATAATAATTTAGAAATGTCTTTTAAAAAAAAAAACATGAAAAATAAATTATAAAATAAATCATTAAAAATCATATGTCTGCTTATTTTAGAAATAATTTTAAAAAATGACTACTTTAAATCTTTATAAAATAAATGTAGGTAAAAATAAACAAAACAGAAAAACTATAAATAAATAAATTAATTAATAAATAAATAGATGAGATAAAAAAATGCCTACAATTATAATTTATAAATGTCTTTAAAAAAACATTAAAAATAAATTATAAAATAAATCATTAAAAATCAAATATGTCTGCTTATTTTACAAATAAAGAAATCATTTTAAAAAATGACTACTTTAAATATTTATAAAATAAATGTAGGTAAAAATAAACAAAACAGAAAAACTATAAAATAAATAAATAAAATCGGTGACATGACATTTTAGAAATTCAGAAAGAATAAAAAAATATATATATTTTTAATACTGATTTTAGAATTAAAAAAATAATTTCAAAATATATATATTTATAAAAGGTATACATTTCAGTACAAAAACATTTACAAAACCTAAAAAATTAAACGAAAAAAGAAAAAGAAAAAAAGTCCTTTCACTATTGAAAAAGAACCAAATTTGTTTTTTAAACCCAACCGATATCAGTTCCAGCGAACAACAACAGCAGCTTAATTTAACCCAAAAGCAATGGTTGGAAACGTTCCTGCACGTTCGTCACGTCTGGCCTGAAGCCCTCAGAGAAGCCACAGTAATTTAACAAACAACGCCGGTGCTACAAAACGAAGAACATTCTCGACTCCACCCGACGCGGCATCTGTAATCAAAGCGATCCAAACCGTCAGCTGCGCCGCTAATCTGTCTGTCACAGATAACCGGTCACGCCGGTTACAGCAAGCCGGAGCACGGACACTGTCGTCAAGGCGACGCTATTAAACATCAACAGAGACTAGGACGGGACAGGCAGGAAACATGTCACATGACCAGAGCAGGGAGCAGCCGTAAATCCCGACTAGCTTACTTGGAATGTTGTGGTGACGCGTCACAGATGCTGACCCACTTCTGACAGAGACGATCCTGTGCTGCACCATGATTTTAGACACACACTCTTAAAAATAAAGCTTCTTCTTCAGTATTGATGGTTCCATGGAGAACCTTTAACATCCGTGGAACCTTTCTACTGCATAAAACGTTTTTTATACAGGAAACAATGTTCTTTATATATACATATAAAATGGTTGTTTTAAGAACTGACCACTGACTGGTTCTTCAGGAACCAAAAACGGTTCTTGGCATCGCTTAACAAAAATAACTTTATTTTTAAAGTGATTGTTTAGCCAGAATTGAGAATTGTGCTGAACACAAAAAGAAGATATAATGAAGAACAGCTGTTGGTCCCCATTGACTTCCATAATATTATTTTCTATATTATGGAAGTCAATGGGGACCAACAGCTGTTTTTCTTCAAAATATCTTTATGATTATGAAAGAACTTCATGCAGGTTTAGAACGGGGCGATTTTCATATTTGGGTGATCAGCTTAAAAGGATTGGTTCGCCCGAAAATGAAAATTATCCCATGACTTACTCACCCTCAAGCCATCCTAGGTGTATATGACCATCTTCTTTCAGACGAACCCAATAAGAGAAATATTAAAAAAGATCCTGGCTCTTCCAAGCTTTATAATGGGAGTGAATGGGGCTCAACATTTTGAAACCCAAAAAAGCACATCCATCCATCATAAAAGTAATCCATACGGCTCCATGAGGGTTAATAAAGGCCGTTCGAAGCAAAGCTGTGGGTTTTTGTAAGAAAAATATCCATATTTAAAACTTTATAAACTATAAATCACTGTACCCAATTCTAGTTGCAGTAGAAGAGTGACCTCTGACCTGACTCATGACGTACCGACGAACGCAGAGGAAAGAGCTGAAAGATTACTTTGAGGATGGATGAATGCACTTTTTTGGGCTTCAAAACGTTGAGCCCCATTCACTCCCATAATAAAGCCTGGAAGAGCCAGGATATTTTTTAATAGAACTCTGATTTTGTTTGTCCGAAAGAAGATAGTCATACAACTAGGACGGCTTGAGAGTGAGTAAATTAGGGGATAATTTTCCATTTTTGGATGAACTATACCTTTAAGTGTACAGAAGCAAACTGAGCGAATCAATTTCTGACTCAAATGTAACTTCACGTTTGGGACTGAGGCAAGAGCTTCGGCTCACTGGGTACAGACCTAGGGTGGGAAAAAAAGTGGAATTAAATAAATAAAACATGATTCAACCCATGAGTCAGTTGGGCAGGACCAGGTCAGAAAGCACAGGAAGTTCAGGGCAGAAACTTTCTCGTGAAGTCAGTCTGAAAATGAGCTTTTACCGTGACCACATGCCCTTTAATGCTTTATAAAATGTATAAACATACTACTTCTTCACAAACTTATTTTATTAGCTGAACCACTTTGACCTAAACAAAGATTTTAAGTAAATATTGTGATGATTTAACGAACACGTTTGCATGCGCACAGTTCTCTCATGTTTGGTTAACGGTCACATGACATGCCGGCAAACATAAAATAATCGCATCTATTACTTAGGCGTTTTCAATTGTTATTTTACACACAATTATCAGCTTTTCATCTCCTCCGTGATGAACAGAACCCTCTGAACTCTTTTTGGGAAAATTCACATCATCTACAAATAGGATGATTCAGGACTTCCAGTCCACTCAGCCGTGAAACCGCTCATTTTCCCATCTCCGTCTTCAGCGGCACCAAACAAACATGTCTCTGTTCACATTTCTCTCGCTAGTTAGAGTTCGAGGTTTGACCACATCCCTAACCCTCAGTAAACTCTACTGCACATGTCCAAACGGATCAGCGCCGGTGGAGCGAGTGTGACGGTAGTTTAACGGTAATCCCATTACGGTACAGGTTTAGTCAGTGTGAAACAGATTCATCGAGTCTGGATTCTTCAAGATAAAGAGTGGTAATCTAAAACAAGTTATTGAAAGGGCAGCAACAGCAATATTCAAACTACACTCGCACTTCCTGAAGGAAACGATTCAGCGAGTATGCAAATATTGTTTGATAAAACCACATGATTATTTGAGCTAAATATTATTGCCTTATTGTTATTATGATGCATTTTAAGTCACTTTAAAGGCTATTGTTCGTGTGCATTTTTATTACCACAAAACATTATCCGATTACTCACCAAAACAATCATTCGTCACAGCCCTCGATTAATGAAAACAATTTCTCTGCAAGATTGTTTTTCTAGTCACATATTTCGCCACTGAAGATTCATATCGTCTCGTTTTCGTGAACCCGATATCATGTAGCGCTGCATCGATTACGTCGACGCGTCGCACGGTTTACGTTCATCTGGCGTAACGGCGGCTTCTGCTCCCGGGAAACGGACAAAGTTCTGTTCAATCACGAAAACCCACGATGATCAAAAGTGTGGGAATACTTTAAACAGAGGCCGAATAAAACGCTCCTTTGTTCCCTTTGCGGAACCCAAATGTGGAATTGGATCTCTGCCGAATTTTTTGCGCGCGTAAGATCATATTTTGAGCAAAAGGGCGTTTCGCGCGTGAACTGAGTTGAGGAGAAAATCTTCGTCTCGCAAATAAGAAAATATTTCGAGCGAACGAAAATCAGTTTTGCATTTTAAAGAAGTTTATTTGGACGTGCGCGGACGTTCTCTTTCACACATGCGAGATTTGAGTCGCCCCCGCTCCCGATTCCCGCCCCCGCTCCCGATTCCCGCCCTCGCTGCATCACAGACAGAGCAAGAGGAAAAAACACACGGTTCAGGAGACGTTTGTTCAATGTCTTGAACACGATCAAAGTTCCTTTAAGACTGTAGAGAAAGTCTTTGACGCTCTTCATGTTAAAGTTCAAATGTCTCCCACTGGACACACACGATGACTTATTTTTAATCAAAATCAAATCAAATTGTTACATTATGGTGTTTCTACACCTCAATGAACTGCTAAATTAGTTCTAACTTCTTACGTAAAAAAAAAATAAAAAAAAATCACTAGATTAATAAAAAAAGGTAATAAAAATAATCGTTAGATAAGTCGACTAATCGAAAATATAATCGTACGATTAGTCGACAGAAAAAAAAAATTGTTAATTGTAGCTCTAATTTCATGCATCATCTTGTGAGCTGCACCACTATTTAGTCTGTGCAAAAATATAAGAAATAAATTTGAGGATGTAATGGAAGTAATATTAAATTTCATCTGTGGCTGAAAGTCAGGAAATATCAGCACGGCATGGAGAAAAAAAAAAAGAACCTTTCTATAAAATAAATGTGATAAATTCACAAGGCTGTCATTTTTAAAGTCAACACGAAACAACGTGTGACATTTCATTGTCAAATAAAACAGACGGTAAAAAGAAGGACTTGATTTTACGATCAGAAATGACTGAATTGTGAAAAATGTCTCGATTTAGATCGTTTGAGAGGCGGAGAAAGTTCTTACATTATAAACATTTGTTTATCGTAATGTCACTGATGGATCATTCACAACACGTATGAATTAAGAAGATGTTCAGAAGTTTCAGAAGTACCTGTGATGTTTTTCCGCTCCGTTTTTTCGGATTTAGCGCGTAACGAGTCTCGGCGTCTCTCGTCCGTCTGGATGTGCTTCTTGGTGTCTGGCGTCTCTTGGCCGAGCTGAAGCTGGCTGGTGTATTTTTCATGCTGGAATCCAGAGAACATATAAATTACACGAGCGATCTCTCAACACACAGCTACTGTCTGAAAAATACAGTTCAATAAGCAATGGATCAATAATCAGTTGAGCGTTATTTAAAACTTCTTGTATATGTGTGTTCCCGTGACATGAACTTTGAAATCAACCTCTTATTTTCATCCGATTCGCTTCAAATCAGCGTGATGTCAAAACACGGCAGACCTGTGAAAGGATTCTTGATATCTTAAATAATGTTGCCATGGCAACATGTCAAACTTTAATGGTGTGTTTTTGAGACTCTTATCATGCTTCAAATTTCATGTAACATGACACACTTCAAAAATGTCGTCCAGGAAACATTGGCAAAGCCTTAGAAACGGACGAGGAGGAGGTTGTAGATGTAGACCTGTGAAAGGATTCTTGATATCTTAAATAATGTTGCCATGGCAACATCAAACTTTAATAGTGTGTTTGAGACTCTTATCATGCTTCAAATTTCATGTAACGCGAAAGACACTTCAAAAATGTCGTCCAGGAAACATTGGCAAAGCCTTAGAAATGGACGAGGAGGAGGTTGTAGATGTAGACCTGTGAAAGGATTCTTGATATCTTAAATAATGTTGCCATGGCAACGTCAAACTTCAATAGTGTGTTTGAGACTCTTATCATGCTTCAAATTTCATGTAACGCGAAAGACGCTTCAAAAATGTCGTCCAGGAAACATTGGCAAAGCCTTAGAAACGGACGAGGAGGAGGTTGTAGATGTAGACCTGTGAAAGGATTCTTGATATCTTAAATAATGTTGCCATGGCAACGTCAAACTTTAATAGTGTGTTTGAGACTCTTATCATGCTTCAAATTTCATGTAACGCGAAAGACACTTCAAAAATGTCGTCCAGGAAACATTGGCAAAGCCTTAGAAACGGGCGAGGAGGAGGAGGGGAACTATAGCGCCACCTTTTGACGAAAGTGGGGGTTTAGTTTGGCCAACAGTCACCAAACTCAGTACATATAACCTGAATGTGGATTTATTTTTAAAATCAGGCTCTGAATTTTGAACTGCTACACCTAGAGGGTTTAAACACCTCAAGCTTTTTTGGTGGCAAAACATTTAAGATGTTAAACTGTGAGATACAAACCCATAAAACTCATTTTTCACCCTCGGAATTGGATTCACCATTACGAGTTTATTTCTCACAATGAGAAAAAAGTCAGAATTGTTCGTTTAAAAGTCGCAATTACCTTTTATTAAGTGGCGGTAACAAACTTCCGTGTTGACAATAGATTGAAAATAAGCCTGAACGCTTTATACAACACAATAGAATATTCCTATAAACAGACAGAGATTCACTCAAATCTACCTTGAGGGCTTCCTCTGGCACTTTGTGTTGGCTTCTCTCCAGGATGTATATGTGTGAATGTGTGAACAGTCAAGAACAAACACCGACGGAACAAACCATCCCATAATGATCAGAGAGAAAGGACACAATAGAGGGACAAAACTCATTCGAATTGCTTGTAGCATCATTTCTATTGAGCTGAGCACAACACTGTCCTGAACAAATCTGTCTGATAAACAAGAAAGCTGCTTTTCTGCTCATTATCTGCAAGGTTATTATTTCTCACGGCAGGTTTAGAGGATTTCGCTATTAGCAAAATCAAAAGCCCTGAGTCAAACCACAACCACATGGCCGTTTTATTCCGTTTGGAGTTTGAAGAAGGATATCATATCCGAAGCGAATGACATCTGATAACTTCAGGGTGATGTACGTCTGATCGGGGATGCGAAGGTCATTCACGAAGGTCTGAGGAGACGGGAGATGACAAAAAAACAAGGTTTTGCCGATGTTAAACACTTCACAAAGACTGACATTTCAAAATAAAAACTGTTCTGATTTACACACATATTCTTCAATGTCCATTTTTATTAAAAAAAAAAAAGATTAAATTCAGTAGTGAAATCAAGCATATAAAACAGGGCTCGAAATTAACTTTTTTACTTGGTAGATTTTACCGCTAATGTTATTAAATGTATGCTTTTAAATTCTTAAATTTGATCAATATTCAATAATACTCAATTAGAATAATTACACTATGGGCTGTTACGATCAAATGAATCATTTACATAAAAAAAAAAATAAAAATGGCATGAAAAAAATGTTATGAGATTGTTTTAAATAGCTTATTGGAAATACAAATTAGAAATGTGGGGGGGGGGGATTTATACTTCTAAAGATAAAACTAAACAGCCAGTGGGTGGCGGTAAGTCATTCATTCAAAAGATTCGTTCAAGCGCCTGATTCATTCAAGAATGAGGCAGTTGTTTATGAATGAGTCGTTGAATCATTGACACAACCGATTCGTTTAATGTATATAGAATTATTAACCACTATCGATCTCCACTTACACTAAATGTAATACGAGTCATTCTCGTGTTTTGGTGATTCCCTAGGTTTTTTGTTTTTGTTATTGACGTTTTGATGTGCAAGTAAAATTATATCATTTGCCCTTTCAAAAAAATCCACTTAAGCGTTAATGTCGAGCCCTGTGTAACTGTTCTTTTCATCATCTCTCTTCATCTTTTACAGTTCGCGTGCTAGTTAGCTTAATATATAAATAAGTTTAACATATAAATAAATAGAAATAATATAATTTGATCGAGCTATACACACACACACACACACACACACAAACAATACATTATAATATAATAAATTATATTAAATAGAAGGCCTTCATTAACCCCCTGGTTATATTATTATAACAAATTATATGATATACTAATATGATATAATGTTGTAATATAATAGTAGACTTTATAACAGTCTGATTAAACCACAAACCTTCATTTTGTGTGAAGATATATAATATAAATATAAAATAAATATTAATATAATATAATATAATATAATATAATATAATATAATATTAACATAATATAATACAGTCTGGTTAAACCCACAAACCTTCATTTTGTGTGAAGATATATAACATAAATATAAATATAATATAAATATAAAATAAATATAAATATTAATATAATATAATATATAATACAGTCTGGTTAAACCCACAAACCTTCATTTTGTGTGAAGATATATAATATAAATATAAATATAAAATATAATATAAATATAAATATAAAATAAATATTAATATAATATAATATAATATAATATAATACAGTCTGGTTAAACACACAAACCTTCATTTTGTGTGAAGATATATAATATAAATATAAATATAATATAAATATAAAATAAATATAAATATTAATATAATATAATATAATATAATATATAATATAATACAGTCTGGTTAAACCCACAAACCTTCATTTTGTGTGAAGATATATAATATAAATATAATATAAATATAAAATAAATATAAATATTAATATAATATATAATATAATACAGTCTGGTTAAACCCACAAACCTTCATTTTGTGTGAAGATATATAATATAAATATAAAATAAATATAAATATTAATATAATATAATATAATATAATATAGCTATGCGATTAAACCCAAAAACCTTCATTTCATATCAAGGAAGATTTTTATATTCTTTGGCAAAATGTGATTGAAATTTACACCGCAAAATGACTGCGGTTATTTCAAATAATTGTGATTAGTTTTTTTTTAAAAAACACACGATTAGACGAATCAAATTGTAGTTTGTAAATCGCACCATTTGACAAAACGGCATGAATCATTTTAACCAAAAACACCAGCAGCCCGATATATAAACCTGTGTCTGCGCACGCAGAAACACGCAGAGGCCGCCGTGAACTCACCCCGTTGAGGCTGCCCAAGTCTTTGACCAGGTGTTCGTCTGCAGACGCGTCATAGTTGATCACGGCGTGTTGTTTGTCCACACTGCGAGACTGCGAAGGTGCAAAGAACAGCTCAGCCACACGACCTTATCATAAAATAAACGTGCACGCAAATCCAATGTAAATGCTGCAAAGGGCCAGAAAACAAGCGTCTGCGGAGACGTTTACACAGAAGGCCTGTCCGGAGAACAACCGCACAATATTATCAGCGTAGGAGAAAATCCCATCAGTAAACATTTACATCTGGCCACAGGAAGGCACAATTACCCAGCATTATCAGAGTCAGCAGTCTCCACACATCAAAGCACTCATTTACAGCCTCATTAGTGAGCCCATGTCATTGTTCAGAGCCATCGAGAGACTTCGTTAAACTCTGTGCAAAACGTTCCGCTTCTTGAATCTAACCGAGAGATCCGTGTTTTATCCACGCCTTTCCTTACATGCATATTAATGCATCAAATGAATGAAAAACACACTAATACGGCAAGCCGTTTTGACTTTTATTCATTCTCAGGATATGAACTTGTGATATCAACAATTGCATTTTCACTAGTTGAAATGGTCATTCTTGATATCAGGAATTAATTTCCACTAGTTAAGATGTTCATTCTTGATATCAACAATTCAATTTCCACTAGTATAAACTATAATTGTTGATATCAAGAATTGTATTTTTACTAGTGAAATCTCGTCATAGGCTGCCATTCAAATTCAATTGTTGATATCAAGAATTCATTTCTTACTAGTTGAAATTCCAGTTTCACATTTCAGGAATACAATTCTGACTAGTAAAAATGAAAATCTCTGATATCAGTTACATTGTTACTAGTGCAAATGTCTATTCTTGATATCAACAATTGAATTTCCACTAGTAAAAATGTTCATTTCTGAAATCTGAAATGAATTCCTGATATCGATATCATTTCTGATGTCTAAAACGGCTCTTACTAGTGGAAATCACATTCATGATTTCAGAAATGAACATTTTTACTAGTGGAAATTCAATGGTTGATATCAAGAATAGACATTTGCACTAGTAACAATGTAACTGATATCAGAGATTTTCATTTTTACTAGTCAGAATTGTATTCCTGAAATGTGAAACTGGAGTTTCAACTAGTAAGAAATGAATTCTTGATATCAACAATTGAATTTGAATGGCAGCCTATGACGAGATTTCACTAGTAAAAATACAATCACAGATATCAACAATTACATTGTTACTAGTGCAAATGTCTATTCTTGATATCAACAATTGAACTGATACTAGTAAAAATGTTCATTTCTGATATCATGAATGTGATTTCCACTAGTAACAAAGTTCATTCTTGATATCAACAATTCAATTCCCACTTAGTAAAATTGTTGATATCAAGAATTGTATTTTTACTGATGAAATCTCGCCATAGGCTGCCATTCAAATTCAATTATTGATATCAAGAATTACATTGTTACTAGTGCAAATGTCTGTTCTTGAAATCAACAATTGAATTTCCACTAGTAAAAATGTTCATTTCTGAAATCTGAAATGAATTCCTGATATCAAGATCATTTCTGATATCTAAAACGGCTTTCTTACTAGTAACAATCACATTCATGATTATCAGAAATTTGCATTTTTACTAGTAGCAATTCAATTGTTGATATCAAGAATAGACATTTGCACTAGTAACAATGTAATTCTTGATATCAGAAATGTGCATTTTTACTAGTCAGAATTGTATTCCTGAAATGTGAAACTGGAATTTCAACTAGTCAGAAATGAATTCTTGATCTCAACAATTGAATTTGAATGGCAGCCTATGGCCAGATTTCACTAGTGAAAATACAATCACAGATATCAACAATTATAGTTTATACTAGTGGAAATTGAATTGTTGATATCAAGATTGAACTTTGTTACTAGTGGAAATTAATTCCTGATATTAAGAATGAGCATTTCAACTAGTGAAACTTCATATCCTGAGAATGAATAAAAGTCAAAACGGCTTGCCATACAGTAAAGTTGCACAAAATGTCACTGCATCAGATTATGAAACATTTTAAACGGCTGATAATGAAGCATCTCTCCGCCAGAGTTCGCGGCCGGCGAGGAATGCGGCGGAAATTCGCGAGCGGAGAGGGAGAGGTCGAGGTCGGGACGCATGAATAGACAGGACTCGCTGCGGTGAGAGGGCCGTGCCGAACTAACCGCACATGAACACAACCGTATAAACAGACTCATTCTAGCGTCAGCAGAACAAGAGACAGAGGAAACACCGCGGGACTTCTGTTTGTGTCAAGCCACGCTAAAGTTGCTCTGACTTTACAGCATGAGCTGTGTGAAGCTACAGGAGATTTCTGTGTTAATTCACCCGAAAACGTTAATTATCCCAAGCCATCCTAGGCGTATGAAACTATTAGTTAACATTAATACTAGAAATGACTATTAAACCCCTTATTTTAGGTGCACCATAAAGCTTACATGATAAAATGTTTGTAATTTACTTATTTGTAGTAAATTAACTAACGTTTCGACACAGCGTCGAGATCCCGAAGCGTAGATGTTTCGAAACATGGCTAAACGAAGCTTCCGCGCGTTTCGACAGGAGGCGTGCTCTGCGTTTGATTGACAGGGGCGGGAACCAATCGCACATCTGTCCCGCAGAGTTTAAAAGAGGCCGTCACCTCGTGGGTTTTTGTGAGAGGAGAACGAGTTTGAGATGACGTTTACGATATAGTGGCATTTATAAAAACATAAATCTGTAAACAAACAAAAAATGTGGATTGATGCGTTTTTATTAATTTTAATTTTTCATGACCAAAATAACCTAGTTATTATTATTATAGTTATAGAGTGAGGATGTTAAAAACTCTCCACGTTCCCAAAAACACTTATTTTTATTTTTTTTAAATGGCTTGTTGTCAAAGTTGTTTCAGATCACATGTGCGACTGACCACTAGGTGTCGCCGTGTCGGTATAATCTCGAAGCCTCGACACATTTGCTTCAACCGTTTCAGTGTTTCACGAAGCCTCGCTCTGCCCACCACTACATAATTGTCAAATGAGGGTAATTTTATTTAAATCCGGCGGTTACGGAGACTTCCGCGCAGCTTTTCTTATGGAGCGTCATCATTGTCCCGCGTTCTTGCGTCGGATTTCACGGGCAGGATAAGCCATAAGAGGAATCAATCGCCGAAAATCACGTTATATTTGATACAAAACTAACTAGACTTAATCAAATGGGGAAAAATTCATAACTAATACTGCTTTTGTATTTAGCAATTTTTTTTTTTTTTTTACGAAAACGTATAAATTGTTTAAGACAGTCGACTGTAGCCATCAGAGGATGTTAAGCGATAGTCTGTGCCGTTGTTAAAGTCATCAAGCGCATAATTTCAACTTAAAAAAAAAAAAAAGTGATATTATTATTTATTATAGCCTACTTATGTTTCATTTCACTTTTTATTCATAAACAGGCCGCTAAAACTAATTATACTTATTTTTTAATTATTAATTTAAAAAGTACTTCTGGCATACATTTAAAATGTCAAACATCACTAAATCTCTTACGGTTGCTCGTGAAGGCTCGTCCCAACAGATAAATGTAGGCAACTCTCAATAATGCTCCAACATATTAGAAATACTTTTCGCTGTGATGCTACGGGTCAACCGAGCAATCTAACACCGACTAGAGAGAACGTCTCGCTTATTAGCTGCAAACCCATTCAACTTAGCTGCACATACGTGACGCACGACCCAACATACCCGGTAAAAAAAAAAAAAAAAAAAAAAAGTCACCGGATCGTTATATTAGAAAATATGCCTCATTTCAGCTTTGAATGGGGCTCAAAATTTTGAGGTCCGAAAAAGTGCATCCATCCATCGTTAAAGTAATCCGTACGACTCCTAATAAAGGCCTTCTGGGCTTCTGTAAGAGAAAGATCCACATTTAAATGTTTATAAGGTAGCCTATAGGTAGTCGTGGCCTAGTGGTGAGGGATCTCTGAAGGTTGCAGGTTCGATTCCCACACCGGCAGGAATTGAAGGTGGGGATTGTGAATGAACGGCACTCTCTCCACCTTCGATACCGTGACTAAAGTGTCCTTGAGCGAGACACCAACCCCTAATTGCTCCTTTGGATAAAAGCGTCTGCTAAATGATGAAAAATGAAATGAAAATTATAAACTATAATAAGCAGCTTCCAGCGACCTCTGACCCGACGCATCGAGGAACATCGAGCAAAACAAAACACAGGTGACGAATTAGAAGTGGAAAAAGGAGAATTTTTAATTTTGAGGTCCCGAAAAAGTGCATCCATCCATCGTTAAAGTAATCCGTACGGCTCCTAATAAAGGCCTTCTGGGTTTTTGTAAGAGAAAGATCCACATTTAAATCTTTAGAAACTATAATAAGCAGCTTCCAGCGACCTCTGACCCTACGCATGACGTATGGATGAACGTCGAGCAAAACAAAACACAGGTCACGAATTAGAAGTGGAAAAAGGAGAATTTTTAATATCGGATTTCGATATAAGAGAAGAAGAGCTGCACAGCCCTTTTTGTTTGATCGTTCCAAACATATCGCGTCTTTTGCACGCACATATTCGTTATTTCCTGTGTAGGCGCGCAAAATTTGAAGCAAAATTTGACGTTTTTTCCGAGATGAAAACGTCAACTTTTCAGAATGCCGCGAGCAAAATCCGTCGCAGGTCATGTGACAAGAACCATCCAATCAACCCTTTCTCTTACCCTAACGGTCGTCCAATCACCTCAGACGAGATGGTTTCACGGCTGTTTGGTGATGCTTGGGCCAATTTTTCTTAAAAGATCATCAAGCTGGTCCTTGTCAACTCTGATATAGGCTTTGAATCTGTCGGATGAGTTTGCGGGAGTTTTATTTATTCTTCTCCGTAAATAAATCTCGTACTAGAGCTTCTGCGAGGGCTCTTCGGCGATGGAGATCCATTGAAACTTCCGCGTGGTCGTGGAGAAAGCCGTTCACGGTAGCAGAGCAACACGAGCTAGTCACACGTCGCGTCTCTTGTGGCGCGAGTCGACTTGCATAAGCTAGTTATTTTAGATTAGTTTTTACGCTACTGTACTGTTTTTCTGTTACCGGCTGTGTCGGGACAAAATATCCATACATTGATTGATATGCCGCTGAATGGAATCGTATCGAAATCGCATTTCAGAATTTTTTCAGGTATCGATCCTGATGATCAGTCCGATTTCAACCCCGACTGCATTGTTTATTCTCCTTCGGTGCATTTTTCTGTTGTGGAGGACCGCGAGCGCCCCCTTGTGGATTGGAGTGTACGAACAGAGACGGCATTGCGTTGTGCAAGAATGTGTGCGTTCGCCGTCTGACCTGGAGCATCAGTTCACAGTCCTCTCTGCCCACAAAGATCATCTCGCGGGGCAAACGGTGGCGCGTGCCCGAGCTGCTCACCAGGAACCACGACGTCACGCTCATCTTCAAGCGGCTCCTGAAAACTCCAACGTCCTGCAGGAGGGAAAAGCGTCCGTCATAATGCGAGGATCAAAACGCAGACACGTCTAAAACCTTTAACATATTTTATAATCTCATATTTTGTCGTGAGGGAAGTGCGAAAGGTCGCTAAAGTCGAGGTGAATGTGACGTAAATGTGACGTATTTCCGATTAGGAATCGATTGTACGGTGGAAAAAGTGATTTTAAATGCCAGAATGTAGAAACATGGATGTGATCTTGGTAAAAAAATGATGAAAAAAAGTGATTTAGAAAGAAAATAACTTTGAAAAGGTGAAAAACGTGCACTTAGGATACACACGACTTTGACGAAATGAAAAAAATGAGGAGGAAATGTTTAGATATTCGTTGGAACAGCCTCAAATCACGCCGGAAAACATATAACTGGAACCAATATGTGTTTGTTTTACTAGTACTGAGGTAAAATTACTCAGATAAGCATGTTTTTTTAGCTTGTGATGGGTTTTAAAATTGAATTAATCAGGACAAAGTTCAAGTCCAGACCTTTATAACAGAACCTGTAAGGAAAATAATAGGTGTATAGATCTAAAACAAACTCTATAGTCGGAATTAAAGCCCATTATCCACTAACAGCCCAAACAAACCTGTCAATCAACATTCATTGATATCAAAAACACGAGAGATCTCGAACTAGGAGTCGATTTTCAACGGCAATCCAAACCTATTCCCGATCGAGAGCAACATGACAACACAAATGAAGCACAGCAGAGGCATTTAAACACATAAACACACACACACACAAGACTGAAAGAGGCAGAAGCGGCATCAGGTGAAGCACTCGCACCTTCTTCAGTGAAGCTCCGGGCGGCTAAAGCTCAACAGGAAGTTTATTCCCGACATTCCCGAACATCCGAGCGCTTAGCGACACACTTCACCACATCTAAACGACGAGCTTAACGCGTCTACATCACGGCGAGAGGACGTGGAATCATGTAGCCGGAGTTCGCGGCTGTTATCCCCGATAAATCGAGACTTTTAACCGCCGTCCGTGCGCGCGCGCGCGAGAGAGAGAGAGAGAGAGAGAGAGAGAGAGAGAGAGAGAGAGAGAGAGTCTGTCAGCGTCTGTCAGGCCGGCCCGTCAGTGACGTCACGCCGCAGCGCCTCCACCTGAAACTCCAGCCAGAAAAACTAGATCCACCTTTATTACTGGATTACAACATAAAAGCCCGTGTGTGCGATTATATTGTTCATATTCATTTGTTGCGTAGTTATATATAGAGATTAATGCGGCATTCTTTATGTATGTATGCGTATTTACAAATATATAAAAAAATATATATTTACATTTTATATTTAGTCATTTAGCAGACGCTTTTATCCAAAGCGACTTACAAGTTAATATATATATAATATATATTCTATATTATATATATATATATATATATATATATATATATATATATATATATATATATATATTATAGAATATATATTTGGTTTATTGTGATTTTGTTTAATGTAAAATAAAGGTTGAAACATCACATGTGCAATTGATTAATCGTGATATAGAAGTTTGTAAGTATATAATATAAATGTATATATATATATATATATATATATATATATATATATAATAAATACACACACACACACACTAACACACACACACACACACACATATATATATATATATATATATATATTATAGAATATATATTTGGTTTATTGAGATTTTGTTTAATGTAAAATAAAGGTATATATATATAAGTTTGTAAGGTATAGAAGTTTGTAAGTATATAATATAAATGTATATATATATATATATAATAAGTACACACACACACACACACACATATATATATATATATATATATATATATATATATATATATATATATATATATACAAGTTTGTAAGGTATAGAAGTTTGTAAGTATATAATATAAATGTGATGTTTCAACCTTTATTTTACATTAAACAAAATCACAATGAACCAAATATACAGTAAAGGGATGTGATATTTCAATCATTTAACATTAATGAGTCATGATCATTATTATGGAAGCCCATCTCTACCCGGTAGGGGGAAAATCATGCTTTGGTAGAAAAAAAGTTAAATTTGTGGTATAAAAAAATCCAATAATAAGTCATAATTATGACACGCCAAGTCATAATTCCTAATTCTTGATATGCTAAATCGAAATTATGACTTTCTATGTCATAACTCTGACTTTTAAAGGGTTAGTTCATCCAAAAATGAACATGTCAGTCATTAATTCCTCTCCCTGTAAGATCTTCGTTCATCTTCAGAACACAAATGAAGATATTTTAGATGAAATCCGATGTTTCAGTGAGTCTATATTGACAGATAATGAACACTTTCACTAAAACATATTTAAAACAGGTCACGTGACTACAGTGGATCACGAGAATTTCAAAACATTCCTTCGAAGCTTTACGAATCTTTTGTTTCGATTCAGTGTTTCGAATCGCGTATCACCGTTGAACCAAAGTTCACGTGACCATTGAAATTTAAAATCACTGATGACGTAACGAAGCCTCGTTTACGGAAATCACGTGACTTTTGTGCTCCGAATCACTGATTCGAATCAAAAGATTCGTAAAGCTTCATGAATCAGTGTTTTGAAATCGATATTGTTGAAAAGTTGTTTTTTCGGCGCACAAAAAGTATTCTCGTCTCTTTATAATATTAATGTTGATCCACTGTAGTCACATGACCTGTTTTAAATGTGATTTAGTGTCTTGCTGTCAATAGAGACTCACTGAAGCATCGGATTTCATCAAAAATTTCTTCATTTGTGTTCTGAAGATGAACGAAGATCTTACAGGGAGAGGAATTAATGACAGAATTTCCATTTTCGGGATTTCAGATGTCATCATTTCTACATTTTGTCTTTTAAACTCATCATTTCGACTTTTAATTTCATAAAAATGGCTTAGTATGTCATAATTATGATTTACAATAGCATTAATTTTTCTTTGTGTGGTGGAAATGAGTTTGCATTCTTTGCAGAACTGAGAAGAATCGACTCATTTTCTACTGAGGTTCCGTCTGTTCTCCTCTAGATGGCGCTGCAGATCATCTGATCTGAGTTCTGCAGAATCCTCAACATGACTTAAAATCATTTGAAATTGAAGTTAAATATAATTAAAATAATTTAATAATAATAATAATAATTAATGAACAACTGACCCTCAACAACCAACTGTTTTTCACTGTCTTGAAAACCACAGGGAATTTTGTTCCTCTTTTAGTTCAAAATAATGACATTTAATGCATATTATGAAGAGGACGGGCCTGATTCTGAGCTCAACAAACACAGTTTTCTGTTGTCATTTGTCAGAACCTTCATGTCAATTAGGTTTGGAGCCGTCAAGCAGAGATGCTTCAAACAAACATGTGTGGAAACGGTCCTGATGTTTAATTGTGTTGCAGTGGAAGGTCTCTGTGAAGCAGGTAATAGTGGAGAAACAGCTGACGCCTCAGTTTCCTGTTGAATTGGAGGTGAGATATTTCTGCAGTCTTGCAGCGTGTCGTGCGAGAGTCCGTTTCCTCTGGGTTTTGTCCTACACTCCATCCAGCTGTGAGGGTTTGTAACCAACATCTGGCCTACAGACTCCACCATCTGCTTCAGAACAACACATCTGAGTCACCGGGGCTAGTTGTCACACTTCCTACTCCAATCCATACGTGTCAGGATGGGTTTCTTTTTTCAGGAAAAAAGCTCTTCTTTTTTTTTTTTTGCCCAAAATCAAAAGTAGCCATCCTACATCACATATTTAAATGTATTATAGAGTATTTTAATACCCCCCCCCCCCATTATTTATATGGTACAACAGTTATGAAACACAAAATAATTTTTGCAAAAATGACAAAAATATCAGGTAGCAGTTTACAATAAGGTTATCATTATATCCTATATTGATTCCAACATTTACTTCTACATTATCGTGTAGTGTGTCTGTTAATATTATTTGACCTGAACAAACAATGAAGTTGTATTTTTAATGACACAAACAAAGTTTAACAAAGTTATTTAATCCAATGAATCGGTACACAGTGTAACTTTTGGCCCTCTAGCGGCTAAAAAGCGCGGGAAACATCTTGCGGAAGAAACATTGTTTTCGTTGTGCTTCGGCTCCGCGCGAGTGCGCGGATGAATATGGCACGAACTCCGTTAAACTTACTCACCGGTTGAGTGATAAAAACGCCATCAAGGATGGATTATTTAAGAAAATTAGTTAACTGTAATAAAACTGATTGTTAAAATATCGTAAAGGTTACTTGTCTTAAACGAAACTGCCTCGATGAAGTTTGCCGCCTTAAAAGGTTACGGCCGGAAGTGAGGCAAAACCTCAGGATAAATAACAGTAAATTAAATGTGCTACTTATATAATTGTGTTTTATTAACATCTACCCCTACCCCAACCCTTACAATACTGCAAAAACAGTTATTAAATAAAAGAAATGTATATTAAATGACGCATTAGCTGTATGCCTTCTAGTCTTTACCATAGACATAAGAAATACATAGACGCCTCATTGGCCTCTGGATCGTTCATCAACGGCGCCGCCATATTGTGAAGGGCAACGTTACCGACACGCTCATAACTGGAATTGAGAAAAATGCCTGTTTTACCGCACAATTGATCTCGGGGAATAACTTTTCACAGGTTAGGATGAACATTTGTTTCTGGTTGTATTTGGTCATTATATGATTATGTTGATAGTAGTTGGCCACCGGAGTCAGTCAGAAAATAGCTAGCGATGTCGCTAATTAGCTGTAAAAGTTGAGACATGAGTTTGCATGATTTATATTACAGTTCTAGTGTTTTTTACTCTTATTTTATAAACTAAATTTCCTGAAATTTAAATATGCATTTTTATTTTCTTAAAACCAACTCGTGTCGGTTAGGTGAGCGACGTTCTGTGAATTACAGTAGTTGGCTAGCTTACGTTTCTCACACATTGAAGGTTTCCCAGAGATCAAGAGTTCAGGAGACGATGGGAAGTTTTTTTCCAGCGTGTTTGATGATTCGCTTCATTTTCACAACGGCGGTCAATTCGAAACACAAGAAAAGCTAAAATGGGTTTTTTCATTTAATGTGAAAATTTAAATGATCTCATGATCTTCACGATTCTTATCCAATAATAAAGCAGCCAAATACAGGACAAGTCTGAGCGTTGACTATTAAATTTTTTTTTTAAGTCGAGTAACCAGAAATGGAACTTTTTGTACATCATAAACAACTGAAATCGGTTGATAAATGTAAACGTTATTTTATTTATCCAGAAAAACCGCAGCTCGCCAGTTAACAGTGCAGTCGTGCCCTCGGCAATATGGCGGACGCGATGACGTATCGCAGCAACGTTCCAAAGCGGCGTCTATGTATTTATTATGTCTATGGTCTTTACCGCCTTAAAATGAGACGCAACTTCAATTCACGGATATGACGAGAAACACACTGGCAAGTGATGAATGTAGCAATTTCCCGCGAAAACCATCCCGTCTGGTCTAATGCTGTGTTCCAGACAGATCGGATTTTGGGTTCTTCCCACCTTCTCTTGGAAACAACGTCTGGAACGTCATTCGAAGTCGGACATTCGGCGTGTGAACTCGAGTACATCGATCAACCCCGACCTCGACACGCGGCAATTGACGTCACTTCCAAGATGTTGGCGCGTCGCGTTTCCAATGAATATGAACGTAAAAACACAGATGTTACGTTCGTGTTTTTTTTTGCTTTTCGTAAGCTGTTTTCAAAGTTATTTTTATTCCGTTTTGCCATAATTGACAAAAATGATCGTGTGGTAATCCACGTGACGTTACCAAAATATCAAACCTCAGGTTACCGATGTTCAATTAAGCCATAACTTACATTTTTACTTAGAAGAACATCGATGTATATGGAAGATGTGTGAAATAATCAAACCGTAGCCTACAATTTAGCCAAAACTTTATTTGATCAATTCAATGGAAAAAAGTCTAAATCATAAAAACAGCTGAACAATGTATACAAATTGAATATTATTTGTATCCTAAAGCTGGTGTTCTGTAGCTTACGTATTAAAAAAGACAACAAAACGAAAGGATAAAAAAGTAAAATCTTCCCATAAAAAAAAAAATCAGAGGATAGTAAAAAGCATAATTCATACGAAACATCAGATCTAAAAAATAGGAAAAAATAGTTTTGCATATATATATATATATATATATATATATATATATATAATAAGGTAATAAGGTGAAAAGAGGAAAGGCCTTTACATTCATTTACGTATGCTGACCAACATCTGTGTGGTGATTATTACACTTGACATCAACAATGATCAGAGCATTTCACAACAACAATAATAATAATCATAACCAGCCAACCGATTCTCACACGTACAGACATGTATGGTTGTGTTGAGTTAAATCGCAAGTGCTTCAAAACGGTTTCATGGTATTTACACAAATGTGTAGAAATGTTGCTTTAAATTAGTTGTACAAAACACTGTGGTGTGCGAATCACAAACGTCGTTTCTAATGGTTAAGAACTAATAAATGAATCCAAGCGAAACTACAAAGTCGTTTCAAACAGTTGCGAGGTTTATTCCACTTCGACGGTCCCTTGGGTTGTAATTGTTCATCAGTCGCTAAAGTACCTGTGCAACACACAACGGAACACGGAAAACACGGAAAATAAAACGGGAAGAGGATCGATGAGATGGAGAATACAAAAAAGCTCCTTACTATGAGACACTGAAACCCATCGGCTCACATAAAAGAAGAAATGATAGGATTTAAATAATACATTTGTCAGGATGGACTTCTTTTTCAAAGCCAATTGACCTTTTGTGACAACATGCCCCAGTAACATCCTCCATAGCATTTAAAATGGCTTTATGTGGTAAAACGTTTACGCAACACAAAGTAATGAGCGAGCAGATGTCGTAATAATTCAACTGTGTAAAATTGCACCGTATAATAATTTAAGAATTCTTTTCATGACACATTTAACTTTATAATTCCTCGTTTTCATGAATTACATTTGACGGGTAAAGGCCCGTTCACACCAAGAACGACAACTAAAAAGATTTTTAGAACTCTTATTTTAAGAGAGTCCTAAAAATCGTTCTAAATATAAAAGAATTGCACTCTCCGAGTCCACACCACAACTATAACGATATCGTTGGGATCGCGCGCGCATTTAAAATGGCCGACGTTTGTCTGAGGTAAATAAGCTACCTTTAGGGTGAGGGACAGGGTGAAGCTGATTGGATGGTTCTTGTCACATGACCTGCAGCGCGCGGCATTCTGATAAGTTGAGATGTTCTCATCTCGCCAGGCGCGCCTCGAAAAAAACGAGCGCGTCGCTTCCATTTTGAGCGCGTCTGCCGCGCGCCTACATAGAAAATAACGAATATGCGCGCGTGAAAAAAACGCGATATGTGAACGACAACAAAACCATCAAAAACATGTTCAATGACGTTGTAAAGTTTGAAACCGAAGCGCGCGAACTTTGAATAATCAGACCGTTATTGTCCGTTGGTGTGGACGGAAATATTCTCGTTCTTGGCGCGAATGAGCCTCAATTTAAATGCCCGCGCATTTAAAATGGAGGACGAGGGCCACCATTTGACAAGTCTAGCAAACAGTGTACAATAAAATTACCTCAGGTTTCCAGTGCTAGCTTTGACAACATGTCTTGCTCACTTTGGAGTTGCAGTGAAAAAGACGAGGCGCTGTTTTTACGCCACTATACTGACTTCGTGAGCCGAATTCAATATTAGATCGATTAAGCGAGATCCAGTCAAAACATGGACATCTGCTGGTTAAAGCCATGTTTATGTATGAACAGCAAATTCATGTACTTTAATATTATAAAGAGAATAAACAGAACGTTATCGTTCTTGATGCGAACGAGCCTTAAAGAGACAGTTCACTCAAAAAAATGAAAATTATCCCAAACTTTACTCACTCTCAAGCCATTCTATGTGTATATCTTCTTTCAGACGAACAGAATCGGAGATATATTTTAAAAATATCCTTAGTACTCCCATGCGACAGCCAAAAGCATTCGGCGTACGTCCAAAAAGTTTGCGTACTACGTAGTGGAACTTTTTGGACGTACGTTGAATGCGTACTGTCACGATGGAAGCTTTCTATTTAACTTTATAAGGTTGTAAATAAGGATATTTGTTTTACACAAACGCAACGTTTCGCTTCAGGAGGCCTTTATTAACCCCTGGAGTCGTGTGGATTAATTTTTTGATGGATGTATTGGTTTTTTTGGCTTCAAAAAGGGGGCATCCATTCACAACCTTTGGAGGACTAAGGATATTTTTAAATTTATCTCCGACTGTGTTCGTCTGAAGGAAGAAAGTCATACGCGCCCAAGAAGGCTTGAGGGTGGGTAAATCATGGGATAATTTTCATTTTTTTGGAGAACTATCGCTTTAATACACGTCATTTTTGGTCCTAAACTCTGGCTTTATTTTCTTAAAGCAAAATATAATTGCTCTTTTCTCTTTTGGAATATGAAATATGATCCAGACATGTTCAGGTTTCACTCCTTTGCTATATTGATGGTGGTGGTTTTTAATAAGTTAATTTCTAGTTTAGTGGAATTCAGTCATTTTAATAATTAATAAAAAAAAAAATAATAATAATTTATCTACATTTCTACTATATTGCACATTCCATGCAAGTGAAATTTAGGGGTCGAGACACCGTTCAGTCCATTTATACAAGCTGCTTTTTCATTCATTTCAATTGGTCGATTCGTATAACTGGTGTTTTCGAACGGGAATAAAATCATATTTGGCATGACATGAGTTTTAATACTTCAATGCTAGACTACAGAGGTGCTGTACAATCCATTTCTTTCGATGCTATATTAGTAAACATTAATTTGGCAGTTCGAGTGGAAACGTGTTTCAGTGTTCCCTCTCATATCCTCAGAAAAACATCATGAAATCAAAGGCCACAGAAGCAAAGAGAAGCTGATTTCAGGACAAACATCACAGATCCAGACGTCGCCCTTCACGCTGATCTCAGAGCAGTTTCTGTGAACCTCGTGTGACGCTGCATCCATCAGAGGAAGGGGAAACGTCTACCTAAAGTGTTGCCGGAGCAGAGGCAGATATCGGGAAGCTTTCATGCCATTCCACTGGCGGAGTAGGAGAACTGTGGGAAATGTGGTCTCCTCTCGCTGTCGAACGGCTCCATACTGTCATCTGTTTATAAGACAGACACAATCATAAACACTTATTTCCATGTAACAAAGTTCTTAAGAACGGGAAGGAGGAGGCGGGAACCGGCGAACGTTAAACATAACTTTAATAACAAAATAAACAAACAATAAAACGAAATTAAAGCACACAAACAAAATGAAACACAACATAAAGTCCAGGCCTGGTCTTCGCTCCTCTTTTATGCTTCTGGAGCTCCTCCGTGAGAGACACGAGACCGGTGTAGCGCGCAGATGACGCTCATTATCGCGTCACCGGCCTCGCGCCGTTCCCTCACGGCTCTCGCCCGCCCTGCTCGTCACATTCCACTTTACATTTTTTAATATGCTCTTTTCATACCTAAAGTTGGCAGGAAAGTAACAGTGAGCAGTACAGAAACGCTGGTTACGTTTACACCGCCGTTCAAACGTTTGGGATCGGTGCGATTTTTAATGTTTTTGAGCGAAGTCTCTTTTGCTCGCCATTTATTTGATTAAAAAACAGCACTATTGTGAAATATTATTACAATTTATTATTACTGTTTTCACATAGTAAAATATAATTTATTCCTGTGATCTTCAGCATCATTTTCTACCATTTTGAATTTTGTCCCAAAACTACTTTTGAGAACTAGTTCTGGGTTTTTCGCCCGATTGGAACCAAACCAGTGCAGAAATGTTCTCTGGAGTCTGAATATCCAAAGTTGTCCAAAAAAAGTTTAAATTTTGATTCGACAAAATGCTCAAAGTGGGCGGGGCCACTTTTACTAAAATGGCTTTAACTCTTGAACGGAATGAGATATATTCACCAAACTTGGTACACTTTTGTATGAGCTCAATTCGTGGTCACAGTAAAAAAAATAGCAGTGATTGGACACTTGGTGGCGCTATACCATAAAAAAAAACATTAAAACAGCTATAACTATGCAACCGTTAGTCCAATTGACTTGAAAATTGGCATGCAGTGTCTTGGTCCAAGGAGGCACGATTGTCTGTGACGACATTGGCGTATCCCAAAAAACATGGCCGCCATCGGCCAATGAAATTTGCGCACCTATTAGACAAGGTTAACAGAGGACAATTGTAATGAAACTCGGTGGCTATGTTCGGCTCATGGTCCTAGAGGCCTGTAAGAAGTTTGAAAGAAACCAGCCAGTAGATGGCACTAATGAGTTTCACGCCTCTGGATTCACGTGGCGTTTCACAGATCCACACAATATTCATATCATTTGATGGATCTCCTCATGCTGAACAACTTTGCCTCAAGAACTGCTGTCAAACAAATCGTTAAATATTCACACCAGAACCAAACCAGTGCAGTACAATTCTCCGGACTCTCCAGATTAATAATTATCAAAAAAAAAAAAGTTGAACTTTACCCATTGGGTAGCTATAACAGGGTCATTTAGAAAAGGGTCGTAGCAAAATATATAGAAAAAGCCTGAACTTAATGAAAATAGGTGAGCACATGTGACATATGATTCTAAAGCATGCAAACTTCTATGGAGATCATAACCATAGGTGGTGCTATAACTGTTAAAAAGCTTTAAAAACCATTTTTCCCATCGATGATCTAAGTGGCTACATGCTTGCTCAATAAAACATGATACCTTTTTACAAATATGTGCTTAAAGGCCTCAAAGCGCTTAAACCCTGATAATTGCTGCTATATTTATCAACGTTGAAAACCGTTTGTTTGATGAATAGAAAGTTGAAACGAACAGCATTTATCTGTAATAGAAAGCTTTTGTAACATTATACTCTACCGTTCAAAAGTTTGGTGTCATTTTTTTGGGTAAAAATTAATACTTTTAGGGGATGCATGATCAAAAGTGACAGTAAAGACATTTATAATATTACATAAGATTCTATTCCAAAGAAATGCTGTTCTTTTGAACCAGTATTTTGGATCTGCGCATCATGTCTTAAAGTGACAGCAGCCTAATATTCCAGGTGTTTGTGACGGCGGTACCTTGTCCAGGCGGTGTGATGGTGATGGTCTGTCCGGTGAACTCTTCATCAAAATATCTGGTGTCTGTTTCGGAGGACACCTGTGGTTTGAACGGAGGAACCAGCTGAGAAACAGAGAGAGACTGTTAGACAATCTTGATCAACCGTTTTACAACCTTTGAACATAACACAAATAACTGCAAAGAAATGGCAACTGAATTAAACATTTAAAATTTTAAAGACTAAACAGGCGCGAAATGGGTTAATGTTAATGTTTTTTTGGGGTGTTAAATAATGGAGCAAACACCAGTAAACTGATTAGCACAAACCTTAGTAAATCAATTTGCATGATTTATTTAAAAGGTTTCAAATAAATAACCAAATATTTAAAAGGGTAATTAAAATTTAAATATACTAGTTAGTTATTAATCTATTAAATAAATTAAATTAGATTAAAATTAAATGAATGAATAAATAAATAATACACTTAAAAGTACATTAGTAGAAAAAAATATATAAAGTAACGTAGTGTATATTTATTATTTATTAAGATTAATTTTCCCATGTATAAAAGACAGATACCTGTTAAATTGTAGGATATAGTTTAGTTTTTTTAAAATAAATAACTAAAATAGAAATATATTTTTTTTAGTAATTAATCTTTTAAATAGATTAAATTAGATTAAAACAAACAATTAGATTGATATAAATGAATAAAAATGGATTAAAATGAAATAAATAATACATTTAAATGTACAATACTATAGGGAGTAGACAGATGCCTTTTAAATTGTAGTATATATATATATTTTAAATAAACAAAAATAAAAATTATTAAAATAAAAAAATATTAGCTATTAATCTATTAAATTAGACTAAAATAATTTTTTTTTTTTAAATCTTAAAATTAAATGAATAAATAATACATTTAAAAGTACATTACTATAGGGAGTAGAAATAATATATAAATTAACGCAGTGTATATTTATCATGTATTTATATTAATTTTTCTATGTATAAAAGAAGGACGCCTTTTAAGTTGCAGGATATAAATTGCACAAATAAATAAAAATGTGATTAAAATAAAATATTACTTCGTTATTAATTTATTAAATAGACTAAATTACATTTAAATAAATGCAAAAATCGACTAATACAAATAAAAAATTAAATTTAAATAAATGATGCATTTAACAGTATTCCTACATTACCATAGTGAGTAGAAAAATACATACAATAACATAACTTAATAGAAACTAATATTAGATTTATAATCATTTTTCAGTGTATAAATGTGGTGTTTATATGGTCTGATGATATATGATCGTGTGTGTGTGTGTGTTTGCTGTGGTTCTCCTGAAATGAGATGTGATCATACGTGTGTTTTACCTTCTTCTCGTAAACATCTTGCCACTCAATTCCAGTGAAGAATTTGTGCTGCATGATTTCTTTAGCATCATCAGGACCGCCACCTAACCTAAAACACACACACACACACACACACTCCATTAATGACACCAGAAACACATGCTAAACATCAGGACTGTCAGAAAGTGTGCTTTGAATGCTGGGATGACACGGACCGTTGCTTCGGGTCTTTCTTGAGCAGGCCGGACAGCAGCGATTTGCCCTCGGGAGCGAGTGTGCGCGGGAAGCGGATGTCCTCCATCAGGATGAGCTCAAACAAACGCTCGTGATCCTGGTTATAGAAGGGCAGACGGCCGCACATCATCTCATACATCACCACACCCAAACCCCACCAGTCCACCGCCCGACCGTAGTCATTGTCCTCCAGAACCTGCGCACACACACACACACACACACACACAGGTTTGTTTTACTATCTTCGTGAGGTCATCACATGCACATTGATTTTATATCAGGTCAATGATATTTTCTCTCTCCTAACTCAACCCTCACACATTGTTTAGTTTGTTTTTAAAGCTGTTTGACATATGAGGACGCATGAAATGTCCTCATATAGTTGTGTTCAAAATTATTCAACCCCCCAATGCTGTAAATGGTTTTAGAGAATTTAGAGTACATTTGTAATTGAATTCAGAATGAAATCCTACAAGGACTTCTTAAAGAAGCATATGCAACTAAAATGACATCAATTGGTTTTGTAATACAGTAGTAAATGTTTCTTTTGTGAATTCTTCATTGACACAATTATTCAACCCCTTAAAGACTACCACTCTGAAGAACAGAGGTCCATTGAAGTGTTTTCAATCAGGTATTGAAAGCACCTGTGGATGTCAGGGAGCAGCAATAAAGCCTAATAAGCACCAATTAGGCAGCTTTAAAATGACTGTGATACTCAGCTCCTTCTAGACATTTACTGGTGTGGTTACAAACATGGTGAAGTCAAGAGAATGGTCCAGGAAGACAAGACAAGACAAGAGAAGAGGTGATTACTCTTCACAGGAAGGGCAATGGCTATAAGAAGATTGCAAAGATGTTAAACATACCAAGAGACACCATAGGAAGCATCATTCGCAAATTCAAGGCAAAGGGCACTGTTGAAACGCTACCTGGTCGTGGCAGAAAGAAGATGCTGACTTCGACTGCTGTGCGCTACCTGAAGCGTAGAGTGGAGAAAAGTCCCCGTGTGACTGCTGAGGAACTGAGAAAAGATTTGTCAGATGTAGGTACTGAAGCTTCTGCTCAGACAATACGGCGCACCCTGCGTAATGAAGGCCTCCATGCCAGAACTCCCAGGCGCACCCCCTTGCTGTCTCCAAAGAATAAGAAGAGTCGACTGCAGTATGCCAAAAGTCATGTGGACAAACCACAGAAGTTTTGGGATAGTGTTCTGTGGACTGATGAAACAAAATTAGAACTGTTTGGGCCCATGGATCAACGCTATGTTTGGAGGAGGAAGAACAAGGCCTATGAAGAAAAGAACACCTTGCCTACTGTGAAGCATGGCGGGGGGTCAATCATGCTTTGGGGCTGTTTTGCTTCTGCAGGTACTGGGAAGCTTCAGCGTGTGCAAGGTACTATGAATTCTCTTCAGTACCAGGAGATATTGGAGGACAATGTGATGCAGTCCGTCACAAACCTGAGGCTTGGGAGACGTTGGACCTTTCAACAGGACAATGATCCCAAGCATACCTCCAAGTCCACTAGAGCATGGTTGCAGATTAAAGGCTGGAACATTTTGAAATGGCCATCGCAGTCACCAGACTTAAATCCGATTGAGAACCTCTGGTGGGACTTAAAGAAAGCAGTTGCAGTGCGCAAGCCTAAGAATGTGACTGAACTGGAGGCTTTTGCCCATGATGAATGGGCGAAGATACCCGTAGCTCGCTGCAAGACACTTGTGTCAAGCTATGCTTCACGTTTAAAAGCTGTTATAACTGTAAAAGGATGTTGTACTAAGTATTAAGATTGAATGTCACTTGGGGGTTGAATAAAACTGATAATGATGTGAGCAGAGAAAAGACATTTGTGGTTATTTCATTATAAATGTTATGTTATATTTGTCTGACCTACATGTGCCTCTTTGATTTAATTGTAAGCAGGATGACTGAATGATCAAAATCAATGTCAAACCGGCCAAAACAATCAATTTCAGTGGGGGTTGAATAATTTTGAACACAACTGTATTTCAGGTTGAAGTTGTAATACCCATGATATTATACATGCTTGTGTCCTCATAAATCATGAAAAGGAGAACACACACACACTCACGCATGCATACACACTCAAGACATACACACACACGTATTCACAAATACACAACATTCTGACACACACACTCACACACACAGATTCACAAACACACTCTCACACACACACAAACACTCTCTCTCTCACACACACTCTCTCTAATACACTCTCACTCACACACACACATTCTCTAATACACTCTCTCTCACACACACACACTCTCTAATACACTCTCTCTAATACACTCACTCTCACACACTCACACACACTCTAATACACACACACTCTCACACATACACTCTCACTCACACACACTCTAATACACTCTCACTCACACACACACACACACACTCTAATACACACTCTCACACATACACTCTCACTCACACACACTCTAATACACTCTCACTCACACACACACACACTCTCTAATACACTCTCTCTAATACACTCACTCTCACACACTCACACACACACACACACACTCTAATACACACACACTCTCACACATACACTCTCACTCACACACACTCTAATACACTCTCACTCACACACACACACTCTCTAATACACTCTCTCTAATACACTCACTCTCACACACTCACACACACACACTCTAATACACACACACTCTCACACATACTCTAATACACTCTCACTCACACACACACACACTCTCTAATACACTCTCTCTAATACACTCACTCTCACACACACACACACACTCACTCTAATACACACACACTCTCACACACACACACACTCTAATACACACTCTCACACATACACTCTCACTCACACACACTCTAATACACTCTCTCACACACACACACACACACTAATACACACACACTCTAATACACTCTCACACACTCTCTCTCACACACACACTCTAATACACTCTCTCTCACACACACACACTCTCTCTAATACACACTCTCTCTCACACACACACTCTAATACACACTCACACACACTCTCTCTAATACACACTCTCTCTCACACACACACTCACACACACACACTCTCTCTAATACACACTCTCTCTCACACACACACACACTCTCTCTAATACACACTCTCTCTCACACACACACACACACACTCTCTCTAATACACACTCTCTCTCACACACACACTTTAATACACACTCACACACTCTCTAATACACACACACACACTCTCTCTAATACACACTCTCTCTCACACACACACTCTAATACACACTCACACACACACACTCTCTCTAATACACACTCTCTCTCACACACACACACACTTTAATACACACTCTCACACGCACACTCTCATACACACACACACACTCTCTCTCTCTCTAATACACAATCTCTCACACACAGACAAGTACACACTTTCATACACACACTCACTCTCATACACACACACACAAAGTTATTCTCTATATCAGTGTTTCTGAGCTCCAGTTTTCTTCACAATATTCCTCATTTAAATAATTAATGCGCAGAATAAAGGGGCGTGGCCCAGTTGAGTTAGTTGAAACTGGCGGTTATGGTAAGGGGCGGGACATTTCCCCAAACACCAATCACAACACACCGCTCCAGCCGACCCAATCAGAGCACAGTGTGCTTTTCAGAAGGAGGGGCTTCATAGAAACGGAGCGTTACTGACAGACTGGGAAGAGAGGGGCTGCAAAATGTCAAAAACGACGTTCAAGCATGAGAACCGGTTCTAGTAGAGCCAAAAACAACATCAAGACTTCATAAAAGGTCACAACAGGACCTCTTTAAATAAGAACAGAGCCGGTGAGTGTCACCGGAACCCCGACCGCGGGTCACGGGGAGAGAACGACTCCGTCCGTGCGGTCAGAGGAAAGGTGAAGCCGCGGAGCTGCTAGAATTACTGACCGCTGTCTATTTCCAGAGCCGCCGTCATGTGACTCACGGAGAGAGACAGCTGGGCCTGCAGCTGCCCCATATATGTAGAAGAACGGCACAGCTGTGAAGCTGCCAGCAGACCCGCGGCTTCAGACGGACCGCGTAAACAGCAGTAAACATCCGAGCGGCACAGCGCTGACGCTATTTCCATCGCAGGAGCAGCAAGTCCCAACTTGAGATACTGCTGTGCTTATCAATACTTTTTTTATTAGCTACTTCAGGACGTCAAGTTAAACTAAATGAAACTGAAACATGGCAAAACGCTGAACAAAACAAGTGTGTCGTTTCAGTATTTCACGTTTATTGGATTTCAAGCAACCACATTTTCCTTCGTAACATCTCGTAGTTTCAATATTTAACGGATCAGTTGACCCAAAAATTTAAATTCTGTCATTAATCGAGCCTTAGCAAAGCCACGCCCCCCTTAGTTACTGTTGCTATGTCCGCTCTCGCGCCACACATCATGTTCTCACGCCGTGAAACATACATCAAGGACACTGACGACGCATGAAACGGTGTCATATAATGTTTTAAAGCGGTTGAATGAATAAATAGCGTCTAGTGTGTGTTTAATGTTAGTTAATTACTAGTTCATTTAGAGCATCAAATAAACATGAATGAACATCAGAAGGAATGTTGTTTCAAGACGCCGAAGTTCAAGTTCACAAACGTTCATCTGCTTTGTCAGACAAAAATTGCGGATTCGGGGGTTCTGATTGGCCAGATCGCCTGTCAATCAAACCGTTTGCGAAGGGTCAGTTCCTCTCCCTCGTGTGGTTCTACACCCGTAAGATCTTTGTTCGTCTTCGGAACACAAATGAAGATATTTTTGATGGTTCAGTGAGTCTCTTGATAATGAACACGTTCACTAAAACATATTTAAAACAGGTCATGTGACTACAGTGGATCAACATTAATTTTATAAAGCGATTAGAATACTTTTTGTGCACAAAAAACCCCGAAATAACGACTTTATTCAACGATATCTAGAGATGGACGATTTCAAAACACTGATTCATGAAGCTTTACGAATCTTTTGATTCGAATCAGTGAGTCGGAGCGCCAAAGTCACGTGATTTCAGTAAACGAGGCTTCGTTACGTCATCAGAGATTCACAATTTCTATAGTTCACGTGATTTTGGCAGTTTGATACGCGAACCGAATCACTGATTCGAATCAAAAGATTCGTAAAGCTTCAGTGTTTTGAAATCGTCCATCACTAGATATCGTTGAATAAAGTCGTT